>CP135544.1:5878367-6104497 GCA_032402905.1 Khaya senegalensis | reverse complement strand
TTAAATTTATATAAGAGTAAAATTAAAAATTAATATTTTAATAAAAATAAAATTATAAAATATTTTATTTTTAATTCTTAAAATATAAATTTTTTATTAATTATAAAAAAATTTATATTTCTTCACATCAAAAAAATAGTTTATTTATTTTTATATAAAATAATTTAAATTATTATTTTTTAATTTTCCTAAAACAGTCTTACCATAAGAATATTAGTAACAATAAAACAAATACCTTAAAAATAGTTAATCCAGACAAGGATAGATTAGGAAATTAAAAAAGTCATAGCTGGCAATGGCATCACGCATTCCAAGTGAAGATAGGATTAGCGAAAGCCCATCCAAACAGACCTTTACAGCCGAGACAACGAACAGTGTCCAAGAATCAACATCAACAACCGTCACATGCCCTTTTATTAAAACCAAACAGAGCGCAAGCGGAAACGGGTATCACTCCGTAATTGTTCGAGTAAGAGTATTTAAGTCTTTTCATTATGGCTTATTTCCAATAACGATATATCCCTCTCCCCGCTGTACATAACACCAATTTTATAAACCAATCACCTCACAAAACCTTCGGATCCAAAGCTGAGCTAGCGTACGCAGCGGTGCGCACTGCGCTTCTCTAAGCCACAAACGCTTACGTGTCGCAACGACTTTTGTACTAAATCTTACGTGTGCGAAAGGTGCGCATTCATGCACCGAGCGCTTGTTAGCTTACATCGGTTGTTATTTTTCAATTTCCCACCGATTCATCCCCTCGTCACTCTCCCTCTCTTTCTTTCTCACGTGCATAAATACTATATTGAAACTCACCTCGCCATTCGTTCTCTCCTTCCTTCTTGCCTCTCCATAACCAGTCTTCACCTCAGCTCTCTGCTGTAAACGCCTGTATCAGAAACCGCTGCTTGAGATACTGATTCCAAATCTGTCAAGCTTGTGTTGAGTTTTTTCACGGAGATATAAAGAGTTTCACTGTTTTGCTACGAAGCGAGGTTGGAAGGTTTTGTATTATCGTGTTTTATTATTCTTTCATAAAACAGTTAAAAGGTTTTCATGTTTGGATCGGAAGAAAACCGTAATGTGTTTTGATTCGTTTCTCGAGCTCGATCGTCGTGAGAGATTCTTTCCTTTTTCTCTTCCAGGGTTTTACTGTGGAATTATTGTTTTGTTGGAAGAAGATCAGCCGAAAGTTGAAGCACGAGAGGCTTGAAAAGCGTGCGAAAACGCAGTTGCGAGTTGCGACTGTGTGTGCGTACGTGCGTGTGAGTGAGTGCGTGAGGTCCGTGAAAAAAAATGCCGCACAGAACTACTTACTTCTTCCCCAGGCAATTTCCGGATCGTGGATTCGATGCATCTGTTGCCAATAAGCAACTGTTTGAGAATCACGAGAAGAAGACTGTGAAAGAAACTTTTAATATTGAAAATGATCGAAAGTCACAGTCAACAACCACGAAGAACTTCACAACGTCAGCACTCTCAGATCTCTTCACGAGCGGCGATGCAAAGTTCCAGGTCAGAAAGCAGCAATTTGCTGCCTTTTGCGACTGGTTGACAGAAAAAAAGGGAGAAAGATCCGGTCACGTGAAATCATCATCAAGATTGTCATCCAGTGATGAAGATCGTGAGCTCCTGTTACCACCGCCTGATCCGGTGGTACCTGCGGTTTCCGAGACCGTTACCAATGATGACCGGAACTTTGACCGCCAGGCATCGTTGCCGGGGCTATCAAGTGGGAGCAGTTTTGCCGGGTCGAGCTTGTTTTCTGGGATGACTTTAGATGGAAATTTTTCAAGCGATGTTAAAGACACGTCAACACGCTTGTCGACGTCGAGACAGCAGGTGGTGGAGGAGGAGAGTAAGGATAGCTTGGCCCTGAGAACCCGAGAGAGTTATATGTTGCAGCTGACGTTGGCTAGAAGGCTTACTTTGCAAGCAAGTCTTGTTAGCGAGCCTGCACTTTTAGAGGAGTGCGGACTTGAGGTTGCTGATGTGGACACTGTTTCTTACCGTCTATGGGTATGTTTTTTATTCTCATTAATTATTTTTGAATCAAGTTTTTTCGGTTCATTGCTCTCAATATTGTAAATGAAGCTGAGAGCAAAGCAAAAGGGTTTTGCTACGTATACGTTAAAACATTATTATCGGAATAGGTAAATTGTGATATAAAACTCTTATCATAACATATTTTCATGTTATAATAAGTTTAATAATTACAAATAAGATGTCCCGTTTCTGGTTTATACAATGTTAGTTAGAAGTGGTTTCTGTAAGTACGCAGATTAAGCTACACGGTCTTATATTTGAGTAAACCCTATCTTCGAAGTATGGACAATGCTACAAAGTTATGTTTTTAGCATGTAACCATAGTGTGCGATTGGTCACATTTATTCAGGTTAGTGGGTGCTTGTCATACACTGACAAGATTTCTGACGGATTTTATAACATTCTGGGAATGAACCCGTATCTCTGGGTAATGTGCAATGATTTGGAGGAAGGCAGGCGGCTGCCATCTTTGATGTCGCTTAGAGAGATCGAACCTAGTGAAACATCAATGGAGGTGGTTCTTATTGATAGACATAGGGACTCGCGCCTCAAGCAGCTTGAAGACAAAGCTCAGGAATTATACTGTGCTTCGGAAAACACCTTAGTGTTGGTGGAGAAACTCGGAAAACTTGTTGCCATTTGTATGGGGTAAGTGTGTTGTGACAGTCTTTCTTCGCATATTATTTTGCATTATGTATGCATCTATTCTTATTGTTTTCGGATATTTAGATAATAGTTTCTTTACTTTTCAGAGGAACTTTCTCAGTAGAGCAAAATGATCTCCATAAGCGTTGGAAAGTGGTTAGCAAGAGATTGAGAGAATTTCGCAAGTGTATTGTGCTCCCCATTGGCAGCCTATCCATGGGACTTTGCAGGCATCGTGCAATTCTATTCAAGGTAGATAGATACCTGGTTTGGTCCTTATCATGTATCTTCTGCATAAGCTTTAACAATTCACTTTTTTTAAATGCACTCTAGTAGTTCTGAATAACTAGTACATTCCTCATGCTTTATTTTTCCTTAAGATAGTCTCCAAGGAGTTTTTTTTGAGCACTCCATTGTCATTCTTATAGGAATAATTCAAAATTGTAGCTCATTAATTTGATGTTCCACCCTTTGGTTACGAGACAGACGAGACTCATATGTTGGCATGGCAAGGGTGTACGTGGAGCTTGTCTGTGATCCATTTGGATGTACAAGTATGTGCTTGGCTAGTGTAATACAAACTTTTTGGTCTGCAATCTTTTGGTAAAAGTAATTGTTGACAGAGGGGAAAAAATTGGTCCTGCTTAACAGACGGAGGAGACCTATTCTGAGGCATAATTAGATGGTGAAATTCTTGGGAACAACTTGTAGAAATTGTTTTCCTTGTGCATGCTAGCATTATGATCGAGGGTTAACCCAGCTGCATTTGTTTATGTACTAGTAAGGTTATTAATCTACTGTACACGTCTAATTCTATGGAATGCAGAGCTTAGCTAGTAGTAGTTCTCAACTTCTTCATCTGTTACATAGTATTGTGTAATCCTTCATTCTAATTTCTTTGCCACAAAATACTGCTCTGTTTACTCTATGGCAACATATGTTTGATTTGTCAAATTTTATCGTATATTCTAATAGCTTGGTCAATTATGTTTATATTCGTGAGTTTGGAATTACGTATTTCTGGCATTGGTTGTCCCGTTCTCTTTGTTGTACTTAGGAGAATAGTGAATACATTCAACTTCAGTAAGATATTAAATTTTGAAACAGGCTATTAGATTCAAGTAGAAAGAGGAAAATAACACATTATTTGACATATTGGTCAGAGTATTATGTTACAAGGACTGTCATGTCCTAATAGTCTTGAGACTTTTACATTACATGAGAATCAGTTGAGCTAAAAACGTTGAAGGACAACTGCATTTCTATTGAGCAGTTCGTCCATTAGGTGTTTGATCCCCTGAGCATTCCGTGGGGTAGCTAAAAATTGCTGCAGTGACTTGAAAATTTGTATGCATATATAATTTGTGTGCAATTTTATGGTGATGAGGCATATTGGTTGCCTATTTTATTTGCCCTGCGATGAATATGTTACACTTGTTGAGTTTATTGCAAATGTAATTCAACTTTATTTTCTGGATGAATCACATGCCTTCTTGTATTATCATACTGGTGTTGAATGATGAACAAACTTCCTATTGTGGACAATTTATCGAATCCAATTCATACGAGTCATGAAGTACTGCAAATCAGTTTTTTCAAATGTATCATGTAAAGAACTGAACACATAAGAGTTTTCTCGGTCTCTGTGTAGAAGTACATGTGCATGTTTGTAAGGATGGCCTATTCATCCTTTGAATGCAGGTATAAGATGCCAATACTGTTAGAGGAAAAAAAAACTGTCATTTCAGATTTATCACTAACTTGTGATATGTGAATTGTATGCAGAAATTGGCAGATTACATAGGTTTGCCATGTCGGATAGCTCGTGGTTGCAATTATTGTGAAGCAGATCACCGATCCTCTTGCCTTGTTAAAATTGAAGATGACAGGCAGTCCTTAAGGTTGTATGTACTCCAACTGTTCTTCGTGGCTCCCTTTTCTGACCACATGTTGAAACTATGTTACTTAGAATAAAATTTTGGCTGCTAGTTGATTCAGAAATTTGATGCCCTTTCTCAAACTTCTAAGCTCACCAAGTTTGACTGCACTGATATCTTTGTAACTGAATGAGGCTGTGTCTGAACTAGTAGTGTGATTAATTCTGGTTACGACCTTAGATTTGTTAAAATTCTGTGACTTCTTCCTTTTATTTCTCTTTTGCTTCGTTGTTCTGTTGTTCATGTATGTGTTTATTTCTTACCAGGGAATATGTAGTTGATCTGGTTGGGGAGCCAGGAAATGTCCACGGTCCTGATTCCTCAATCAATGGGACATTTCTTTCTTCGATGCCTTCACCATTTCGAATTTCTGATCTAAAAGAGTTCCAACAACCATATATGGATAATGCATCATATGGCCAGATTCTAGACCCGAGGAATTCTTGTACATTCCCTGAGAGTTCTCTGTACTCGGGTATGTCACATTTTACATACCTCAGAAGATCTTTTTCCTGTTGCTTCATGAATTAAGTGTGGGAAAAAATGGGTGAATGAACAGAGTGGGCACGTGGTTGCAACAATTTTTGAGGTGTTTGCATTCAGCGAACTTAGTTAATTTCAGTATGAACAAAGCCATTAACAGTGTTTTTTCAAAAATCAACCTATATTATGCTTCTTATGGTTGATAGGGATTGGAATTACTGTATTTGATGTTGGATATTTCTTGTCCTTTCCATATGGTAGTATCCTCGTATGCAGTTGGAGAACACACTCGAAGTTCATGGATGGCTGTAAAGAGCTCTAGATAATTTCCTTCTCTTTTGATAATCTAAAATATTGAATTTGCAGAGTATTCCCCAAATAATTACCATTCTTCTTGTAGCAAGTATGAACATTGGCGATCTATCTCTTGCAGGCAGCAAGGACAAAGTTCAAAAGTTGAAGGACACTTGTTTACATGAAAGTTCAAACGGCTCCATTTTTAATGTAGTTGATCAAGCTAGTGAAGAAAAGGAATTATCTCTGGTGCCTTTGAAATTGGAAGCAAACCTTGAAAATTTGGATGTTGCTGCTGGGGCATTGATACATGAATGTTCAAGACTAGCTGAGGAAAATGTAGTTATACAAAAAACTTTTGAGGAGGAGATTATTGTATCTGGAGGTTTAGGTAGAAACACAATTGTTAAACAACCTAAAGCAAACTTGTCCAGCCAGCTGGTTAAAGAGGATGAGAGTAAACTTGATAAACGAGGCAAACTTCCAGCTGCAACCATACCAAGATACTTGAATCTTGAACCTTCTCTTGCAATGGACTGGCTTGAGATCGCATGGGATGAATTACACATCAAGGAACGTGTTGGTGCTGGTACTTCTTCTTTTCTTCTTGCTTACTATATAAGTTACTGGTTTGAAGCATATTGACCTCATTCTTTTTGGGAAGATAATCATATGAAGAGTTATGTCCTTCTTTCTCCTTATAGGTTCATTTGGCACAGTGCACCGTGCAGAATGGCATGGATCGGTTAGTATTTTGTATCATATGACTAATCTTTTTCCTGTTAATTCTATTATGGGATGCAATAACTATGCTGCATTGTCCTTATTTTAAACTGACTTTAACAGGCGATATATTGTGTTTGAATGAGCTTCTTGATTTTTCTCAATTGCATTGTGTGTTACTGGTTAAATATTGAGGAGTTAGTACCCTCTGTGGAACCTAATGCCTTGGCCTTGTTCAGCTCTGGTAATAGATTTGATTCTCATCAAGAAGTGAAATCTTTATTAAAATTTGAGGAGCGTTTGTTTTCTCTCTACGGTGTTGTTAATGGGGTTACATAAATTCCTGAGATAGGAATATATATATATATATACACACGCATAATATATATATATATATATATATATATGGTGTGGGGAGGGAGTGCATTGTCATGTACTTTCCTTCAGAACTGAGTTATTGCTGGCATTTCAGCAATAAGTGTAAAATATAAGTTTGTAACTGGTGTAAATTTTCGATTCTTTATATTAGGCATACCATTCCAGGATGTCTATGTAGATGCATCGGTAGAAGTTCTTATTAAGGAATACCTTTATATTCCTACAGTTGAGATCTCTTCCTAGATTAGATGTCCCTGTGGGCAATATTTTCGAATTTCCATGTGTGTTTTTCTTATTTGACTACTTTATTGTTTTCTTAGTAAATTTATTACTCGCACTGCAGGATGTTGCGGTTAAGGTATTGACGATTCAAGATTTTCACGATGATAAGATGAAGGAGTTTCTACGAGAGGTACACACTGTTCAATTAAAATGATATTGGATTGGTTAGGTACTTATTAAGTGTGATCATTCTCAACATGTAGAATCTGTATCTGTTCTGGGTGTGTCTGTATGTGGAGTATTTCAGTTCATTAACATATCATCTAGTTTTGATTATTTTTTCCTTCCTTTTTTCCTCTTTGTGATCCCCCACAACCTTTTTGTTTCTTCACATCCTATTTAGCTGGTAGCCCTTTTTTTTTCCTATTGTCATTGATGATCATCTGATTTTGAGCCCCTTTGTCAGTAATGTGATTCTCTATGGATATAAGCTAATTTGTGTTGCATATTTCTTTAGGTTGCAATAATGAAACGTGTTCGCCATCCAAATGTTGTTCTTTTCATGGGTGCTGTTACAAAGCGTCCTCATCTGTCAATTGTGACGGAATATCTGCCAAGGTGAGCGAGCTAAGCTGATTTTAAAGTAATTGCTTATTATTTTTAACTACCAGACTTGAAATTCTTGATTTTGTGTGGAACAGGGGTAGTCTATACCGCCTCATACACAGGCCAGCTGCCGGGGAAATGATGGATCAAAGAAGGCGGTTACGCATGGCTCTCGATGTGGTCTGTAGAAGTTATTATCATTGTTAATGTTGCATTTTAATTGTTATAATTCTTTTTGTTTGAAAATATTTATGTCAATTGCTGGAACCAGGCCAAGGGTATAAATTATCTTCATAATCTAAACCCTCCAATACTTCATTGGGACCTTAAATCTCCAAACTTGCTGGTTGATAAAAATTGGACCGTGAAGGTACGATAACCTATTTCTTTCCTTCTAATATTCCACATTTTGATGATTGGATATTAGTGCATAACTTTGTTTATGGAATTATGCTCAGGTGGGTGATTTTGGATTGTCGAGATTCAAAGCAAATACTTTTATATCATCCAAATCTGTTGCTGGGACAGTAAATCTCTCTCTCTCTCTCTCTCACACACACACACACACACACACACACACACAAAATGCTTTCTGATAATTGAATATGCTTCAAAGGTGCTTGTGAAAAGAATTCGTCCTTGCACCCCTTGTAATGAACATCTTACTTTTGAGCCTACTCTAAAGCACACCCCAAAAGTAGAGTTATGAAATAAATCTATTAGTTTGGTATTGGTATCCGTTCTTCAAATGGCTTCATTCATGGGGACTTGTTCTATGTTGTTCAAATATCTGACTACAAAATTGCCATTAATTTGGGACACAAGTACTAGTTAATCAATTGTGACTAGATGATTGTTGCAAGTTATTCTGGAGTTTCATTGCAATTCGAGTCTGAACCATATCACTGACATTTTTAGGCTACAGGATATTTTATCCGAGAAACAGTTCTTTTTGTGAATTCTTTTGTGTTATTGTGAGTTGTTTTGTTCTATTTAGTACTCGATAAAAGTTACCATATTGCTTTTGCTTTAAGAATTAGATGACTTGAATTTTAAGAGGATGGCAGGAGATTTGGTTTTTTGTTTGACAGTTGGGATACAGGTGGGTGGTTCCACGGTAAAATTTATTTTGTATATGGTTCTGTGAAATGTCAGACCAGAGAACTATTTGCATTTTTTATTTTGTGAAGAGAGAAAATCCCATTTTCCACCATTGAACCTTGGTTAATTTATTTCTTTCCGGTGCTTGTCAAATGTTTTCTGTTGTGAACTATAGGCTTGTTTTTGTACTCGTTGGAAGTTGGATATTTCCATCAATATCTTGCAGGTTCAAAATTTTCTTCGCAGCACATCAAACAGCATGTAACTCTCTTGCTTTGATTTTCAGCCTGAGTGGATGGCTCCAGAATTCCTTCGAGGAGAGCCCTCAAATGAGAAGTCTGATGTTTATAGTTTTGGAGTGATCCTGTGGGAGCTCGTTTCAATGCAACAACCTTGGAGCGGACTTAGTCCAGCCCAGGTATGATAAATAACGTGAATCTGTATTTTTTTTAATTTCCATCTTAGTTATGCTACTATATATTTCTTGCCAACTACAGCATCAATTTCATTGCTTATGTCGAAATTTCTGATTGAAAACATAAAAGGACGCAAATTTCCAGGTAGTTGGAGCTGTTGCTTTCCAGAACAGAAAGCTTACCATCCCACAGAATACTTCCCCTGCACTGGCTTCGCTCATGGAATCTTGCTGGGCCGAGTAAGTGTGCTTATCTTCTATAGTCGTCCATTTCCAGTTAAAAACTGGAAACTTTCATGGTCAAACTGTGCATTTAATAATTTATTCAGTTCACCTGTGACTGAATGCTTGGTGTCCTCAAAGATGTAGTTGCTTAAGTGGATCATATAGCATCAGCTTTGGCATTCATCACCGATTTAAAGCATGAGGATATACGTGATATGTTTCTAGCATGTCATCGATGCAGTTGTTGCATGTTCAAAATTGTTAAAAACTTTTCTTATGGTTTGCCTGTTTTCCTTGGCAGTGATCCTGTTCAACGCCCATCTTTCGCAAATATGGTAGAGTCAATAAAGAAGTTGCTGAAATCTCCAGCCCAGTTGATACAGATGGGTGGACAATAAAGAGCGAGGGGGCACCCGATGCAACTCGAAATTTTTACCTATTTAATTCCTTCAAATACTCAGCAGATTTGGGAGATTTAAAAAACCACCCATTGATGCTGGCAGCTTAAGGAGTCTTTTTAAGTTTTTAACTAACGGAACGTGTTCGGTTCTAGGCAAATGTATATGTGTCGCTTATCTAACCTATTTGGAAGGCGGCAAAACCTATGAAAGCTGAATCCTGGAAATCACCAAATGCAGGATCTTCTGGTTTTTATGTAGGTTTTCTATGTTGCAGCCTTTCTATCGCCAGTTGTTTAGTCATTCTAAATCCGAAATATTTAAGAATTCGGAATCTACCATCATATGCAATATCTGATGCTGATTCTCCATATCTGGATTGCAATCAGTGTTATCCCTTCGTTTAAGTTGTTGCCTCTTATGCTATTAAATTAATGGGATCAAATATAACTAATAATTTGCAAAATCTCTTTAAGTGTAAGCTTCTCACTCTCCCTGTGTCTCTGTGTCCTTCGGTTGGCAATATATTTAACTTTAAAACAAATTCTGGACGAACAAATGAGTAACTATGCTGAGAAGTTGAATTCTCTTTACTTTAATGGTATCGATAAACCATCGTCTTACAAGCTTTTATGTCAACGACAGGCACAGAGTAAACTACGGTAAGGATTTTGTGGACATTGCCTTCCACCATTAACAGAGTTGTTGCTTATTTAGCAAGCAGTGAGACTTAAATTTTTGTATTGTTCCGTGGGCTATCAAATTTCAAAAGCTCTTAATATCGGCACTAACACGCGCACAGGAGTATTGTATCATGCATAACCTCGACATTGTTGATTATTAGATCAGTGTTTTTAATTGTCAAAGAGTGCTTCCCGAAATATCTCAATTCTTCTTCTTCCTTCAGCTTGGAATTTTATCCTTAAACAAGAAATTAAGTTAAAAACATAATATTTAAGGAAATGGCTACAATGAATATAGAAAAAATATTAAAATATATAAAATAAAAAATTTAAAATATGAATAAAAAATTTAAAATATGCCATGAATATAAATAAAAAATTTAAAACATTTGACATAAAAATTGAATATCAAGAAGAAGAAGAAGAATGGTGTTTGACTGGAAATTAAGCCAAGTCAGTCAATTAAGAAGAATTTAAGGAAAAATTTTAAATATTAATAGAAAAATTGAAACATGAGAAGAAGAACGAACGGTGTTTGACTGAAAATTAAGCCAAGCAAGTTGGTCAAGAAGAAGAAACATAAATTCCTGTTCTATGATCTTGACTGATCAAACTATCTCCAGTTCCCCACAAGAAACAATCCCTCTCTCCCCCCTCAGTTCCTCGCCATCAGAAGCTGAAACAAGGCGCTTCAGAATTCGGTGAGGCCCAAACACAGAGAGAAGAAGCAATAACAACATGAAGAGAGCTATAATTTACATCGTCCTAGTGAGCTTGTTTGTAACTGCCATTGTCAGCTCCCTTTATGCTGGGCATTCAGCTCACTTTATATATGAATTTGGTGGGTTTTTCTTTTCCATTTCTGTTCTTGTTATAGAAGTATCTGTTTGAAACAATAAATGAGTTTTTTTGCCTGCTGAATGTGCAGATCATTTTCATGGGATTGTGACAAGGAGACTTGGTGGTGGATTCGTCAGTTTGACAATCGAATTTCTCCATTTCTTTGTGGCCAAATCTTTGCAGTCCAGACTTCCAAAATGGAATCCCGTATCTTCTTTACATCCTCGCTATTTTTGGCAGCATTTACTCTTATGAATCTCATCCATTTGTTGATCTTTGTTTCTAAATAAAGTAGTTGTAAGCTTTTGAACTCTTAATTAACATTTGCAAATAAGAGTTCTTGATTACTACATATAAGAATCAATAAAACCTCCAAATTTCCCACAACTTCTTTTGTAATTGTTCTGTATTTGACCTGAAATCCTCCATCTTTATTTTATTGATTATCTGTATCTTGAGAAGCAAAACAATGTGTCAAAAGAAAACTCCTACTCCTCCTGTAATTTAATTTATATAAATTACGGTAACAATATTATATTATTATTAAAATTATATTTTTATATAAATTAAAAAAATAAATTATACAAAATATGTGAAAATGATACAACAGAATTACATTATTTGGTATAAAAGTATGCATCTTTAAATTACTGTAAAATTTAAAATTTTTTTTAAAAAGTAATATTTAAAAAAATTAAATAATATTTTAAATAAAATTAATCAAAGTGATCCAATCACACAAACAAATTTGTCAATATAATTGAAATAATTTAAAATCGTATGTAAAATTTGTATCGTAATTAAAATAATTTAAAAATTAAATATAAAATTTATGATAAAAAAAAATTTTAAGTTGCATCGTAATTAAAATAATCCGAAAACAGAATATAAAGTCCATCTAACAATCTCATCCTGTAATTTACAGTCTAGGCCCATTGAGGAAAAAGTAAGCCCAATCAAAATATTTATAGTAGACTTGCTAAGTAAACTACAATAATTTTTAAGTGTGTCTGCCACATGCAAATGAGGGTTGACAACATACCGTCCAGGCCACTAAACTTGACTGCATGTTCTCCAAGGACTCCGTCAACTATCTCATGACATATTTTTAATGGGAAGCACATCATACGTCTTATTTATTTATTTATTTTTAAGTACTTTCTCAGAGCTGGGAATTCTTCCCATAAGCAACAGCTGCATCATAGTCTATGAACCTTACTGCCGACCCACCCACAAGATCACCTCTCACACTTGATTATCAAAGAGACTCCCAAATCAACGAGTTTAAAAACCGTTTAGATACCAATGTTAATGAGTTGACTTACCATCAATTCAGGTGTATTGGCTCATGGTTTAGTCGTATTTACTCGATTTCTAAGCTTGTATAAATACTCCAAGCTCCCTACAAAAAGCACAAGCTGAAGCAAGCACAACTTTACTTATAATCTTGTCAGTGTAATTGGTTTATGATACAGAGTAGCTTGAAAGATACAATGGCGTCAAAGGCAAGCAACTTTATCAGCACCAAGGCTATAATTTATTATGTTGTATTGGATTTGTTTGTGAGTGTAATTGTTTGTTCACAATGTCATGGGTTGGGGAAGTGTTTGGAGGAAGTGGGCAGAGGCAGCTCTTGTTTGTTCATCGCGTTGACAGTCAAATTCCTCCATTTTTTTTTAGCTTCAAAAGCTTTACAGTTCAGATCTATATCAGTGTTGCAGGCAGCAACTTCTACACCTTCCATGCTTTTCTGGGTAGCATTTACAAGATCAGTCTCTTCTATGTCTGATAATTCTGTGTAATATTATATTTTTGTTACTTGAAAAGAATTTCGGGGCTGTAATGCAAGCTTTGGAGAGATCTGAAGCTTGTTTGCTTCCAAGTTTGGGACAAGATTGTGAAGGTAAAGAGTAGAGTCTTCATCATCAACATCAAAGAACAGCGAAAGGAATTCTCGATTAAAATTCCACCCGAAGAATTAAAAAAAAAATGTAATACTATAGTTTGCACTCACCTTTCATATGACAAGTCAAATTAAGCATAATTTATTACCACGACAAGTCGTTTTTTTATAAACTAACAGAAGGACATGTCGTTTATTCTATATTTCTTTTTAACTTTCCTGTATTTGATTTGACAAGAAGCCCCCCACAAGAATAGAACGACAAAGCGTTTTCTTTACTTTGGTTGTAGTTTTCCTTTTAAGAATCAATTCCACAAATTGACGAACGACGATATGATTGATGACCAAGAACACTTCGAAATGGGATAAAGCAACGCTGGGAAAACTTTCAAATCAAGTAAGGGTTTGATTGATTTTAAGAATGGAAAAGAATAAGGAAAGGAAAAGAAAGGAGAAAGAAAAGAAATAATTATTTTTTTGTTTGTTTGTTCTACAAAATTATTTATTAAAAAAATTTATTATTTTTTATTTTGATAAAAATATCTTTAAAATTTATTAATAAATTAAAATTTTTAATTAATTTTTACTTTTAATTTTAGTTGTAATTGTATTTTATTAAAAATAATTATTATAATAAATATTTAATAAATATATTTTTGTAATATTCTTATTATAAATATTTGTTATATTAATTAATTATTTTTATTTAGATAAAAATACTTATTTTTATAAAAATATTTTATACATTTCGTAATTAAAAAAATTAAATTAATTTCAATATTTATTTTGAAATATAAAATATAATTATATTAATAATTATTTTTATATAATAAAAATTAAATTATTAAATAAATATGACTAATTGTATGAATTACGGTAAATATAAAATTATAAATTAATATACATATGAAATATATAAAAAATATTTATAATTACAATTATGATAAAAATAATGATAATTATAGTTTATAAGATGATATTAAAATTTTATACAAAAATAAATATTAATATTGATAATTTAATTTATAAATAATATTAAATAAAATAATATTATGGTCTATTTATTTTTAAGAAAAGAAAGGAAAAATTGAAAGAAAAAGAGGAAAAAATTTAAATTATGTTGTTTGTTTTTATAAAAAATAAATAGAAAGAAAAAAAAAAAGAAAGAGAAATTCTCTTTTCTCAAGGTAAAAGAATATAAATTTGTTCATCATTAGTTAAGAATTTATATTCTAAGAGTTAAAAAAGATAATTTTATTTTTATTAAAATATTAATTTCTAATTTTACTCTTGTATAAATTTAATTATGTAAAAATTAATTTATTTGTTTATAAATTTATTTTTTTTAAAAATAAATTATTTATTATTTAATTTTTAATAATAAATTATTAAATATATTGGTGGTCTAATATTAAAATTTTTTAAAATAAATTTATTATATTTGAACATAAAATTAGTAGGTAATCATTTTTAATAATTAAATTATAACAAAATTAAAACTAAGATTAAAATGTTATTATATAATTCAGTAAATATTTACATAATTAAAGTTTAAATATTTATTTAATAAATTAATTATTAAAATTTTAAAATTTAGTTAGAATTAAAATTTAAAATTATTTTAATTTTAAATTAGTACATATATAAATTATTTTATATTTTAATATAAAGGATATTTTTATCTAAATAAAATATAATTAAGATAATTCATTCATTCATTTATTCTATTTACCAATCAAATAAAGAAATGCAATTACTTTTCTATTTCCTTTTTTTTTCTTTCCTTTCATTTTTTCTTTTTTTTTTCTTTATCATTTCCTTTTCTAAAAACAAACACAACTTTATATTAATAATTTTAAAATAATTAGTTATTAAAAAATAATTGTATAAAAGTAATTAAAATAAAAAATATAATTAATTATATAAATAGAGGAAAAAAATAAAAATTTATTAATTTTGAAGAGAAAAATTATAATTCTTACTTAAAAGTGAAGAATTATAGTTTTCCTATTTGAAGGAATAAAGATTGCATAGAATTATTATGATTTTTATTTTTTTAACAAAAATAAATAAAGTAATAATAATTTTTCTCTAATTTTCTTTCCTTTTTTCTTTCTATCACACAAAGTAAACACAGTATAAAACGGAACTTCTTGCATTCTAATCATCTAAGCTTGCTGTCTGAAATAAATAAATCCTTAGCATACCAAGCAAATTGTAAAATAGAGGCAAGCTTCCCACTTTCGTTTGTAAGCAGCTCTGTCGGTGTGACTGTCCTGTGTCAAAACCTGTTTTCACTTCCCCAATTTGGAAGACTATTACTGCACCCTGTTTATTAGTTATAAATATCTGTAGCTCTTGGACTTTTATCATATCAATTCAGGTCCAGAACCTTGTTGACCAAATCCAGGTCATGGCAATTATGTCTTTATAAGGGTCCTGTAAGAAGTTTCCAAATTATGACTTGGCCTCGAACCAAAATAAATATCTATCATTTCAAACACAGTAATCAGATTGATTTTAGGGTTTGATCTCGACGAAGACATTCGCGTTGAGATCTCACCCAAAAATGTTTGATCTTGATGCACTATTCATGTTGAGACCTACCTCGTATCCCATAATGTTTCCATTTACGTCGAGACTTTCGCCCCCACAATGTTTTTATCTTAATGCACCATTCATGGTCGCGACCTCGCCCTATCGTTGTCTAATCTTGATGAAGACATTCATGTCGTGATCTCACGCCCCCAATGTTTGATTAACGTTGATCATAACTGACTTTCGGTGATGCCACATGTCAAATCAGTGTAAGAACACATGTCGGAAATAACCTGCTTGGATAATAATACCTGTTCGTTCATAAATCACTATAAAATACCTCCTCAGACCATGATAAAAAGGTAAACATATCGAATAAAGACCAAGTAAAAGAAAACCATTTTTTTTAAAAAAAATAAATAAATGTCGGAGCTAAAGAAACTGAAAGTTGGCAACGTGGTCTGCAAGCCAATACTTCAATTTCAACATTATTTGGTGTCTCATCTGTCTGGTGTTCATCGACACCGTGCTCGGCAAGAATCAAATTCTCGTTGACTTTCACTTCACCTACTCAAAATATGCGACTGTACATAATAAATTATGAGAAAATTCCGCGTCCATTTTGCATAGCCAAACCAAATAATTTTAAATTGACTAGTTCAAAGCAAGTAAAAATAGTTCCACTCCGACGTCGTTTTCATGGGGCTAATGCTAATAGAAAAACATGGTATTGAGAATTGACTCATGACTTTGAATGGTTTCACTCGGTTTCTGCTTTGTACATATATAGGAGCACTCAAAAGCTCCTTGGAAAAGCACACTACAATTTGTAGGCAACGAGGGAACAAAACTTACAAGCTGTAATGGCTTCAAAACCATGCTATATTATTAAGGGTATATTTTACCAAGCCCTCTTCTGCTTGTTTGTGAGTGCTATTGTTTGCTCAGGTTATCATGGATTTCATGAATACTTGGTGGAAGATAACACAGGTCAGATTAAACAGAATTTGAGTATTTTTCTTTTTTTGGTAAGAAGCCGTGATTCTGTATTTGGTACATAAATTTCTAATACTTTTGTTGTCTGAATGTGCAGTTCATTTACCTGGTATTGTGACCAGAAGTATTCGTGACGGCTTCATCTCTATGACAGTCAAATTCCTGCATTTCTTTGTTGCAAAATCGTTTCAATTCAGAATTTCTTGGTTGTTGCAGTCTGCATCTTCTGTACCATCTTTGCTATTCTGGGTGGCATTTACTGGAGCAATCTCATCCATGTCGGATGACTGTCTGTAATATTACTTCTAATGCAAGGTAAGTAATCTGTAAAGAAGCGTTCAACATTTGGAAATAAGAATTCTTCATTTCTTCTTCTCCTTCTTATGGCTTTTCACCACAACTGACAATCCACATCAAAATTTTTCCAATGGAAGTGATGTTACAGACTTCTATTATTTCGTTAAAACCATCCAACGGCTACAAGGTTGATAATTCAATGGTCTAACACACACACACACACACACACACAGAGACAGTAGTCAGATTGATGTTATCAAGCTGAATTTCTATTGTACAATATATTACACAATATATTGCTTAAAGCATGTCCCCTGTGTAACTTTCTGAACCAAGTAAAAGTCCACCAGCAAAAATGCTAGTCATCATTGTGTTGGAATCTGAAAGGGGAATGAAAAAGAAAAAAAGCCTGACTGCAAGAATGAACTGAAAATTCAATGCAATTGTTCACCATCCAGCCACTTAAGTGCAGGCAGAACCTTAATCAAGACTGACTTGAACTTTTCATCAGCAATTGCATTCCCCATAATATCTAATTGTGACAAGTTCAACCCTTTCAGAATTAAATAAGCTTCCCAGTAGCTTTCGATGTCGTCATCAATCACAATCTCATCAAGATTCCATCCATTTCCAGCTAAATGAGATAAAGGAGAAGAGCACAGATACCTTGTTGTGTCAACAGAGTGTGCACCAATCTCATTATATGAAATATTCAACACTTTCAATGACTTCAGCTGTCCCAGAGGCTCTAGAGCAGTAAAATTGCCTAGTCTATTGTTACTCAAATTTAGGCAAGACAGGAGCTGCAGAGCTTCCAATCCTGTCATGAAACCCAAAGCCAAGATAATAAATCCCTTTCCATTCAACAATATGACGAAGGTTAGATGAACTAAAAGACATCATAAAGCAGTCAAGAACTTTGACCTGATCTTGTTTCAGCAAAATAGAGCATGAAGAACTTTGTGTTTCAACGGTTCATCATGACTAAAATAACTAGTGCAAGGAACCCCTAGAAATAATAAGATTTCTTGAACTGATTACAATGTTTTGCATCAGCAGTAACAATTTAAGTTGATTTCAAGTGGTTTAAAATTCTTGACGCAGAATTATATGTTTGAAAGATCCAATACGTCAATAACGTTGGCATTCTATACATGAAAATACATAATGGCCTAGCAGTAGATTCGTTTCTTGGTTTACTATTCTAATCAAGAAAAAAAAAAAAATTCAATTCACACATCAAATATGAGAATGGCTTAGTTTGTGGGTAGGTCAAACTTGATAACAGTGAAAGATTGAAAACCCAACTCAGGGTTCCCTAAATTAAGGCAAACTGAGATTGTATCATTAAGCTATGAAAACACCATGTCATTAAAAAGGGAAAAACAAAGAAAAGAAACAAATTCTATGGCAACATATTTAATAAAAAATTTCGTGAAAAAGTTGAGGCAGATTGAATAAATGGAATCAGTTAAACACCTCCCCAATGAAATAAAAAGTAGCCACGACAGCATTTAGAGTAGCTGACCTTCAATTGATCGAAGCTCATTGTGGCTGAGGTCTAGCATTTGAACCCACAATAATTTGTCAAAAGACCCTACTCGTGATAATGATAAATTATTTAGTCGAAGGCATATTGAATTTCCAGTGTATGAGGAAGTCAAGTCCCTATAATGAAAGCAGTACCTCAGCAAAGACTCCCAGCTGGAAGTCACCTGAACAACCAAAAGAAATAGAGAATTTGTTCACCTTCATGTAAAATCTAATATTCAACACATTAAATTAACCCAACATTGTTATGGGAACACAGCAAATTGTTACAATGACCAGATAATTCTAATTAGGAAATAGAACCTGGAGGAGCATGCTATGCACAGAGCCAGACTTTATTTGCCAATTTCATGCATGCAATAAAATAGTTGCTTTTCTGAGAAACTTTTAAAATTAAGTTACACAGTATTGATATTTTATTGGACAATCTTCTCTCTCTTCTTTTTCTCTTTTTCCTGTTCAATTGATAGGTAATAGATGATTGGGCTAATCCAACAGCAAGAACAAGTGGATTAGATACCAGCTAAAATACTCATTTCTGAATCTCATGTAAGTCTCACATGAAAATTGCTGAATTCAAAAGTATCAGAAATATACAATCCCAGTACCAGCAAATATGCTCCCCAAAAGAGAGTAAAAAAAAAAAAAAATCCAACATGCAGGTCCAATGAGTCTTATATACTCAGAAACATAGAAAATTTGGATGAAGGGCCACATGCATAAGCAGGGTCTTAACAGCTGCATAGATAGAAGGAACTACCCTTTTTGAAAAAAGAATGCCAAAGAAGAAAATTACCTGCTGCCAAAAAACAAAGCTGTGTTGGTCCTTGTAGTATTGAATATGTGTTGGGTCCAATGTCATTAAGTCACTATACAGTTCAAGAACTTCTTCAGAATGGGAAAATCTTTTAGCAGATGGATACATCATTGCATCATGTGCCATCAACAGTCTTGCAAGTGTAAGCTTCCCAATTTTACTACAATGATAGAACAATGAAAAGGACAATGGATTAACAGTATTGCTCTTTCTAAAGTTCAAAGTTGACCATTAGATAAATCAGCTTTACCAGTCTATCAATGATAACAATTCGCGGAAGTGATCTATCTCTTTGGCTATAGCCGCAGCTCGCCACTCAGAATAAGTTGGCTCATGGCCATTCTTGATACTTAGTTGATCAAATGATACAATTGGACTTGATTCCTGAGAATGTGTATCATAAATATGAAAACTCTCATCTCTCCATGAAATAATTTCTCTACCCACCTCTTTAGCAGGTTGTGTTTCACCAAGTTGTGCTCGAACTCTAAATGTGAAATGAGAAGGATTGCTATAGTGAAAACCACTCGAAGAAATAATGCCCTGGGAATGTCCAAGGCTAATGTCCACTTGATGTGCCTTTGAGGAATGAGTCTTTAGATTTGAAAAGTTTAACTGTGAAACCCAAACTTGGGCAGCCCGGGAGTTAAGTGTTGAAAGAGGTTTCCAAACAAGATCTTTATTTGTTTTAAGTTCAGAATCAACTGTTATCGTGGATGAATTTACACCTTCAACAGCTTGATTAAAACAAAGAATGAGAGGAAATGTCCCTGAATCTGAACGATATCTTCTGAATGGAGAAGAAGCACAACCATCCAGGCACCTATCTCCCAATAGAGTGAGATCAGAACCGGGGGTAGGCCAAGAAGAAACAAGCTGTGGAGAATCAAGTTTAACCGTTTGATCAAGAAGCCAAAGGTGATAGAACCAACCGCTTTGATCATCTGGGTCAGTAAAAATAGCTTGGTGTACAAATTCATACTCATCAGGTAACACCCTTTCTTTTGAAAGAAACCCTTCCGCCTTTCTTTTAAGCAAGTTGGAGAGGAGCACACTGCAAAAGTCCCCTCATTAGTAATTAATCTTTTCAATTACAGAGAAGCAAATTTAGTAAAGTATGGATATAAACCAACTAGCTTTTACACATGAATGTTGCGAACTTCTCACAAGATAGAAAGTTATAATAATAGCAGTAGCATATTCAAACCAACAACGAAGGTTACCCAGTTCAAAGAATCATATGCACATTCTAAAAAGTGCCGATAATTGTAAAACTTCCGAGTTTCTGTCAAATTAAACTTAAAGAGATGATTTGCCACAATAGCACTCAGTTACATTATCAAATCTTATATGCCAAATTACTTCCTAGTGGATAACTAAGACAATACCACATCACTTTAACCAAGAAATAAAAAAGTATCATACCTGCGGTTGTGCCAGGCAGAATAATTGCTAAAATTATTACATATCATATCCTCTGTATACTTCAATTCATTCTCTTCTGATCTGTTCATCAATGCCACCACAAATCTGGGAAAATAATTACAGGAAAATAAAAAATAAAATGAGTACTGCAAATATGCAAACTCAAATGAAAAAAAAATATAAAACAAAATGTTCACCTCCGATAGTTCCATGCGTGAAAATTCCGAGAATCAGCTTTCTGTAATTTATCTAAAAGCCGTAATTCGTGATCCATAGATGAATGCCCCTTGCTTAAAACCCATTTCCTATGATGCCATGCTCCGTACGACTTAAAGTTTTGCCTCAGTGCACTCTCTACCTTCAGAATATACTCCAAAACTTATTATCACGCCTACAGATAATATGCCTAAAATATTTTCATATAGAAAATACAGATAAAAAACAGTTACACTGAGCTCAGTTGCAAAATTTTCGTTTCAGAGGTCCATTTTTTCTTTCTGAGGTCCTACTGAATTAGAATTTGTACTCCAAAAATTAATTTTACATCATGCTTATATATCAATTCAATTTACTGAATCTCACTACTTTCTTTTATAGAACTCAGTAGCCACAAAATAAAATCTAAAATGAAGAATCAGATCTGTCAACTCGATAAAATGAAGTACACATAAACGCACCAATCTAAGTTCTTCGTCAAGAGTCGATTTCAGTGAGTCGGGATCGGACTCGGACAGACTCAGTTTTTGCTCGATAGCGAGCTTCCTGTAGTTCCAGGCCGTATAAGATTCCGGATTGATCTCCAGAAGCTTTGCACTAAGCTCCATAGCTTCCTTAGTGTAACTAGACAATTCCAGAAATAAAACAACTATAAGACGGTCCATTAACTATTGATCGCGTCAATTAAAGAGCAGTTAAGAGAAAAGAGCCCCCCCAAAAAAAATAAAATTACATCTTGTTTTGGTGATTGTGAATGAATTGAGTTTGGAGAGCGCGCAGCTTCTCAGCTTTTGCAGCTGACGCTGCTATGTCTTCCGGCTTCGCGGGTTTGCGCGGTCGGCCGTGCATCTTCCTCAACGAACAAGTTTCTTAGCCGAGAGGTTTTTGAATAATAGTGAGGCAACGCAGCGCAACAGATACAAATTACAGCAGTTCAGCGTTTCCCTTGTGTTCGCAGACGATGGGATTTATTCTGTCAACAAACCGTCGTTTTATTCGTTTGAACCTCGGCCCATTGGGCTTGCTTGTTCTGTTTACTAGGCTCCAATTTTACCATTTTTGTTCCTGTAAAACTAGTGATGACACCATCTCCGGTCCAGGCCGGGTTACACCCGTACGGATATTTCGGTACCCGGATCCGGGTTATTGCACCCAAACGTATTTATTATTTTAAAATTTAAACCAAAATTTCATTAAAAATTAAATATTATAAAAAAATAAATAAATCTAAAAATTAATATTACCAAATATATATATATATATATTTTAAAATTTACTTTTAAAACACAACTTAATCAAAGCTTTAAGAAGAGCTACAACACCTCAATTTCAAATGTACCTAAAATATAAACACTACAAACAGAAAGATACATAGATAATTAGACATAATAAAAGACAATAGATTGAACAAGAGGTAAAAGCTCATCGAGGTAATGCAACACAGCAATTTCACGGTTAAACAACGGCAGTGTAATTATAATTAAGTTTTTAATACAGGGTTCCAACCGAGAATATAGAAGCTTTTTGTGTACTTCCAGCATTAGGTCTACCGATACATGCAAACTGAATCCAATACAGCAGATAAAAAGATCACAGTACATGATTTGTAATGCGTTGGATGAATGATGCATCATACCAAATTCCCAATTACAAACTGACTGTATAAACCGATTAAATTTCAAATTCTGTACTGTCTCTTATCACCCATCACTTTTCCTACCTGTTTCGTCCAGATCTCCTATGCTTGGCTTGCACTGTCTTGGACCCTTTCTTTCAGTTGGTTTACCCCGGGAATGACACATGAAGACTCCATCTGACCCAAGATGGAACTATTCAGTTGTCTCATTCACCTCCTTTGCCAAAGCAGTCAGTTGTAGGTTCACAGGACATAGAAGATGTACCCACATCAGGAGTCGCCCCATTAAACTCCTTTGCAGGTTCATAAAACACCTCGTTCATCTCCTTTGCCAAAGCAATTGTGGGTCCATTTGACACAGAAGCAGTTCCTACACCATTCGACACAGAAGCTGCACCCAGATTAGGAGTTGCCTTATTCAACTCCTTCGCCGAAGCAGTTATGGGTCTATAAGACACACAAGATGCGCTCTCATTATGAGTTGCCTCATTAAACTTCTCTGTCAAATCAGTTGTGGGTCCATAAGACAGAGAAGACTCATCCACATTGGAAGTTGCCTCATTCAACTCCTTCGCCATAGCAGTTGTAGGTTCATAGGACACAGAAGATGCACCCACACTGGGAGTTGTCTCATTCACCTCCTTTAGCAAAGCAGTTGTACTTCCAAAAGGCACAGAGGATGTATGAATATAGGGAGCCTCTTTGCTACCTTGATTGCAATTTACTGAATGCACACTGTCAGAACCAGTTTCACCACCAACAGGATGAGGCAAGGTATCATTCACAACAGGTATTTCTCTCTGAATGGGTTCAATATCAGATCTCCCTTCTTGGCAGTTCATTGTTGCTTCTGTAGCCAACATTTCAGCACCCGAGAATTGAAACCCAGATGTACTTGTTTGATCCATTTTCAATCCTTTATGATCAGTGTGCATATTTATCAAATTGCTTGTACCTTGGACTTGTGTACGTTCAGTTCTGCCTCCAGTGTGTTTCATTTTCATCATTTTCTTCTTGAATCGGCTTTTCTTTGCCTTTGGAACATTTGAAGTCTCCTCTGCGTTATTGGACAACTCTGCTGGCCTCTTTCGGCAGGGAATTACAGTTAACTGAGAGTCGCCAACTGATTTACCAGATAACTCTTGGATGGCTAGAAGTGCAGTTCTAGCAGCTTTGATCTCAGCTTCTTTTTTTGTTTTTGCTGCAGCACCAATATACCGAATTCCTCCAATTTCAACAGTACATGTGAACTGCACTTTCCCTGGTGCTTCATCCTTTCGGCACTGGTACATTGGAATAGCATAATTCATCTTTTGTGCATATTCCTGAAGTAGATTTTTACACAAACCTGTATCATGCTGGATAAGACACCAAATGAAGGAAGTTAGCAGTGGGGAAGACAATAATGAATCACTATTGGCTTCATTAATGTGTACAAACAAGGAAAAAAGGGACAGCTCTTACGAATGACAATAAATCAAAACACACACGTACGATACTGTCAAATGATATAGCACATAGTAGTTTATGCATATTTTGCTAATGCAACATGCAATCCATCCAAAAATTTTAGCTGGAAATTTATGGAGAAAGTAGAAGGAAACGGTTTTTCTGCATTTGGAGATCATAAATGTTTACATAAAAAATGTGTACAACCGTTCACAAAAATTCAGCAGATGGTTTTTTAGTTCCATTTCATATTTATCTTTTAACAATAAGTTGAACATAAACAATGAAAACAAGCCAAGTGCAACACACTAGACACCAGTAGAAAAAGAAATTACAAAGGGAACAAAAGGTAAACATAGCAGCAAATGCAAGATATCATCAGAAATTGAGGAGATTCAATGTCAATACCACCAACAAACACAGCAGTTAATCTGCATACCATGAAGGACAAAATATACTTACAATAGGTTGAGAGATGCATTCACTAACTTCACCACGTTTTGCTAACTCCACAAGAGCAACTTCAGCAGCCGACTGCTCTGCTGCCTTACGATTAAAAAATCCAGGCAAAGAGTCATATCTAACATCATTCACTATCACAGTTGATCTGAACCAAGGCTCATGAGATGGGCCCTCTTTCATAGTCTCATAGACAGGCGTTGGAAGTCCAACTTTTTGGGCGTATTCTTGCAGTCGACTCTTAAATACATAACAGTTTGATACACCTAGCATGATGCAAGACAAGATAACATCAATCACTAGTAGTGTTCTTACCTCATTTTACAAATGAAAAAACATAAACATTACACTGAACAACTCAATAATTCAGCTCAAGAACAATGCATTCAACTTGTACTACCACGAGTTGAAAAAAATTTGAAGTATCATGTTCAAAATATAAGTATAGTTACTCCATGTGCCAGCCGTACAAATTTATTAAAAACAACGTGGCAACAGTAAATCTATCCTAACTGGAGGATATATAACATAGAACATCATTTCCAATATATTATTCAATCCTACAGGTCAGAAACTATACACGAAATAAAAAGCTCTTTTACAAAATTTCCTTCCAAAAAAGTTGTATTCCGCGATATACTCTACTATCAACGACCCAATTCATTCTTAAAAGAGCTTCTCGCCATAAGGGTATCCAACAAATAGCCCATGTTGTGTAAATAATCAACCATCGAAACATGGTATATCAGAATTACGACCAGAGAAAATAATTAATTAATTAATTAAACAAATGGCAAAACAGAAAGTACCTGAAAAACCTTCGTTGGTCGGCATAGTTGAAAAGTTGCTTTCTCTTGGTGTAAATTGATTGACCGATCAACACATAAGAGAAGGAAGTAGAAGCGAAGCGGCGTCTGTTTAGGTTAAGTTCTACTGTTCTAGCCGTTCAACTCTATAAGTAGCAAGGAAAAGCGAGCTTCGCCTCAAGCCTCAGAAAGAGACACAGAATGTCAGGGTTCACTCGAATCCATCACCAGCATTCTCGTAAAATCAGTAGCGTGTCATTTTTGAGGACTCACTTGTACGGGAGTTTCTGGAGTTCATTAATCAGAGCCGTTGAATTAGTAATTTGATGGAAGATATGAGTAGAGGTTGGTCGGACGGAGAGTGCTCAGAGGCTGATATTTATAAGGGTATTTGAGGAAATTCAAGTTTGGCGTGCAGCCCTAATCCCAATCATGGAAAATTGGGGCTCCGAAGTAGTGTCGGATCGAGCACGAGTTCGGGAAAAATGAAAATTAATAATTAAAAGGAGATTCCTCTCCTCTTCTCTCGCTCGCAGGCGAGGTTCTGCAACTGAAGACGAAAACGATTGAAATTTCGGAAGCATCTCAAATCTGAGTATTACCGGCTCTCGAGCTCGGTGAGTTTCCCTGTTTCATGATTTCTTTTCTATTCTGTTGATAGCTCTTTCTCTCTCTAACAACATATGTTTGTAATGGCATTAGCGTTTTACGGTGTAACCTATGGTTGTAAAATTCGTAGATGTTTATATTGACTGTGTGTAATTGATTATTGAATTGGGATTTATCTTAATGCTGACATTGGCTCATCGTCTGATTTCCTTAACTTCCTTGCACGATATAGACCAACGTCTTCTCTAGTCAAACACTGTTTGAAAATTGGGAGGAAGTTAGTACAACTGACTGTATGATTGGTTTAATATCCGTAGAACTGCATGCTTTTACTAATTATATCATGGCTTTGCCACTTTACTAGGTTCAATGTAGGTTGACATGTTTTTATAGGTAACTTTTGTTGTTCTGTTTATCTTATAGATGCTAAATATATCAAGTATTAGTGGGATTGACTATCGTTCTAGTGTTCACATAAAAGTCGAATTTATACAGATTTTGACGATTAGTTTCTGTGATTTTATTTAATAATGAGAAGGGTTGTGAGTTGTGACATTCGTTTGGATTCTCAGGTTAAATGGAGGAATCAGAGAAAAGAAAGGAAAGATTGAGAGCAATGCGTATGGAAGCTGCACAGGCTGAAGCTTGTTGTAATGCTGAGTCTTTCACAATGCCTAATTCCCTTTCTAATCCACTGGTTGAGAACTCTGCAACTCAACCAATACGGGAGCAATCATTTGGGGCTCCAAGGTTTGATTTTTACACAGATCCTATGTCAGCATTCTCTGCTAACAAGAAGAGGGCCGAACCTGATAATCAGATTAGAAAGAATTATTTTACACCTCCTAATTACAGTGCTTCTGCCATGGCAAGGCCTTCCTCATCAATTCCAGGTAGCAATTTTGTCCCCTAAAATGTTATTTAAGAAAAATATTGTTTTAATCTCATCAATTGAACTTTGTGTTGGACCAAACTGTGCTTTAGATTCATGCTCTTCCTCGTGTTTCATGTTGTATTCTGTCAGTCTATAGAATTGCTGGATCTGTTTTGCTTATCACCTGAGCCATGGTCAGGCCTGAACTGATAACTTTGGCAAGTTCATACCACTATATTACACTACATGCATTTTCTCTTTCTTTTGGACTTATTTATTTGAAAGCATGGTTATAAATATTGGATTCTTGAATCTTTGGTGGAAATTAATAAAAGTTGCGTTTTTTTGTTTTTTCTTTTCTATTAATTACTTTCTTTTTTTTTTCTATTTGAATTTATTAGAACCAAGGAACTTTGAGATGGCTCATTCTCCTGCTCATCAAATGCAAAACAGTTCTTTTGATAAGAGAATGTATCAAACACAAGGTCCTTATAACAATACTGTTGTCTATGGAAGCTCCAGAGTAGCAGCAAGTACTTTACCCATGCATCAAGGTACCCCTGAATCTTGGAATAGCCCACAAGCTGCCACTGGCCATTACAGCTTTGAATGGAATAGATCGCAAGCCACCCATGGCAATATTAACTCAAGAGGATTGGCGAGTCCTTTTCCCACGATACATCCAGGAACTCCTGAATCCTGGAATGGACCTGGAGGCATGGCTAGGTATATTTCTCTATCCAATTCATCAGGAGGTGGTCAATATTTCAACCCTGGCTTCAGACCAGTAAGAAGCCCTAGTTTCAGTTATGGCCAAGGCAGGCCTCAGTGGCAGGGCAGTAAACTGAGCCCTGGTTCAGGGCGTGGAGGCAGTCCTGGTTCAAATTCGGGAAGAGGTGGGGGTTGCTGGTATGGCAGAAGCATGAGCCCAGGTTTGGGACATAGTGGCGGAAGAAGTCGAGGACATCATTCTCATGGCTTAGGAAGACAAGGACCCGAGAGTTTCTACCACAGGTCCATGGACGAAAACCCATGGCAGCAAGTGGAACCCCTTATATGGAAGAGGAGTTTGAAAGGCCCTGTCTCTTCAAATTCCTGGCTTCCAAAATCCATTATCATGAAAGAGGCTAGAGTTTTAGAAACTAACAACCAGTCCAGTTCTCAGCCAAGCCTTGCAGAATACCTTGCTGCCTCATTTAATGACGCCACTAATGAGACATAAAATTCAGACAGTACGATTCTAGCTCTACTTGATTTTTTCTCAAAAGAAAATTCTAGCGTGTTGTTTGTGATGACATTTAATAATCTTAGAAATTAATTTAATTTAATAGTTCAAAGTGGTTGCAAGCATCTGTTTCATGAGCTGGTAAAATTTTGTTGAGTTTTTAAAACAGTTTCCTTCAATTGGTAATCTTTTACATTTTTCAAAACTTGAAAATTAAAATAACAAAACTTAAACTTGCAATGGAAAAATGAGGGAGCTAGGCACTGTAGTTGATGCAGTACCGATGCAGGGTCAAAGTAGTGCAGAGTCCAAGTTTGCCCATTACTCCATAGCTGTGTAGGAATAGTAATAATCTGGACATAAAGTTTGTTTGGGAACGAAATTCGTGAGTACATGCAGGGTGGGAGTAGATTCGAACCTTTTTCTAAATCCAAAAGCTGGTGGTCCCTGCTCCCTTTAGAAATCATAGAAAAAGGGTACTTGGTCAGTTTGATTGAGTCAACAACTAATTTCAGTACAATTATTATGGAGCTCCAGCTTAAAAGTTGCCCTCAGAGAATAACAATGGCCCACATAAAAAGTTTCATCTATTCTAAATAATAGTACTGCTACAGGGGCTAATGGCTCCAATGATTTTCAGTCGTCCCATTAATGGGACAATCTGCACAAAATGTTATATTAGCCTGTCATCCGAATATTGACTTAGGAAAAGAAAATGTAAGCCATGAAGAACTAGCCAACCGTATTTGTTCTTCCAAAAAGTTGACTCAAAAAAAAAAACATCTAACTGCTTACTCAATGCCACAACCTGGCACAGAACCCATTCCCAGGAACTTGTTTTTGCTCGCAACAAATCTCATCCATGAAAGTGTGGATGAGCTGCCCTGCTAAGCTTGGTGGGTCGTCCATAAAAGCATCAACAAAGACCCTGACCACCCTTCTCTCTTGCATTGTCGCTTTCAGACTGAACCAAGTGAGAAACTTTACTCTAAAATGTTCATCGATGTGCCCTTCATGCTCTAACCATTTTACCACTCTCACAGAATACTCATAATCACTCTCTTCCAATTTCTTTTCACAACAGAAGCCTGGTTTTTGCCGCATTCCATCAGATTTACAAGGTGTGGAAGGTGACATTGATTTGGGGCTCACTAAAGGAGAATGTGAGTAGATCATTTCTTCTTTGCTCTTTTTGACATTGGAGAGTGGTAGTGGAAGATTTGCATGGTGCTTGCTGGATGCTAATTTAAGATTTCTAGAGTTGGATTCGACATGAGAATGAACCTGAGATATTTTAGTATGCTCTTTCTTCCTATGTTTACCCAATGTTGCAACAGAGCTTCTGCTTGATGCAGGTGTAATCCATTTAGCTTCCCAGACACCAAAAATTCCTGTGCTTTTGAACAGAGAAACCTTGCAGAAATACTCAGTTGAAGGATCAAGATCAGTTATTAAGAAACTCTTCTCAGGCCTTAACACAACAAAGGTGGGGTTGTCTGGATAATCCTTCATAGTAGACTTGCGATGCCACAGCCTGCAACCTGAAAAGTCTTTTAATAGATGATCCTCAAATTCCAGTACAATGATGACTGAGGTTGAAGAGGATTCTTCAAATCGGATCCTGCAAGCTTCGACAAGTAAAATGGACATAACAAGCAACATCAGTGATGGAGCAAAAAAAAGAAAGATGAAAAATGAAAAAAAAAATCTCATCTCAAATTGTTTTCTAGCATTATATTCATTGATCATCATTTCTATGGAAAGAAAATGAAAATACTAAATGCTCAAGAACCTTACATGTTGACTCTTCCTTTCCTACGTTATTGGGGTAACTATCAACAAGAAACATAGAATCCAATGCGTCCACTGCTGAAGTGCACAACTTCTGAACCTCAGCTCCACAAGAGAGCCTGTTAACAATACCTCGTGCCATCTTTGTGCATAACAGATTCAAAGGCCCCACTTCATTCGTCAGTATTTGTAAGGCAGCCTCCACAGTTTTCTGCAGATCTTTGAATAACTCGGTACCTAAAAGTATTTTATGTCCCAAAGAGATCCGTAGGCATAGTTCATCTACTCTTCTGGTCTCTTTGGCAATTAACAATTGTCTTCTCCAGGTTCTGTAAAACTTTAATTAGTTAATCATTCCCCACTTTTTCTTCGCATAACCAATTAAATCTTTTTTCCTTCTCCAGAAAGAAAAATGCCATGATTAGTCTAACAACCCTAAATTGAACTAATGTTCAGGTTGGACTGAGATCTAAGTTTGAGATTAAACTGAATGCCACAAACAAATTCTCACAATTATGTCATTATTTCAAAAATTCCTGATCTATTACTGAAAGTAAACAAGTTAAGGTATTTGCATAAACCTGTGCTAATAGATTGATTAATAAACCTGATTTCTCAACTCTAAGTTGATCAATATTAAGTTTCTTACTGCAAGGCAGTGAAAAACATGCATTGTAAGGGATACCTGTGTCAAGCCAACTGATACTCTTTCTAAAGGTGTTAAGGCTGGTGAAATAAATCTTGAAATTATAAGACACCAATCCCCACCATCATCCTAGACTCTCTCATCATTCTCCAATTGGACACTAAAATATCAGAAGAGAAGCAACACATATTAACTCTCATGGCAACAGTCCTGTGTGCGGCATATGTTCACATGTATGATTGTGGCTATATACCTATTTCCAAATAACTATTCTGGTTATTAAAGAATAAATAGTGTTCTTTACAGAGATGTTACCTCATCAGACCATTAATTTTCCCACAAGAAATGCAGTAGAAACTTCCTTCCAACTTTGTAGAAGAATTAATCTTCACAATGCCAGCTCTTTCATCTTTCAAAGCACATTCCAAATGGCATGACAGTCCACATGAGTCATTATCATCAGAAGAATTGGAACCACAGGTTAACCACAAGCTAGGATCCTTGTTATCATCATATTGATGACAAATACAGCAGGAACATCTCTTGCAAAAGGCATCATCCAAAACCAAAGCAGCTCTGCATGCAGCATTCTGGCAGACTTGAATTTTAACATGTTTTTCTTTACTCTCAATGGAGAACTTTTTTGGATTGCTTGATAATTGAGAAAAAAGTTCTTCTTGTTTCCTCTTAACTCCAATTTGAGTTTTTACCGAAGAAAAAGCAAGAAAATTATCTGCATCATTCGCCTTGAACTTCTGAGAAACTAACTTTAGAAGGTGTTCTATCATTCGAAATTTAGTATAGCCACTGTACTTTCTCTCTTTACCCATCTCTGCACAGATGATTTCAAGAAGCTCCCTACGGCTAAATGAGCTAAGAATCTCTGGGGCATTTTTCGACCATTGGGCAATCTCATGTACCAGTTCCCTTTTCTCTGCCAAGCTCAGTCGTCTACATTTTGCAGGATCCAGTACAAATCCTAAAAACAACAAATTTTTCAACATAGAACTTCATATCCCTAGAAGCACATGTAGATAATCCAAGCATTGCTACAAAAGAAAATTGTTAAAAAGAAAATCCATGAAGAAGCAAGGTGCTGAAGTTCAAAACATATTTGAACAAACTAGGTTCAATTAAGTGGCAGATAGTGCTATCAAAAAAGCAGGGTGGTATTCTGAAATTTGGAAACTTGTGCTAAAATGAATAAGTCAGCACATGACAGTATTCTAGAAGCCTTGATCTTAATTTTTTTTATTTTCCTATTTGTGCAAGTTAAAACTTGCCTTAATAGAGTACATCTCTGATTCTGACCAGTTGTTTCTTTCAAATTATGTGCCATATAATTAAATGAACAAAAAACTATATCTAATGAACATTGCAATAAAAGCAATTTAGATTCATCCCATCATCTATACTGGTAATATCTGCTAGAACACCATCCTCACACCTAACCTCGTGTGAACTTCTGCTGATGAGTTATTATTAAACAAAATGAGTTATTATTAGCTCCAGTTCCTCAACACGGTAAGTCCAGAATTATCAGATTATGACTTGATTCAATCTCACCATTGGTGCCCCATAAAGTTATACACTTCAAATTTTAAGCATTGGCCAACTTTTGAGATTGACCACAAAAATCTGTCTTTATACATCAGAGTACCAACATTTTAGATGTATGATAAACCCATCAAAGCACAAAACTGTAGAACCCAAAAAAAATAAAAATAAAAATAAAAAAAACAAAGTAGTTTTGCTCGTACATGCATACATCATACACACATGTAAAACCCAAATGGCTCTAAAGTAAAATCACTATGCTACATACATTGTTATTTTAGTTCATCTAACTACTGAATAATGACCAAAACAACACAGCATTCATAAGTAATAATCAAAACCAAACACAACAAAAGAAACAACCTTTATTAAGGAAGGTGAGTGAAACAGGCTACAAAAAAGCAAACCCATATGTAAAAAGGCTTAATATAACAGAAATTGCCAGTAGAAACACCAAAAGTAGATAAAAACAATGCCATTAATGGTAAAAAGTGTCTAATACACGAACCAAGAACAAAATATGTATAAAAGAAAAAAAGAAAACGTCACACACCCGAGAACGTTGAGTCCATGCCTGAAAACCGCTCTTCTCCTTTGTGCATTACACTTCAAAAACGAAACAGAAGTAAGCCTTCACTCACTGTACAGAGAAGAAAACGATGGAATGTAAGAAAAATAAATAAAAAAAAAAAAAAGGTTCATGACGCAGAGAATGAATGAGAGAGAAGCAAGGAGAAGGAAAACAAAGAAGGTGGGAGAGAGAGAGAGTTGAAAAAGTGGGCAAAACAGAAATAAAGAAAAATAATAAATATGTTGCCATAAATAAATGAGAGATTTGGTATGGAGGTTTGTGACTCACGCGCTTGTTGCTGCTCTTGTGAGACAATCGAGGACTTCGGTTTTCTGTTTTATTATTTTTCCTCCATTTTCAGTTCTCTCTCTGCTGTCAATAGCAGTGAGCGAGTGAGACAAACGTTTTGGTTACAGAAAAAGGTTCCTATGCGTGCAACCTCTTCTGCTTCTCTTCGTGCTCTTTCAATCATGGCCGTCCCTCCTCATGTGATGACTGCCTGTTCGCGTGATTGATTGTCGAGGGCCTGCTTGTAGAACCCACCTTTCCTACCGCTCCTTGCCCTCGTTTGCTTATAATTTTGATATCAAGTCATCCCATCGTCTACAGAACGATGTCGTATTGTCAAATCAATTGTTACATCAACCTGAAATTTAAACATGGTGGGCTATTTTAGTCTTCTCAATTGTAGCCATATTTTTTGAAATTATTTATGATTTATAATAAAAGCTTAATAAAATATTCAAAATATATTAAAATTGTACTGAAGAGTTGTCATGGCCCAGCACTGGAACAAGATTCAGGCTCGCTGATTGTGCCTGGCTGAGCAGCCAGAGCATGGCCAGCTCATCGGCCCTAAGGATCGACCCGGCCCACTATACTACAAACTGTATTTTTTAAATATTCTAAATTTTTGTTTTTCTTTAAAATTTAATTTTTAATCAAATTAATTTGATATTCTATTTATTATGTTTTTAAATTTTAAATTTTTATTTTTTATTAAAATATTTACAATTATATTAATGTAAGAACTAATTAATATCTGTGTATAGACACACACGAAATTAGTCACTTAGATCAAGCTATAAATTATAAAATTATAAATATATTATCACATCATATTCATCGATACATTAATCTCCAAGTAACGTACACAATTTTTAAATTATAATTTTTGATAAATTCACTATTACTTCAACATTTCAAATTTAAATTTATGAAATTTAAATTTATATTTATAAATAATTCATTGATTTAAATTTGTATAATAAAATCAAATATTTAAATTTATTTTATTATAGAGCATTGAAAATATATTTAAACTCATAAAATATTTAATTTTATATTATTAAAAATATTTAAAAACTCATTTATTTACTTATAATTCATGGAAAGATCAATAATCTCAAATTTAATTCCCTTATTGTGTAGAATTTTTAGTTGTTATATTTTCGTTTAGATAAAATTTTATTCACACTCAATGTATTAATATACTATATTTATTTATAAATATGCGATTTTGATGAAATACATATGCTATTAGTTAACATTTATCATGTCATCTACTCAAAATTTTTATTCAACATGCTAAAGCTACATTGCATTCATATTATAACATGCTTAATATTTTTATATCAATTTCTAGAATATATCTCACCAAAATTCATACTATTTCTATAAAGTTGATAGGTATTGATTCTCACATAAATAAATTATTTCGTATTAATCATCATATAAATTTTAACACAAATTTTTCATACCTAAAATATATTCTAATGTAACATTAAAATTCTAGTTAAAAATCATTAAATTCTTATAGGATAATTTATACTAACATAATACTTTAATTTTCTCTAATCATTATTAAACTAGCATAATACTTTAATTTTCTCTAATCATTATTAAACATGTAATATTCAAAATAAAAAATATGTCACAATTAAATACACTGAATAAATTTATAAAATCAATATTTTCTACACTAAAATTTATTTCTTTTGTTTTTTCACAATTTTAATCATTTCAGTATTCTAACAATATTTCACCTACATCACTCTTTATCCGCCCATCTTATTAACCATATTTCATAAATAAATTTTTATTTGAAATAAACATATAATCATTTACATATTCTTAACATAACTTAATCACTAATATAATTGTCAATTCATAATTCTTTCATTATATAGAAAACAATACATTATTAAATTGGGCTTAGGCTTTATTTGGTAAAGTGGGCTAAAATTTTATTTAACTCATATAAACATTATTTTTATAACGAAAAAGTAAAATTCTAAAAGTAACTATTAATAAAAATTATATTTTTATTTTTGTTCTTAATGACTAATTAAATTATAAATTTATAAAAATATTCTTATAAAATTATATTATTATAATCCTAAGATTTTAACACTTGCATAGTATAAATATATAACTTAAATTTATGCAATTTAACACTTATGTATATATATATATATAATACTATTTATTTTATATCTCGATTCTATATCAACTAAGTATACATATATTTGATGTAATATTTTTATATGTATAAAATATTATAACATGCCATAAATGTATCTGTAATACATTTAAAAAATATTTTAAGAATTAAATATGAGTTTTGCAAATAAAATATTAATTTATTCAACATTATTTAGTTTTTAGAGTTTTTAAAATATATTTATATTAGATACTAATTTATATTCTAATATTTCAATAATATAAAATTTTAATTTACTAAAAAAAAGTTTAAAATAATTTATATTAAATTTTTAAAATTTTATAATACAATTATTTTAATTTAAAAATACTTTAAATATAATAAAACTTAGAATAATTTATTATTATTAATAATTAACATCATTTGAATGTTTATATAATATAGTTATTATTTTTCATATAAATTACGAATATTATATGAAAAAATAAATAAATTTAAATTAATTTATTAATAATTAATATATATATGTGTATATACATACTTAAGATTTTTTAATAAATATTATTTTATTTATTTTAAAAAATATACATAATAAATTTTAAAATTAAATAATGATGAGTAAATTATAATTTTATTTACAAAAAATAAATAAATTAGAGATATATTTAACTTTTAGTTAGGTCATAGAAGAAGTAAATATATTTTTTCACAAACTTTATCATAAAGTAAAATTTTTACAAATTTTAGAGGAAATATTTAATAAAATATAAAATAATAAATATATATTATTAGTATAATTTACAAAAATTAAATATTAATACAATTTAATTCATCAATACATTAAATATGTATTATTATATAATAAAATTTAGTACATATTATATTAAATATAATATAAAATTTTATTTAATTTATTATAATTTAATTTATTCTTTTCAACAACAATGTATGAAAAGTCAAATGCACCTAAAATGGGAAATCAATTAATGTTGTGACAGTCACGGGACTAATGCAATGCATATCTTTTCATGTTTTAATTACAGCCAACATTTTAACTTAACATGACGGCACCTACTCAACCAACAATTTTAAACAGGACAGTGTTTTTCTAGTGAAAAGTGGAAATTAAAAAAAAAATCACAAATTAATAATAAATAAAAAATTTAAAAATATACAATTAATTAATTAATTAGTTATTAAATTTATTTATTTTTAAATTTTTTTATTTATTAATAGTCTGTAATATTTTTCTTTCTTTATGAGTCTCATTATGTCATAAATGATGTAATTGGTTTGCCTCTCTCATTAATTAATATACAATGATACAAATCTAACTTCATGAAAGTTGTTAATTAATTAATGTAAACTCCCAACAATACATCCATAATATCTGTAAGATTGTTTAATTTATATTTTTCTAATTAGTATTTGATAATGCAAGTCTCCCTTGATTAAAAAGTCGTCAATTAATTAATGCAAACTCCCAACAATACATACTTGACATCGATGATATTATTTAATGAACGTTTTATTTAAAATATATATATGCATAATAATATTAAAAAAAATTAAATAAAATAATTTTATTATATTAAAATAATTAATATTACATGATCATTTAATTAATACAATGATAAAAATTTATTTATTAATTATAAATAAAAAATTAAATAAAAATTTTATTATTAAAAGAATTTATAAATTTATTTATTTATTATTAATAAATAAATATATTAATTATACGATAGGTGAGGGTCATATGTTATAATTGAAAGAAGTTGTCTTATTGTCCAGCTGTCAAAACAATTAATTTCTCATTTTGTAATTGGATCTTGATAGCATACTCGTAAGTCTCACCTGTCTATCTTCCATTTTCTCAATAAAAGGAGCTCTCACTTGTTAGCCTCCCTGTAAAAATTACTCCAGAAGAGTCTTTTGTAAAAACCAGCATTTTTTTTTTATTCCAATTCTCTGTCTAGCTAACTTTTCTGTCATGATGTCCTCCATTCCTGAAAACCAACCAGTTTCAAGCATAAGATTGTCATCCGTCGTACCAGGCAACGTTACAGGAAATAAAGACCATGAACTCACAGACCTAGACTTAGCCATGAAACTTCATTACATTAAAGGCGTTTACTTCTTTAACAGTGAAGCAGTTCAGGGGCTGACCATCTACGACTTCAAGAAATCGATGTTTCTGTTGCTAGAACTTTTCTACACCAGCTCTGGCAGACTCAGACGGTCAGAAACAACTGGCAGGCCCTTTGTTAAGTGTAATGATGGCGGCGTTCGAATTGTTGAAGCTTTTTGCGATAAAAGCATTGAAGAATGGTTGGCTATTAATGCTGATTCTCGTGATGATTGTCTTGCTTACAATCAAGTTCTTGGCCCTGATCTGGGATTCTCCCCCTTGGTTTTTGTACAGGTAATGAGATTACTAGTTCTCTGCATGCATTTCAGTCACAGCTCAGCTTCCTCTAATATAATTTTGCTGGTGATTATATACAATACTACTTTTATTTTCTTGTATGTTCATTTACATGCACATATACATAGCAAAGAGTTTTCCATTTTCAATACCTTTATTTTCTTCTATTATGTTTGCATGCCATTCAAGATGATCATTTAGCTAAAAATTAAGAGAGGTCGTCCAGTTTAAAATTAATTATGTATTAATTTTTATATTATAATTTAATATTAAATTCGATAAAAACCCTTAACTAAATACTAAATTTGTGGTTATACTTTCGGATCACCCACCACAACCCCACAAATTAATTGCCTATTTAATGTCAAAATTTTCCTAAAGTTTTGGCTGTTACTCTTTGGCTAGATTTCATTGCAGTGTTTGAAAATATAGCGTTTCAAAACTTCTAAATAATTTGACAAGAACATTTAACAAAAATTTCTTCCCTGTACCGTGACTTGTTTATGCCATTAGTTCACTTGGTTCAAATGCGGAGGAATGGCTTTGGGCTTGAGCTGGGCCCATGTTCTCGGTGATCCAATCTCAGCATCAGCTTTCATCAACATGTTGGGCCAACTTATTGCAGGTCATGTGCCACCAAAGTCTCTTTACATGCCACATCCCAAGAATTCTGTAACGGCAACTGCAGCTTCAGCTACTGGGAAATTGTTTCCCATAAAAAGAGTTGATTCTGTTGCCGATCTTTGGCAAACACCCAACAACTATAACATGAAAACTCACTCTTTTCAATTCACAGCTAAACAACTAGACCAAATTGCATCAATTGTATGTGATCCAAGCATCGGAAAAGCAGCTAAAGTTTCCCATTTTGAAGTTATTTCTGCTGTAATATGGAAATCATTGTCAAAAATTAAGGAAGATTCTGGTCCTAGAGTTGTGACTATATGTAGATATAGCACGGGCTATAGAGACAATGAAATGCCAGCAAATGACATGGTGTTAAGTACAGTTAAAGCAGACTTCAATGTGGCAAAATGTGACGTATCGGAACTGACAATGTTAATTAATGATAGTAAAATGAAAGCAGGGAATTACGAGTTCAAAGAAATGCTGGAAAGAGATAGTGGAAGTTCAGACTTTATAATGTATGGTGCAAATTTCACGTTAGTAAACATGGAAGGAGAAGATGTTTATGGGTTGAAATTGCAAGGAGAGAAGCCAGTTTTTGTGAGTTACAGCATCAATGGGGTTGGTGAAGAAGGGATGGTTCTCGTCATTCCAGGGCCAAAAGAAGGGAGTGATTGTGGCAGGACAATGATTGTGATCTTGCCTGAAAATCAACTGGAAAAGTTAAAGAATGAGCTTAACCAAAACTGGAATATTGTTTGAATAACCAATTTAATTAGGGTTTGAAGAGAGATTGGTACTTATGGTGTGATGATGGGTAAAGGGCATATGAAATTTTACTCTTATGTTGTAAGTCTATATTATATACAAATAAATCTTGTCATGATCTCTCCCTTCTATGCATTTTTGAGACAAACTTCTTTTGTAAGATAATTATTTATGTTAAGTACAATGTAAGATAATTAATCTAAGAATTTAGTCCAAATACAATGTAATATAAATAATTATTTCTACATTATTTATGAACTGTGTTTTTGTTAAATTGATAATAATTAATTTTTATTAGTTAATTGAAAAGAAATTTGAAATAATTTACACATTGATGGAATGTGTCTTTTTCAAGTTAAAAGAAAACGATTTTTTTCTACCTATAAAAGAAACAACAACAATAATAAAATTTTATTATATATGAATTAATATTACTTTATCAAAGAGAAACTTGTTTTTATCACTTTATTATTCAAAAATAAAGTTTGATTTACAAAAGAAGATTTATGGCATAAGGTGTGTACTTTAAATCACTTTTATGCATATCATAATGAGCAAAAAATTATAAAGTTTAAATTTTTTATATTATTTATGCATAATTGTGTAGCATAATGTTAATATTTATAAATTCTTATATGTGGTATCAGAACAAAGTCTACAAACTCATGATTTTTTTATTATGATTTGTGATAATTCTATTTTATAATACACATTGATATATGTGGACTTTTTGATACTTTATCTTTTTGTAAAAAAAAAGTATTTTATTATTTTTATTAATGAATTTTCACATTATGGTTATGTCTATTTATTACATAGAAATCTCAGTCAATAAATGCTTTTGAAATATTTATTAATGAAGTTGAGAGGCAAATAGATAAAAAAAGTGAAAGTTGTTAGGTTTGATAAAGATAGTGAATATTATAGAAAATATGATGAAAGACGTAATCATACCTTATTAGATATGATTAGGAGTATGTTAAGTCATTTATCTTTATTATTATTGTTATGGATGCATGCATTAAAATTTATCATGTATTTTTTAAATAGGGTTCATAGGAAAGCAATTTTTAAAACTCTTTTTGAATTGTGGACCGATAGAAAATCCAGAGGCATTTACATGTTTGGGATTATCTAGCATAAGTAAGAATTTATAATCAATGTGAAAAAAAACTACATTATAAAATAATTAGTGAATTTTTCATTAGTTATTCAAAAAAATTAATTAAATTTTATTATCTTAGCCATCATACAAGAATTAGTGAAATTGAAAATGCTAGGCTTATTAAAGATGATGTGTTAGGAAGTATCAAGAATCACGAAATGTGGTAATCGAAGGAGTGAGGGTACAAGTTCTTCTACCCTTAACTCTTTTAAAAATTGTTCCTCCAATTGTTGAACAATTAAATAATAGTCAAGAACAACAAATAAATGACTAAATCACTCATAATAATGATATTATTAATGAATTTACAGTAAATGAATCACAAAAAATAGTATTAAAGAGATCTTAAAATAAAAGTATACTATTTTTGATGATTATATAGTATATTTATAAGAATTAAAATTTGATTTAGGAATTGATGAAAATTTAGTTTTATTTTCACAAATTATTAAAAGTATTAATTTTACTAAATTGGTTGATATCATAAAAGAGGAGTTGAAATTTATGAAGGAAAATAAAGTTTGGAAACTTGTTGAATTATTTGAAGGTTTTAAAAGAGTCAAGTTTAAATAGGTCTTGAAAATTAAGTGTGACTTTATCGACAATATCGAACAGTATAAGATCAGATTTATTACTAAATATTTTACTTAGAATGATGATATTCACTATAAAGAGATTTTTTTTTTACCAATATTTAAGAAAGACTATTTTAGAATTATTATGACTTTGGTAGCTCATTATAATTTAAAGTTACATAAAATGGATGTAAAAATAACCATTTGTAATAAAAATTTAGAAAAATAGGTTTATATGCGTTAACTCGAGGGTTTTCTATCTGAAAAGAAATAATATATGATGTGTTAACTTAAGAAGTCAATATACAAATTTAAACAAACTTCTCAACAATGGTATATTAAGTTTAATAATACCATTACTTTTTTTAAATTTAAATAAAATATCATTAATTGATGTATATATGTAAAGGTCAATAGGAGGAAGTTTATATTTTTGGTTCGGTATGTTGATGATATGTTGATGATATCTTTGCTTGCAATAAATAATCTTAGTCTATTACATGAGACAAATAAATTTCTCTCTAAACATTTTGAAATAAAAAATACGTGAAAAATAGATTATGTGATCAGAATTGAAATATTTTAAGATTGATCACAAGAATTATTAGGATCATCTCAAAAAGTATATATTAATAAAGTGTTAAAGAGATTTGGAATAGAAAAGTGCTTAACATGTGTCATTTTAGTTTAAAAATGTGATAAATTCAGTCTTCTACAATGTTCAAAGAATGAATTAAAATGTACACAAATGAATAAAATTTCTTTATACATATTTTGTTGAGAGTTTGATGTACGTCTAAACTTGTACTATACTAGATATCAACTTTGTTGTTGGAATACTAAGAAGGTACTAAAGTAATCCTAGGCTAGATCACTAAAAAACTGCAAAAAAAAAAAATAATTAAGATATCTATATGGAATGAAAGATCACATGTTCACTTATAGAAAATTAAATAGCTTATAGATCATTGAATATTTAGATTCAGATTATGCTAGACGTATTGATACCAAAAAGTCTACTTTTAGTTATTTGTTCTCTTTAATTGAAAGAGCAATTTTGTGTAAGAGTACGAAATAATATGTAATTGTTGCATTTGCCATAAAAGCTGAATTTGTGACATGTTTTGAAGTCACGATTCATGGGAACTAATTGTAAAACTTTATTTTAAAACTTAAAATTGTCGACAGTGTTGATAAGCCACTAAATTTTTTTTTGTAATTATTTTACAATAGTATTCTTCTTTAAAAACAATAAGTATTCTTACTAAATATATAGAATTGAAATATTTTGCTGTTAAAGAAAAAGTTCATAAATATAAAGTGTTAATTGAACATATTAGCATCAATCTTATAATTGTAGATTCATTAACTAAACGGTTGCCTCTTAAAATATTTATTGGACATGTTAAGAAGATGATTATTATTGAAAAATTTTAATGTTATAGGAAAGTTATTAAGATACTAATTTCTTATTGAGACGTTACAATAGACTATTATTATTATTTTTTATTTATAGATTATGTTAAGTAAAAAGTTTATATTATAATACAAGAAAAGAATTAAGTTGATGTAATAACTTAGGACCATGCCTCATATTATTTTATACTTAATTATGATATTATAGTTTTACCAATTTATGATAAATTTTAACTTAAAGTTGCGCATTATATTTTATCAATTAAATCATAAAAATTAATTCTGTCACATGAGCTAAGTGAAAAAATGTAAGCGTATTATGTTTTATCTATTAAACCATAAAATTTAATTCTATCACATGAGCAAAGTGGGAAAATATAAAATAATTATTTAGCTCAAGTGTAATACAATATAATTAATTATTTTTATGTTATTCATGAATGTTGGTGTTGTCCAAATAGATAACGACTATTTTTCTATCGGTTAACATTAGAAAAGAATTTGAAATAATTTATACATTGATGGGATATGTCTTTTCGAGTTAAAAAAAAAGTGGCCATTTCTCAACTTATAAAAGAAAGAATAAAAATAATAAAATTTTATTATGTATAAATTAATGTTACTGCATTAAAAAAAAAAGTTAAGAGAGCGAAATTTATTTTAATCATTTTATTATTAAAAAATAAAGAGTTTGATTTACAAAAAAAAGATCTATAGCATAATGGATGTACTTTAAGTTATTTTTAATGAATATTACAATGTGTAAAAAATCATGAAAGTTTAAATTTCTTGTATTATTCATGTATAATTATTTAGCATAATGTTAAGATTTATGAATTTTTATATCTTTATCATACTTTCTCACTTATTTTGTGTACTCGTACATTTTATGATCTCTTATTTTGTTCCGCCATTGACATTACAATGCAGACCACATTTTCAGCAATAGAACAATTAATGATAACTAGACATTAACAATTTCAATATATAGTATTATCGCTATAAGTTAATTGAGTGTTCTTCTTTTAATAGTCCTATTTTTTATTTTTTTTATTATGTCTAACTTAAAAAGGCATGCTTATTTATATTTAATAAGAGTGTATTTGAATGAAATTACCCAGTAACTTTGTTTTTATTATTAATTTCTACCGCAAAAATTTTGTAAAGAGAGTTTAGGCAAAATTTCAACTTTCCTTATTAAATTTTGTTAAGAGAAATCTATACAAAATGTTCAAAATTTTACTAAAATTTTTAGCCCTCTTTAAAATAAATTTTATCAAGATAAATCAATATAAGATCAAAATTTTAAAATTTTATTAAAAACTTTCTAAAACTGATTTCTCTTAACAAAATTTGTCAAAAAGTTTAGGCAAAATTTTAATTCAGACAAATTTTATCAAGATAAATTAGTAAAAAATTTAAAATTTTGTGTAAACTCTTTAAAACTTATTTCTTTAGATAAAATTTGTAAGAAGAGTGAAGACAAAAGAGTTTGGACAAAACTCTAACTTAAAAAAAAAAAATTATTAAAAAATGATTAATTTCTATCTATAAAATTTGTTGGTAGAATTTTAAAAAAAATCAACTCTCTTAATAAAATTTATCAAATAAAATTAATATAAAAATAATATTTGATGCCATCTAGTGATATCTTTTACTAAAAGGGCTATTTTTTGACATGAACAGGTTTTAAAGATACATATAATTAAAAATTAGTCCCAAAATTAGGCAACCCACACACACGTGCTAATTTCTATCATGTCTTTGGTAGGAAAAAGCCCAACCCGCTCCAGTGACCCGATAAAGCCCAGGAAAAAGTCCAAAACTTTGACAAAAAGACAAAAGAACCAATTCTTTTGGGATGGCGTCAACGCCCAATTCTTGCCGTTTACCAGCAAAACTGGAAAGGCAGCAATCAACACTAGACTTGAACGCCCGAAAGACCTGCATTTATAAATGAGAAAGGCTTGTGTGGGACAGGTCACATGTGGTGAGACCGAGGGAGAACATAAAGCGGCTCTCGAGAATCAGCTTGCATTTTCTGGTCGACTGGCCCCGAAAGGCCCCCACCGACACGGATTTGACAGACAAACACCCACACAGAAAACGTACCGTTTCTCCACTGCCCTTCCTTAGCCTTTCTCTGCTCACCATCCACTCCTCATCCTGGATCTACAGAGAACCTGTCGATTCTCTCTATAGAGACACAATTATTTGCATTTCATTTATTTGTTTATTTTACAAAATTTTTGTTACGAGTCTGCCCGAGTTGGGTAAAAGTCAAAGATGAGTTCGGGTTCGGGTAAGGATTTAGTCAGACTCGTGGAATCGGGGCTGGGGGTGTCTTTGGGGGGTTCAGTGACGGACACGGTCCTCGTGATCGCTACGACGTCGCTTGCGGTGGTAATTGGATTGTTGGTGCTGTTTTGGAAGAAATCGTCGGATCGCAGTAGGGAAGTGAAACCGGTGGTGCCGCTTAAGTCGCCGGCAACGAAGGAGGAGGACGACGAGGCCGATGTTGTTTCGGGCAAGACCAAAGTTACTATATTTTTCGGTACTCAGACCGGAACTGCCGAGGGGTTTGCTAAGGTAATGTTGTTACGATCTTTCGTGTGTTTCGTTTAATTTTATGATTTGATTATCGTGATATTGTTCATTTGTAATGTTTAATTTTAATAGTTGAAATTTGTGATCAATGACTTTAAAATGAGCTTGCCAATCATTAGGTGAAAAAGGCGCTTGGTAGCTGTTAATGAAACGTGAACTTTGTTAGGTCTACGCTGTCACTAACAGCTTAATTGCATAGTGAGAGTGGAAAGCTCAGAAATGATGTTGTTTATTTACTTTTACTTGTTGAATTATCTCTAGAAAGCAGTGAGAGAACTTTCAATGGTGGCCCCATGTGCATAGTTTTGTGACCCTTTGACGATAATTTGAGCAAGGAAATATTATCCCATTAAAATGTTAATATCACAGTCTTGGTACTTGGGAATTTTTTATTTTTTGCAAAAAAAAAAAAAGTTTGGCTAGTTGTTCTAACTACAGTGCATCTAGGATATGTTTGTGATTGCTTTGCTTCTACTTTAACTTTAAACATCAGTTAAAGTGTTTAGTAAACACTAATTTCTAGTGGAGTCCACTCATGCATACGCAAAACACCTCAATCCCAAACATAACCCAAGTTTGAGTTAGTTATGAATCTTTCATTATAACATAATAACTATGCACAAGTAGAAGTAAATTTGTGCTATATGGTGATATTGAAGGTGCTACAGCTGAAGGGATGGTTCAAGTTAATTGTTTTTGGTGAATGAAATCGAAAAAAGAATGTTCTTACTCTTTATTGCTATATTTGATGCGAAAATTCTATGTTTTAGGCTTTGGCAGAAGAAATCAAGGCAAGATATGAAAAATCAGCTGTCAAAGTTGTTGATATGGTATGTTGGAAAGGAATGTGTTACTTGACATTTCATCATGCAATGAAAGAACTTAAATCTTAAGTTTACTATGTTGTTTATGATTTGGATTAGGATGATTATGCTATGGATGATGAGCAATATGAAGAAAAATTGAAGAAAGAGACTTTGGCATTCTTCATGGTGGCCACGTAAGACAGTCCTTTATTTCTACTGGCAATGTATTTGAATACGAAATTGTGTTTTGTTTTCTGGAAAGAATGGCGCATTCAATATACTTGAGACTGACTTGTAGTTATGGAGATGGAGAGCCTACTGACAATGCAGCAAGATTCTACAAATGGTTTACCGAGGTTGGGAGCTCATTTAAAAGAATACTGTTGATCTCTATTCAAAAGCACATTTTGCTAACAATTCTGTTGCCCTGTGTCTTTTTCTTGTGGTTTTGGGACAACCTATGTCTTCTATTCAGGAAAACGAGAGGGGTGCCTGGCTTCAACAGCTCAGATATGGTGTATTTGGACTAGGTAACCGCCAATATGAACATTTTAACAAGGTAAAATTGGGAAGATGTATGCTATTGTTTATGTCATGTTGTGATGTATTTGATGAAACTATTTTGGAAACAGATAGGAAAGGTACTTGATGAAGAACTTTGCAAACAAGGTATAAGTCCATGATAAATTATTCAATATTTTTTAGCATTTGGTGATTCTGTTTGGTTATGTACTTATGCTGCCTAATTAATACTTTTCTCTCTCTCACTAGCATTTTTTTTTATATTTTGAGGGAAAGAGGGGTAGCAAATTGTGTATTTGATTTACGTTACCTTGATTGATGCAGGTGGAAAGCGTCTAGTTCCTGTTGGTCTTGGGGATGATGATCAGTGCATTGAGGATGATTTTGCTGCCTGGTATGCTCAAGATGTCCGAGGCAATTTCGTCTCCCCCTCTTGTTTGTTTTCTAAAACTCATCCCATTGCAACTTTTGTTAAGAGATATCTACTTTTTCTTAGGTGTAGATTGACTGTTTCTGTGATGTAGTAATTGTCCTTCACTGTTTTCCCTCACTAGGAGAGAATTATTGTGGCCTGAGTTAGATCAATTGCTCCTCGATGAAGATGATGCAAATACTGTATCTACACCATACACAGCAGCTATTCCTGAATATCGAGTAGTGATTCATGATTCCACAGTTACATCTTATGTGGCTAATTACTCAAACATTCCAAATGGGAATGCTTCTTTTGATATTCACCATCCATGCAGGTATGGGAAGATGTGGATCTGCTGGTTCTGTCAAATATTTTATCATTTACTAATATTATGTTGTTTCTTATTCCTGCAGAGTCAATGTAGCTGTCCAGAGAGAGCTGCACAAACCTGAATCTGACCGCTCTTGCATACATCTGGAGTTTGATATATCTGGGACTGGGATTATGTAAGTTCATGACTGTATATTCTTATCATTAGAAGTTCGGATATGATAAGCTGTCTTTCAAACAAGCTTTTGTGTAGAACACTTAATATAAAAAAAAAAAAAAATGGCAGTTGTTTCTCCTGGCTTCTTTACAATCATTAGATGCATGCAGGTTTTCTTATTAATTATAGTTGACGTGCATGCCAATCTCTTTTATCATTTCAGCAATTGAGTGAGACTGAAAGTACCTCTACTTTCAGTTACCTAAATTACATAGGTATTGATGGTTTTTTCATTACTCTTAAGTGTGATTGCCATGAAGAATGTCTACTGTTAAAAGGGAAAGTTAACATTGTCTTCAGCTTTAAGTGGCATGAAAATCACTCCTTCATTGGTTGTTTTCTTATTTTTAAGACTTCCTAGCTACTATAGAGGTAGAAATTGTTGTCTTTGGATATTGAAATTTGCTCTTGCATTTGTTCCTATTTTGGTTAGTTTGCTTCTGCATGCTATCATTTTTATTTTATTAGTTTATATTTTTTCTGGGCTAGAATAATTTAGATTGGGCTTTAAATTATTAATCTTAAGTGTGGCTAACTATGATCTTTTTTTTTTTTGAAATTTATACTCAGATATGAAACTGGAGACCATGTGGGCGTTTATGCGGAGAATTGTGATGAAACTGTTGAAGAAGCTGGAAAGTTATTGGATCAGCCTCTAGAGTTGCTGTTCTCTATTCATACTGACAATGAAGATGGCACTCCCAGTGGAAGCTCATTGCCACCTCCTTTCCCTGGTCCATGTACACTTCGCACTGCAATTGCACAATATGCAGATTTATTGACTCCTCCTCGTAAGGTGATGTATGTTGCACTTTGTTGGTCCATGCTTGTCTTTCTTCTAGTTCTGGATCTTACTATTTGAATAATAGTGTTTTTAACTCCAAATTTGTTTCTGTTGTCAGGCTGCTTTGCTTGCTTTGGCTGCTCACGCCACTGAACCTAGTGAAGCAGAGAGACTCAAGTTTTTGTCATCACCTCGGGGAAAGGTTTGCCAATAGCTTGTGCTATCTGTTACTCCTATCTTCCTCTTCAAATGTTTTGTTTTGCTTATATGTTTGTGTGTGTTTGCTGTTCTTACCATTATGCAGGACGAGTATGCGCAATGGGTTGTAGCCAGTCAGAGAAGTCTTCTTGAGGTAATGGTTGAGTTCCCATCAGCAAAACCTCCCATCGGTGTATTTTTTGCAGCTGTAGCGCCTCGCTTACAGCCTCGCTACTACTCTATCTCATCCTCACCTAGGTAATAGAATTGTTCTGATTTCAAATTATTATGCTTTTTTATGTCTTTTCTAATTATATGAAGCTCAAGTCTTTCATTTATTTATTTTTGTTGCAGATTTGCCCCCAATAGAGTTCATGTAACATGTGCTTTAGTTTATGGTCCTACTCCCACTGGTAGAATACACAAAGGGGTCTGTTCAACATGGATGAAGGTAGTGACTGTGCTTGTATTTTTCTTTCTCCAGAATTGCATTTGACATGAATGACGCAGGTCATTCATGCGACATATGCAAGGCTTTGATGGCACCTAACATTTTTCTGTTTCAAAAAAATCAGAATGCAGTTCCTTTTGAGAAAAACCATGACTCTAGCTGGGCTCCTATTTTCATCAGATCTTCTAATTTTAAGTTACCAACCGATCCTTCTATTCCTATTATCATGATAGGACCTGGTACTGGATTGGCACCTTTCAGAGGGTTTTTGCAGGTTTGGGTTCACACACTATGCTATATGTCCCTTTGTTATATGAAATGTAGAAAATAAGGATTGTTCATTTGTCCAGGAAAGAATGGCCCTGAAACTGGATGGTGCTGAACTTGGTCCTGCTCTACTATTCTTTGGATGTCGAAATCGTCGAATGGTTGGCATCTTTGTTATTGTTGTCAGTTTGGATAACAGATATTTTTTTGTGAAAACATTGTGAGCTTAAGTCATATAATTTCATACCTTGATGTTTGTTTGTAGGATTTTATTTACGAGGATGAGCTGTATAATTTTGTGGAACAAGGTGTTATATCTGAACTGATTGTTGCATTCTCACGGGAGGGCCCACAGAAGGAATATGTTCAACATAAGATGATGGACAAAGTAAGTTGTAGATGCCAAGAAATATAGTTATTCATGACACAAAGTCAATTCAGAAATGTGATCAAATTGTTCCATTTGCAGGCAGCATATATGTGGAGCCTACTTTCCAAGGAAGGATATCTTTACGTATGTGGTGATGCCAAGGGTATGGCAAGAGATGTTCATCGCACTTTGCACACCATTGTTCAGGAGCAGGTATGAGTTCATGATTCAGTATTAAATCTTTCTTTCCCTCTACCTCAATTGGATGGGACTACATTTTTTAACCGGTTAGGTTTTACCTAAAGGTATTTAAGTTAATTGTCTAATCATCCTGTTTGGTGTGTATTCCCTCTCCCTGCTTTGGAAAATTGTGAGGGGTTTTGATGATTGATCACTTTGGGATTTGCAAAGCAATTCTGTTGTTCTTGCCTGCAAAACATAATGTGCACGTTAGCCAATCCAAGGAAATTATTTCAAAATTTTGCCTGGCATAAATTTCAGGAAAATGTGGATACATCAAGTGCAGAATCCATAGTGAAGAAACTCCAGATGGAAGGAAGGTATCTTAGAGATGTCTGGTGATGATTTCCATTGTCATTTTCCTTATGGTTTGTTCACAGTATCTTCGCCGAGTACAGTGGAGCTCGAGCTTCTTTTAACTAGTTCATCTTCGCCCTGCTGCATTTGTTGCAACATATTGCGAAAACTGCTTTCTGTGGAAAATTAAAATATGACTTGTCAGATCCTAATCGACCTTTATTTGTTATTTTTATATTTACCGTTGGATAGATGGACAACATGTCTTTAGACAATCTTCAGGCTTCAATCTTCAAATAGGGAATAACATGTAACACTTGCAAACTCGTCAAAACATAGTCACAAATGGTTGTAGCCAACTTAGGTTATTCCCCTCGTTTTGTACGAATGGTTATTAGTGAACAGCACTTGCAATGCTGAATAAAAGCTGACGTTTGCTTCTTTCTGATGAATTCCCATTGAGAATGCTTTACTTTGCTATTCAAGTTGTCATAGTAGAATCATAACGGGGCAAGTTTTTTCAATGGGGTTCATACTTGCTCGGGGATCCATTTGATACAAATGGATAAATACTGCGCCTTGTTTTGAGAAATCATGAAAACTCAAGGGTTCGATATATAACATACCTTGTTCTTTTTGCATAGTACATGCTGATTATAAATATTTTATATTGCAGTAATTTTACGTGCGTGGTTAGTCAATTGATAGAAATCTAACACATGTTCTTGAAATTTGGTATTTTATCCCTTATGCGGGATTTTTTTTGACTAATAAGACCCTTCCCCTCTTTTTAATCCCTAAAACTAGTTAACGTGAAGAAGGATAATTTTGTAACTTCGTAGGCTAACAATTTTAAAATAAAAATTAAACCTGCAATGCGCCATAGAACCCGCAAATCGCCATTGTTTCTACCGAGTTTTTAACACCCAAATTAAAAATCAAAATCAATCTTAAATTCACTTTCTTCTTGAAGAAAGGACGATTTCTCTATTCAAAGAATGTCAAAATGTAAAGAAATTATTAGAAATCCATGCCAATTTGAAAACTTCGGGTCTTTTCTTCAACAACCCGTTAGGGTTTGAAAGCATTCTCCGAATTTTGGAGATGTGGATTGCAGTATTTCGGCCTTTAAATTCGTTGATAATCCTGGTACTTTTTGTGTCAATGCCGTTATTAAAGCCCGCTCAAAGGTTCTGTTCCGGACAAAGCTGGAATTTTCTATTTTCAGATGCTTGGAAATGGATTTGTACCGAATAATTATACTCTTTTACCTCTTTTTGGGTCTTGTGGGGAGATGCGTTGCGTTGAAAGAGGCAAAATGATTTCTGTGTTGTTGCGCAGAACTCTTTGATTTACATGATTCTGTGTTGTAATGGATTAAGAACACCGTTCGAAAAAGTGATAGTTGTTAAAGAATATAATGGTGATTACGGTGATATATCGAAGAAGAGGAGTGTTTTGGTGGTGGATCGTGCTCCGAGCACGCCTTCAACATCCTGTCCATGGCGGCCTTCGGACCCTTCGCACTTAAAATGCTCGAGGCTGCCATAATTCTCGTTTCCTTGAAATTAGTTTGCGTTGAAATCTTTCGATTTTGCTTTGCGACGTTGAATCGAGGGCAGGGAGGTAAATGCTAATGAATCTAAAGATCTTGTATCGTTAAATTTTGGGGGAGAAATGCTATAAATTCACGGTCAATTGGCCGACTGAGAAACTGAAATATTCCACGAGAGCAATTAACGCTTTACAACTATACTTTCACTGGGATTTACCGATCATAATCCCAGAACTCGTTTCTGTTTATTTAAGTAATCAATAATTGATTAAAATATATTTTTATATATATATATATATATTATTTGAAATAATAGTTAGACGAATTGCACCGAAAACTTGCTAACGCTGTCAAATTTTCAAATTCCACAAATAGATTCCAAAATTTAGTACTTTCGTCTTACCTATGAGAGGAAAAGGAAAGGGCATTATGGTCATTTCACGAGAGTGCAAGTCTTCGATCCCAAGGCCAGAACACCGCTTACTAATAATTTGGTTATTTTGCCGTTTGTCTCCGCGACTTTCAGCCATCCCTTACCCGGTTTCTTTCTCTGTAGCTGGCTGAACTTCGACTGGCTCTTCACGCTCTTCAACGGTCGGTCATTCAATCCCGACCCCGTGCTTGTACCCTCTATATCTTTTTCTCTCTAGGGTTTTTGTTTTTGTTTTTGTTAATTTCTTTCTCTAAAACCCTAGCTAGGGTTTGCGTATTGATTTCCAACAAACATTCTTTGCAATTTCACAATGAAAACAATGGTCGAGAAACCTAGTAAGAAGCAAAAGAAAGGCTTCATCAGCGAAGCGGATATTTCCTCTCTTTTACAAAGGTCCCTTCTTTGTTTTCCTTTTGATTGAATTTGTTTTTTTTTTCCCTTTTTTATATCTTAGTATTTACAGTATGATTTGGTGTTTGTTACTGAGCAGGTACACGGCAAATACCGTGCTAGCATTGCTTCAAGAAGTTGCTCAATTTCCAGGTGTGAAGCTGGATTGGAATGCTTTAGTGAAGAAGACTTCAACTGGGATTTCTAATGCCAGAGAATACCAGATGCTTTGGAGACATTTGGCTTATCGCAATGCCTTGCTTGAAAAATTGGAAGATGAAGCCCAACCTTTGGTAACATTTAACAACTTTCCTTCCCTTTAGTCTCTTAATGTATGTGCATTTCTTCTTATGTATCAGAATATCTGGCGCTAATGTGTCTGATTGGGAAATTTGAATTTGATGTGTTTGTTGTTTAGAATTGACATTTTTGCTTAATTTTCTGGCATTTGTTTTGCAAAAAGTGATTTTTAATTCTCTGATTAATGCTCTTCTCACGTTGAAGGCTGGAAGTTTGTGAACCTTATTTTTAAGGATTTTAAAATTGCTATCCTTGCTTGTTTTGAAATTGCTTCAGCAGAAAAAGTAATTGCTTTGTTGCATATTTGAGATATATGGCTTTACTTAGCCGCGAGAAAGGCGGAGCGATAGAGAAAAGGTGATGGCTTAGCTATAGGAATGTGTTGGTAAAGATATGTGGTCTTGAGGAAAGAGTTTTTTTATTAATGTGTTTGTGTTAATTATAGCTCTGAGTAGAGCACAGGATGTGGTACTTATGGATGGCTAAATGTGTATTTATTGGTCATTGGCCAAAAACTGTTTTGTGTTTGCATAGTTGGTGCTGGCTAAGCTATATTGATTGGTGTTATACCTGTTGCAGGATTGTGCACCCCCACAATTTTTTTTTATTTTAAATAATTTAATAGAACAGCATAGTTGTCATCTTCAGTAGAAATTAATCAGGTTTACTTTGGTAATTTGCTTGCTTTTGTGGTAAAATAACCAGTGTGCACGTCTTGTTTTGTTTTGTGGTTTCTAAATCACGTTATGTCAACCCCTGAGTTGCTGTGGGCATACCATTGCTAACAGACACACGCATGTATATGCGCACACACACATATATGATGGGGAAGGATTAAAATCAATGTCCAAACTATGTCACTAGATTTGCTTCTTGAGTTATTATCTTCTTCAACATTCTCATCTCTGGTGATGTGGTGCTTGTCTTTGCTTCTATATGTTAGACTGGGAACTTGTAATTGCACAGATATAATGGTGCTTAAATCTTTCTGTTGTAGTTAGGGATAGTATTTTTCTTGAATCTCTCTTGACTTGCTTGCTAATCGTATAAAGGTCATGTCTATATTAAACTTTTTCAGGATGATGATAGTGACTTGGAATATGAATTGGAAGCTTTCCCAGATGTTAGCAGTGAAGCATCATCTGAGGCTGCTGCATGTGTAAAAGTAAGATAAATCATTTTTGAAGAAAATATTTACTCTAGAATTTTCTATCTTTAAAATTGAACGTGTCTTCTTTACATGGAAATTAATTAGCTTTACCAAAGTTCACTTCTTTCCATTCCTGTCATTTTCATGATTTAAACATTGTGAAGATATGAATTAGGACTATCTCAGTTTATATATGTAGCAGCCCCTTGACACATACTTGTGACCTTGTTGATGTTTGATCTATAGACGTGTGGCAGCAAAGGGTTTTAATTTTGGCTGAACTATTAAGTGACAAGAATAAAACGTGGTAAGAGTTTCTATATGTGATGCTGATGAAATGACCCAATCAACAGACTGGGCCACATTATACCTCGTGTGCCCGGGTCATTGTACTAAACTTCAGCATATTGAGATAATTTTTTTTTTGTTTTCTTCTATAAACAATGAAATCATGGGCTATTGGTGGCAGTTGGATGGTTGTTTTAATCAGTTAGCCTAGTCCATATGTGTTGTCTGCATCCATTCATTTAAATCAACTTCTTGAAGTTTCTTAGTCTTTAGACCCTCTCTTTGTTTGTCCTGTCATGTTCTACAAAACCAATGGGTTTGGGTTTGATCCGACTACATTTTGAAAATTATAATGCTTAAATTTATTGTTTATTTTTCTAATTCATTTTTCTTTTAGTACAGTCAACTCATTCCATGGGAATGGTTCTTTTGGCCAGGTATTGATTGCATCTGGTCTGCCAAGTGATTCTTGTCTCCCAAATAGCTCAACGGTTGAGGCCCCATTGACTATAAATATTCCTAATAGTCAGTCATTTAGAGCTTCTTCAGATAAATCGCAACCTTCTTGCTTAATGCAAGGGATGAACATCACAGTTCCGGTATCTGTTCAGAAACTGCCACTACCTGCATCAACATCTATAGAAGGATTAGATGCAAATGGATCAATAAGTGCCAGCATACCTCCTCGAAAGAGAAGAAAACCATGGACTTCAGAAGAGGATGTGGAACTGATTTCTTCTGTGCAGAAATGTGGTGAAGGGAATTGGGCAAATATCCTAAGAGGAGACTTCAAGTGGAATAGAACTGCTGCACAGCTGTCTCAGGTTGTTTTTATTACCTTGTCTTGTGAACTTTGCATGGCTTTTGTCAAGTACTGATAAAGATGCACCATTCCATGCATGTAAATTTATCTCCACCTTCAGAAACAAACATGTAGGATGGTATGAAGAATATGATGCTTAGTCAACGGATGTTTTTTTCAATCTTATCCTTCAATATTGTCTCACATGATAACCAAGCAGCTAGTTTATTTGGCCATCAAATTATGTTTTGAGGGCCTTAATATAGTCTAACTGATTGACTGCTGAGCCTTCACCTGTAACCGTGTTCCTTTTTAACCACTGACAACATGCAATGCAAACGTTTATCAGCATTTTTTATGGAACTTGATTTATATATTTAACCTTCATTGATTGTAGAGTCATTTCAACTTAGTATGCTTCATAACAGTTGTCCGTTGTCATCTAGTCCGGTTAGGATGTCTGGGTTTCACCCAGTTTTCCCGGGTTCAAATCCCGGCAACGGAATTTTTTCTTATGTATACTAATATTGGTTATTATGGTCAATTTTCTAAGTTGAATTTTGTGGAGGTGTAATCGATAATAGTTTGATTGGGTATAATGCCAGAGAGTTGATTAAAGTCAGGATAATGTTCTTATCTGGCTGGATTTTCTTCTTGTTTTGTACTCTACTAATTCTCACTAATTTATTAAAATATTTGCAGAGATGGAATATTCTCAGGAAGAAACATGGCAGCATGATTTTGGGATCCAATTCATCTGGCTCGCAACTTTCTGAGGCACAGCTGGCAGCTCGTCATGCAATGTCCCTTGCCCTTGATATGCCAGTTAAAAACATAACAGCATCTTGTACAAATATTACTGGTCATTCTCTTCTTCTCGTCTAAACAAATTTGTGATTACTTCTGTGCTCAACCTTTTGCTTTTTTCTTCTGAATATGCTTAATCCATTTTGCAATTTGTTACTTATACGGTTAAATTTTGAGCGATATCTCCTTCAATTTTAAACAGCTGGGACAACTTCAAATACTGCAATCAATAACTGTGTGCCTTCTACTGCAAATGCTGAGACTTCACCAGTTGGCGGCAGCTTTACGCAAGCCCAATCTCAATCTCAATCTCAGCAAGGACCACTGGTCCAAACAAAACCATCACCTGCAGGATCACCTGGTTCTGCAGCAAAATCTCGAGTACCCTTTAAGAAAATGCCAGGAAAGTCTAATTTCAATCCAGATTCAAGCATAAGAGCTGCTGCAGTTGCTGCTGGGGCTCGAATTGGTACCTCGTCAGATGCTGCGTCACTGCTCAAAGTTGCCCAAGCGAAGAATGCAATACATATTATGCCCTCAGGTGTTTCTTCAATCAAATCTCCTAGTGCTGGTAGTGCCTCTGCGCATTTGGAGGCTTCTTCCAGTGCACGCAATGTTCGGACTAGCCTGCCTGCTGCATCAAACTCTTGCGATCCTGCTGTCACATCTAGTGCCTCGCATTCTGGATCAGTCAAAGCTGCCTCACCAAAAGTTCAGCATAACACATCTTCTGAGCAGATTAATGCAGTTATCTCTGTTCCAGGCTCTGAACTTCAATTAAAACCAGAGGCTAAGGCTGGAGAAGACATCAAAGTGTCTGATTTGTGCAGTGTCTCTGGAAATGAACCAAGCAAGGAAGTTCAAGGAGATAAATCAACCCTACCAAAACCAGAAGCAGAATTTAAAAATCAAGAAGCTGTTGCTGAGAATACCAATTCCTATTCGAATATGGAGGTGGCTGAGAATGACCAAGTACATATAAGTGGAAACCGGGCTGAAGGGAATCAACATGACAATGATGATAAGATGATAGATTCACCAGTTGAAAAAACCGGAAATCAGGCTGCCGCTAAAGAGAATTGTGAGCTTCGAAGCCCAAAAAATAGAGAGGATTTACCTACCATGTTAACCAATGAATGTAGCAAAAATCTAGACGTTTCAAGTGACACAAAGGCCAACAACCATTGATGGAGATGCATAGGGCCACCACTGAACGCTGGAAGTTCGTAGAATGATGTATTTCATAAAGTTTTACAAAGAAGTGATAGGTAAGTAATTAAGTAGTATTTTTTTCATATTTTTTTAATTTTAATTTTTATTGTGTTTATTCAGTCAAAATGTGAGCGGTTGACATCTTAATTCATAATTATAAAATTGACTACCAGTTGTGGACATACTCTGTTGTACAAATCCATTCTAGCATACGGTATTTAACTCCCTTGATATGTTAAGCTTCAATTTTGCATCCTTTAATGAGGGAGAAAGATTCCGTGAGGCGGCAAACCAGCGCAAAGGAAAATCTTGTTCCTACTACAATCTGATATGGAAATTACTATTAGCAACACAACATATTTCAGTATGCTTCATAAAGGAGAGCATTAATTTTTGGGTTCAAATCCTAAAATCAAAAGAAAGCAGTATATTTTTCCTCAAGTACTGTCTTCTCACAAACTGCCTATTCTATCAGAATCCAGAAACGAAGGTGATGGTGTTCAACCACTAAACAGAAGCAAGGAACCGCCTATGCCTATCTGTCATAGTGGGCTTCCGGCTGCGGCTAGATCACTGTACTGTTTCTGCAATGTTGGATTCATGCATGAAAAGATTGATGGTTTTCGTGTCTGTTTCTTTAATTTCACACCAAATAGGAAAGATTGCAAGGGAATTCTTGGCCGACTTGATGAACTTCTCATTGGGGCATGGTGTCTAAGCTGCTCATCCAGTTTTGCCAGTGTCTTCTGAACTTCAACTCTCAGTTGTTTCACGTGTTCAAGACCTGCCTGCAGTTCGTCTGCAATCTTCTTGTTCTCTTGTTTCATGTTTAGAATCTCACCTTGAAACTTTGCTGCTTGATAATTACTGAGTTCAGTCTCTTCTGCTTTGGCACTTCCATTCGCAATTCTTGCTATCTCTTCATGAATGTTGCAGAGAGATGAATATCTACCTTGCACTTCATCTTTCAATACTGCATTATTTTCCAGCCATAATGTCAACTCAGTTTGTATTTCTCGTAGATGTTTGTATATTGGCCGGGCATCTGAACTAAGAGATTTATGTTTTGTACTCCCCTCTAGCTTTTTCTTATCCTTAAGTTTTACCAACTCTGCTTTCAAATCCTGCACTGTAGTTTGGTATTTCTGTATCTGATGAATAGAGGTGCTGAACCTCAACCAGAACTCCAGGTTCTCCTCCAGCAGTTCATCAATGTCTGAACGGATTCTTTCTTCTATAGGTGAAATAGTGTGGGAAATTTTTACATGTTTTACATTCACCTTATTTTCTTCTCTTTTAGGAGACTTCTTCAACTCGCTTCTTTCCTTGTAATCAAAGTTCTGTTCGCTGGATCGAGCTGGTTGTTGATCTGAATCCAAGAATGAAAAATGAGAAGCTGGGGAGATACCTGTTTGTGTTATGCTTTCACGGGATCCTTCCTGCTGAGATTCTGTCAAACAGCTATCCATGATTTCTAGTAAATTTGCTTGCGAAGAGGTTAGTTTGTTCCGTAAAGCTTGAATCTCCTCATCCCTGAAGGCAACAGCATTTTCTAACTCCCTTATCTGCAACGCCAATTCAATAAATCCATCCCGGTTTTTCTTCTCCACTTCACCCAGCTTTCTCTTTACATCCTTGTAACTATGAAGCACTGAAGTGTACTCCTCCAGTAGAATCTTTTCTCTGTCCTCGAGCCCACTAGACAGCTGCCTCCAGTTAGTTGTTTCTTCTCCTTCCTCCATCCCACTTTCGTCTTGCTCGGTATCAGGATTAGTGCTTGCTGTCTCAGACATGAATTTCTTCTCATCTTTCTCCTCAGCAGTCATTTCCTGAGGATTTTCTGACATATCATCAGACTTATCGTTTGGGCTGGAATCAATATTTTCTCCTTCAGCATTGAAAGAATTACTTGGAACCGAAGCATCATTTTTCTCCTCTTCCGACGCAGCTTCAGTGTCCTTCAAGCTCATTGAACCATCTCCAGAAGCATGCTTGTCTTCATGTTCTTTGACCTCCTTTTCTGCTTGAGCATCCGAAACAGCTTTAACTTCTTGGAATAATCCTGCATTCTCAGCATCCTCTTCTATCTTCCCACTTTGTAATTTCTCAGACAAATAATCAATGTTACAATTTGCTTCAGTGAAATGTGTTCGGAGGTTGTTGCATTGATCTTCTACACTTTGGTTGAAACATTTAATTCTGCGCAATTCCTTCTCTAATGCTTTTACCTTGTTCCTCGTATCATCTGAGCATGCAATCAGAGATTCCCTGTTCCCTTCCAGGCTCCGAATGTTTGCTTCAAGCTGATCTGTTTCTGATCTTAATCTCTTCACCAAGGCCACTTGACAAGAGACCGAAGATTCCAGACTAACAACCTTATCCACAAGTTCATCAATTTTCTCAGCCAGTTGTGTTACTGTCAGAGATTTTTCTGAATTAAGCTGCTCCTTAAACTTTTTACTCAACAATTCGACATCATTTTTCCCTTGTTCCATACTCATCTGTGGGTCTAAGTCTTTCAATTCTGAACCTGCATTCACAGACTCATGATCCTCCATGGTTTCTTGCTCATCTGCTTGTTTGAAAAGAAACTGATTTCTGAGGTTTGCGAACTTCTCATGAGCTTCCAGAATCCTTTGGTAATCTCCTTTTGCCTCTCCAACCGACTGCTCGTGTTTCTCTTGCAACTTAGCTAATGTCTCTTGGCATGATTTTACAGCCGTAGCCGCCATCAAAGTTCGAGCTTCATTGTCATCTATAACAGTGCCAATACCAAACTCATCCTGCAAGCTGCATACTTTGGCTTGCATTTCAGTTATCTGATTTTCAATCTCCCAATACTTTTCATATCCACGTTCATACGAATTCTTCACAAACTCCTTTTCAGTTTGTAATGACAAGATTCCTTTCTGAAGCTTATCGATTTCTTCTAGAGCTTCATTTTTGTTCAGGCCTGATCTGGGTGGTGCAGCAACTTTGGCAGAACAAGAAGTTCTCTTTAGCTCATTTTTGGACATTCGCACAGATGGGTTAATGAAATCTTTCTTGGGAATAGCAGGAACTTTCGGGATGTTCTTTGGTGCAACTGGTTTAAATTTTTTAGAAGTAGTGGATGCTTCACTTAGATTTTCTTCATCTTCAGCATCCATTGCAAACTGAACTTGTTCTGGAAAAACAGTGGCAATGGTGCGGTTGGCACTCTGCAACTCTTTTGACAAGTGATCATATCTTTCTGCTAAAGCTCTATATGATCTGTAAGAGCCTTCCACAAATTTTATGAGTTCTGGTCTCTTCCTGTAATACATTTCTGCCCTTTGGGCAAACGAGTCTCCATCGTCATCGATTATTTTGAGCATCTCCCCAACCTTTTCTTCCATATCTGTGGTTTCACAAAATTTTGTATTTCTTAATCACTGTCTTTTATTCAAGCACAATTCTTTCTTGACTTGTTCAGCTACTCAAAGATATGTGAATTCAGACTGACATAATGACATATATGTTGCATCTTTGATTCATAATGTTGAAACTCTTGTTTCTGGATTCCTTCATTATTACAAGTTTCCCTTCTTTTCTTTCATCAAATTGTTCTACAAACCGAATTTATCAATATGAGCAAGAACACACATTTTTTTTTTTCTAACATGGGTACACTTGTCATTTAACATGAAGTCAAAATTCACATTCCATTGAGTAGAGAATTGTCATTGAGAATTGAATTGAGAATACATTCAGATAAGAATAAGAATTCAAAAACTCGTTGTGAAGCAATCCGAATCAGAAAATACCAAGTTTATGAGAAATAAGAAGAAAAAAGAATGCACATACCCTGAAGATTTGTTTCCAGCCATTTCGACTGCTTTGTCCTGATGTGGCTTGCCCACCACCATGAGTATGCATTGCTCGCAGCTCTCTGCAACATTTCTCCCTCTCTCTCTCCCTCTCAAGCAAAATACATGCAACGTCCCATTATCATGAAAAAGCCATGAAGATTGTGATGATAGATGAAGAATTAACCAAAAAGATCTGGAACAAGAAAAACACAGCGTTGTCAGAATGTCTCAAATATGGAGGGGAGGATACTTCGCCAAGATTAGCTGTCGGATCCTTTGACAAACTCATATTTATAGTAACTGTCTTCAATGTCGAAATCCACGTGGCAAGTTGTTTGTTTTGACAGGTTGGTATCCTTAGAATTAAGAGAGCATGCTCTGTTTTTCAGTTATTTCAGTTCTTCGTTTGGTACGATTTTTCACGTAGCGGCCCAACCAAATCCTTGGATATCAGCATGCCATAGGCATAGTTGTTATTCAGTTATTCTAGTAGTAACAACTGTTCCAAATTCTCCCAGACAGCTACATACAGCTGTAAGCGGTTGTGTTTTATCCCATCATCTCCAACATCCACAGGCCGAACCAAAAATTTGATTCTCAGTATTATCTCTTCTCACATGACAATCCTACGAATATATGTATCATTTTTGCTCCTCTACCTCGATTACAGGTAAACGGTGACTCCAGTGCAATGTTTTATGAATTTCAGAGCCCGAGCGGGTGCCAACGACATTTCAATCTAAACAATTTTGTTTTGTCACAAAACAGGAGTTAACCATTGTTATGATGTTTCCATTGATGTGTTTGTGTGAGTAAAGAGATAAAGCACATACAGAAAGAGTTTCTTCATATAACATTATTTACATAACACTAGCAACTATTTACAATGACAAGATGAAGCATGAAACAGCTTCCACATTTACAGTCACTCATATTTACATCAAAGAATTAAAATCACACAGATTACTGGGTCCTTCCTTTTCTAACATTTATCTTAGACCCAACTCTCAAGAACACTAATGCAGTTCTCTCCTTGAGTCTGGTCCGTGCAGCAGAGGAAGACAGAAGGCATTCATAAAACTTATGTAAGACCATTGTCAATTCTTTAAGCATCGCCATTTTCTACTCCTCGTATACTAGAAGTATTAGCTGCAAAGCAGATTAGCCCAATCCTCTTCTATTAGTAACAATAATAATCAGTCCAGCTAACCCCTTTTCTTTTCTTTTTTCTTTTTCCTTTTTTTCTTTTTTTCAATTTTTCTGTTTAATATTATATTTCACACATTCATCAGTTTTTGAAACAAAAGAACAGCCTCTCCCAGAAGATTATGCAGCAGTCATAGAAGCAGCATTACACAGACTTGAAACACAACCATCAGCAGTCTGCAATGTTAGATGTTCTGAAGGGAAGAGAGCCACTGCTCCATATACTTCTTGCTCTCTGCATATAGAAATGAATCGCAAAGAACAACTCAGCATCAAATCTATAGTTTAAGGTTGAATATTTTGCTTTTGCTGAAGAATTAGATCGTACACTTGCTGTAATCGCCATGACTAAGAAGAGATAGCTACCAGAATTCAGATAACATCACCAGAATTCAATGTCCGAGATAAGAAAGTGAAACAATAACTAAGCTCGAGCAAAAATAGGACAAACTGCATGATGGTAGTTTGAAGAGGATGGCTGTGTGTGCTACTGTGGTAATAATAGGTCACACAGGAACACCGAACATATCATTAGTCCATCCTATTTAAATACACAATTTAACCATAGGGTCAACATGGAACAAAAGAACACTGAACATACACAATTTAGTAGAAAAAAAACTCTCATAAAAAATTCAATTTTATGAATTGCACAAGAAGAGTAAGCTCATAGACACTTATACAAAGAAAGGACGGAAAAATACAATTGAGTTAAATGATAAAAAAATCTCCCAACTCCCTGAATAAAATAATAAAATTGAATTAACTCATGTTGGATTCATCAATAGTTGACAAATCAATCAACTTCAGGACATTGGCACAGACGCAGAATATGCTCAAGTTCCATTGAGAAAATCATTTTCTCCACTCCATGCAAATTGTGTATGAATAGAAAAAGACACTTGTATCATCATTGATGCTAAAGAAGGTCGAAGGTCTCTCCCAAGCAATCACATTGTACATATAGCAGACATGATAATCCAAAAGGAAATTAAGGGCATGTATCTTACAGAAAATTACAAGCCCAGTAACTATACATGGATCTAACTTCGCAAATGTTTTGGTGTCTATTAGCATTTTCACAAATATACTTGATGACCACAGGAAGAACAGTGCAAAAGAAGTTCCACAATTCTTAGTATGATGTTCATAAAATAAATTCAACAAGAAAGAAAAGCTCATGCTCTAACAGTCTAACTAGCGAAAGCTCATTTCACCAAGTCTATTGAAGTTGTTGAATCCACACTAAACATTCAAGCAATCTATTAAACTATAAGCAGTATAAGGAGAATAATTTTGACACACCAATAATAATAATTATAATCAAGTCAAAAAGTTAACGGTGAAGAAATAACTCTTACCAGCAGAGTAACTATCAGGGATGTTCACAACAGCACCCAGAATATTTTTGGTTGCATCCTCAACTACATCATCTTGAACACAGCCATAGCACGGAACCAGCACAGCAAAACTATTGTCTACATCATCATCACTCTGGAATCCAGGTCCATGAGGCTCTAACCATCCAATTGAATAATCTGAATCATCTGACTCAGACCCTGAAACACATCCACCATCAGATGGTACAAGAACAACATCATATTCCCTATCAATTTTTCTCTCTTCCCGACTTTGCCATTTTCTTTTGGATCTCCTAGAAGAAGAGGACACGTTAGCCCTCCTAACTAAAGGAAACTTCAGATTATCTGGTTCCCACAATCCTAAATCAGGTGAGGAATTTAAAGAAGATCCATTAGAGATTCTAGGCTCCTGATGCTTTCCACTACTCAACCACCATGAAAGATGTGTAAATGCCAAAGCCATACAATCAGCCAAAAATGACTTGCAAATTGGAAACCTGCTTCAGGAATCAATGAAAATACTTATTTAACAGAAACAAATCTATAAGCAACATCAATCCAAAAGTGAATTACATTGGTGACTAAGAATAAGTTAATTCCTCATTTATTGCAATCATTTGTGCAGAAAAATCTACCTTCTAAGTGAAAATAAAGATGAGTTTAGTAGCTATATAACATCAGATAGAACAAGATAAAATCAAAACCTTATATTTCCTTCGAGTTGTTGAATGAAAAAACCAGAAAATCATTTCGGAAAAAACTTTGAACATAATATAAGCTTTTCATCTTTTCTTTCATAAAAAGAAAAGGCAATTCAAATCGTTTAAAACCCATTAGGTTTCTGGGAAACCAAACAGTAAGTGACAGGATAACCCCAGAAAATCATTATCTGTCCAGAAAAAGTCTTAGCTTGGCGGAGCAAAACTATCCATAAAAAGAAAACACGGCTTTACCAAAAATATATAAATCCGGCGACAACAACTGACAGAATAAAATAGGAAACAATCCGGATACGAAGAAAAAAAAATCCGAACCGGAAACATGTTACTCATTTATTCAAACCAAAACCACAATACCAAAAACGCCCACCAAAATATTATCAAAACCCATGTTGTACAGCATTATTCTGTGATTTTATATATTCATATGTGATCAATCCAACATTCTATTAGCCACCCATTTAACCGAGAACCAAAGTTCAAGCTTTTCAGTATTTCTTCATTGCCAAAAAACTGCACCTTTGAACCAATCAACGATCTTTAAAAAACAAATAGGCTTGATATAGAAATAATATGAAAAAAAAAAAAAAAAAAAAAAACCAAAAGTGAATGCTTGCCTTGTAGCTCAAACTTGGAATTTTAAACGAAGATTCAAAGCATGCAGAACAAAAATACCATCACAAAACCCCAAAAAAGAGAAAGATTGTACACATTATCAAAGTACCTTAAAGCCCAGAGACTTTGAGATTAATTCACCGTGATTGAATATCAGCCAAATTCTCTCTCTTCCGTTTGAAGAATCAGTTTTAGTAGAGGGAATTGGACCGCCAGGAATCTTTGGAGGAGAAATAAAAGAGTCCACCCTTGACCAACTATTTGTAGAGTAGGCCATTATTATTGGAGGGAAGTTACACTTTTGTCCTTATTTTTCTTTTGGCTAACAAAAATCAGAGAACCTAAAAACTAAAACACCAGCAACAACAACAACAACAACAACAACAATAATAATAATAATAAAAAGAGAATCTCAATTATGTTTTTATTCATTCTTTTATCATATGTTATAGAGTATGGGTGTATGAGCTCAAAATAAAAACAAAAATTTTAAAAAAATTATTTTTTAATAAGATTTTTGACATATCAAACATTTGTACAAAAAAATATAAAAAAAATTTACAAAATAATAAATATAAATATTTAAAAAAAATATTTTTACTTTGATCATTTTATGAATACAAAAGAGATACAGTTCTATTCTCATCTAGATCCAATTTTCATTCATGAATCTGAAACAAATTTTGTCAAAGATTGTTGCAAAGAGAATGAAGTATTATAACCTTAAATTGAAATTTCTTTTAGAAATTGTGTTGTAATTTTTATTAATACTTACAATTGTGAAAACAGAGCATAAATGACTTTGTACAAGATTAAGGGTTTAAAATTACTTAATAATGTTAAAGGGATCCACAATTCTTTACTAGAGTTCCAAAGGGGCCTTTTAAGCAAATGATCAAGTGAATCTATTTGAGATTTTATCCTCTGTGTTCGAGCATAAAATAGAGAGCATCTTTTTCTTTCAACGTCATCCAAACCGGGGGTACATTCGGGATATCGATAGTGGTAGACGGATATTTTTGACTTATAATAGGTTGGTCGTGTGGAAGCGGGTGTAGGTAAGTAAATCTCATGCGTAGACTAAGAATGCCAGGTCAGCTTGCCGGGGTGGCTGCGTTGACGTGGCGTGGAGCTTGACCATTTGTTTGCGTGTGAAGATTGTGCAAGTAACTTTGTACACTACAAAAGCTTGGCATTTGGTCCAATTTCGCTGAGTTTGGTATAATTATTAATTAATTAATGCACGCATTTGTCCTTAAATCCATGTTTATAGTAAAATATTGGTGATGATTATCCTAAAAGTATGGATGTTTGTCATTTCCTTTAATTATTATTATTAGATATCCATGGAAGTACCCACCAATGATAGAGTACCACAATGATCAAGATCTTCAGTTGTAATAATAACCAATGACTTTAGGGAAATCAATTAATCCCCCATTTGAATATTAATTTAGAAAACATTAGAATGAATGAATGAATTTGGCTTTGTCTACTCAAGTTTTCCAAGTAGGAGGAGAGAGGTGTGCATTCAATTCCTTACGAAATGCCAAAGGGAAGGAAATCCCATGAACAATAATGAACAATATTCCAATCATCAACCACAGAAATACTTGCGGCTCTTATTCACTCTTCATCCACAACACCCCAAGATGAGGATAATACCAATACCAAGGCAAAGCCAAATTGTGGTAGGCTTACGCTTAGGCTTAGGCTTTTCATTCATTCATTCATTCATCCATTTCATTTGAATTGGTGGTATCATTCGTGAGAATGACACAAAAAAGAGCCATTTCAACCAACCAAAGAGGTGCTACGTGGCAGATTTATGTGACCATGCAATTTTTAAAACTCATATACATGGGGTTGGTGGATAATAGCAACTTAGGGCATATCGAAATTAAAATTAACAATGAACCCAACCCAACCCAACAAAGACCGAACCCATTATGCAAATTTCCCTAACTCAATTATTGGGATGGGACTCAGTTGTGACCGTTACATGTCACTTTCCAATTTTCCCCATCCAATATAATATAATATAATACCCCATCCTATCTTGCTTTTTACAAGTAAAGAAACAAAATATATAAAGTACTTCCCTGTAAAATTTCTTGTAAATGAGTATGAATTAACCCAAAACTTATAGATCATTATAATTTAGTTTTAAAATACTCTCCTTTTTATTTCAGTTTCGTATTTTATAAAAGTTAATATTAAATTTTTATATTAAAATTATCTATTTTATAATTATTAAAATAAAAATTTTAGAATAAAATTTTAATTAAATTTATTCATAAACAATTTTAATTGATTATGTGAATACTAAAAAAATTAATAACTCATAATATTTTTAAAATTGATTTTTTTTTTATTTGACGTGCTCAAAATTTTTTTGAGTATGAAAAAGGTGTTTTGAATGGTTACTTGTGAGAAACAATCAATCAAGCATATGCCTTTTACACATAAAACTGATGATAAATGTGCTTGAAGCCACAAGGCTTACTTGCTTGCTTACTTATTGGGTATAAAAACTATAAATTCCGTGGGGAAATAGGCAAAACAAATGCAATGCTTGTTATGCCTGTAAACTTATTATCTATAGAACACGTTGCGTTGCCTTTTATCACATTCAGCTTGATATTTCCTACGTTTTCTCCTTTGGTTTGGTTTGGTGGGTTATCTATCCATCTAGCTGTCCTTCCTTTTGGTGCATCTCCTTCCTTGTATGCTTCTTTAAGTGGTTTTCTGTTGCTAACAATGCCTAATTTCATCTCTAATTCTTGTTGGGCAAGAGTTCACATTTTAAAAACCACAGATTTGATATGACATTTAAGTTCTAAAAGGGTATGTCAAGCTTATAAAATTTAAGGGTGAAAAATGATGATTAAAAATTGTATTGAATTATTGTTCCACTGGTTTATGTAGCTCTTGCACCTCTTTTTTTCTCAAGGCTATATCTTCTTATGCTCCACCAAGTCTAGCAGCTTTGTGCCCCTGCAACCATGTTTGAAGTCATCAAAACCACCTCACCATTACCTTAAAACAAGCTGGCTTCACCAAAAATTACCACTAGTCCTTATTTCATTTCCTAATCAATTAAATCTTACTTATTTTATGTTAGATCAAGACATAAACTCTAAAATCAGATGTAAATAATAAATCATTAAATAAATTACAAAATATATTTTTAAAAGAAGTTATTTTTTGTACTATGAAATTGAAATGAATAAAATTCATTTAAAATTTTATTTAATATTAAAATATGATGACTTTTAAGTTATAATTATTAACTTAATATACGATAAAAATATTATGTGATAATTAAATATTAAGTAAAAAATATATAAATTCTACTAAAAATTATGTTATTAAAACGTCGTTTAATATTAATGTGTAATAATTTTTAAATTATTTTTTCGACGAAATGAAAGTAATAAATGTTATTATTAATATAAAAATAAATAAATTTTATTAAAAGTTAACGATATCAAATATTTTTTAAACTCTATTTTTAAAATAAAATAAAATTATTTTAATATTAAAAAAATTAAATATATATTTATTTTAATATCAAAATACGAGTAGAACATAATCACCGCGGTCTCAAATGAAGCCTACAACTTGTTAGAAAAACGGCAAACCGTTGGAACAAAAAATTTGGAAAAATAGAATTTCAGGCCGAGCAGAATTAATCAAGCCTGACCCATTAGGACTCGGCCAATTTTTGCCCATTCGGGCCCAATAAAACCACTAATTGCTGGCTGCGCCTCCGAGGGAGGAGTCTCAGCGTAACAGTAACAATACACTTGCAGTCTCATAGCCGTTTTCAGATGGAGTCCCTTGTTTCTGCTCCTTCACGAACCCAACTATTCTCTTCGCCAGCAGCTACCTTTTTTAACCAAGCTACGCAAAATCCACGAGCTTTACTTGGTTTCAATTATAGTGCCAACTCAAAGCAGAAGACTATGTTGTGTAAAATGAGTGCTTCCAAGGAGGCCAAGTTATGGGGTGGTAGATTCGAAGAGAGTGTGACTGCGGCTGTTGAGAAGTTCACCGAGTCCATTTCTTATGATAAAGCTTTGTATAAGCATGACATTATGGGGAGTAAAGCACATGCGTCTATGCTTGCCAAACAGGTTCGTCATTTCTTGGGTTCATATTTTTCTTCTTTTGGTTAAGTTTTTGGGTTGTGGGTTGTTTGTTGATGAGGAAGCAGAGGGGAAAAAAAATATGGCCAATGAAAAAAAAAAATTGATCTTTTTGTGGGTTTAGGGTGAATATGGGATGATTAATTTGGTAAAGCATTGTGTTAAATCATAAATATTTGGCTAAACTGTGGTTTCTATTTATTTTAGTTCAAAATGTGATGCCTTTTTACCCTATTGTACAGTCAGTAGTTTTGATAACAATATTAAAAGATGGGTTGTTGTGTAATAATATATTGCTTTCAAGGTTTTCATGGCTTGAAGAAATTTATTTTTTAAAATATAATTTTTTTCTAACTAATGTAATGCATGCACTTTATTATAGGGTTTGATCAGTACCAGTGATAGGGATAATATTCTGAAAGGTCTAGATGAGATCGAGAAACAAATCGATGCTGGTCAGTTCTTGTGGAGGACCGATAGGGAGGATGTGCATATGAACATTGAAGCTACCCTCACTGATATGATTGGTGAACCTGCAAAAAAGCTCCACACTGCTAGGAGCCGAAACGATCAAGTGTTGACTGATTTTCGCCTGTGGTGTCGTGATGCCATTGATACAATTGTGGGAAACATTAAACGTCTTCAGGTTTCGTTGGTGAAGTTGGCTTTGAAAAATGAGGGTCTCATCATTCCTGGTTATACTCATCTGCAAAGGGCACAGCCTGTTTTGTTGCAGCATCTTCTCCTGGCATACGTTGAGCAGGTTTGAATTGATACTTTTGTTTACTTTCTCATATTTTTAATTGATACTTTTGTTTCCTTTCTCATATTTTTAATTGAAAATTTCCTTGTGTTTCTTAAAAAAATGTGCATGCCTGTTGATCCTGCAAAAATTTAAAATTTTCATTGATATATATTGTGAACTCACAACCAAAGCAATGCTTTGTTGTGTAGATTTTGAGGTGAAAAATGTCTAAGATATGGAAAATAGAGCATATGCAATTGAACAAAGATTAACTAATGATGCTTGTAAAGCCAATGAATCGGCCAGCTGACTCTGGCTATTTCGTATATTTGTGGTTTAACCTCCATAATGGCTAACTCTGACTATGATGCATTCTTGTAGCTTGAACGTGATGCTGGTCGTTTACTAGATTGCAGAGTTAGGTTGAATTTCTGCCCTCTTGGAGCATGTGCATTGGCTGGAACCGGATTGCCCATTAACAGGTTTATGACCTCAGAAGCTTTAAAATTCACTGCTCCCATGAGGAACAGGTATGTGCTGAAGCATTCCTTAAATTTGACCTTTGGAACATCAGAGTTAATTTTATCTTTCAGCTTAACTTATTTTCCTGTTTGCTTCTATGTTCCTTTATCCTTGAAACCTGGTTTCCTTGGATGATTCGTTTTGTTTTGTTTTATTTCTAGTATTGATGCAGTATCAGACCGAGATTTTGTCTTGGAGTTTCTCTCAGCTAATTCAATTACAGCCATTCATCTTTCACGGCTTGGTGAAGAATGGGTATTATGGGCTTCAGAGGAGTTTGGATTTATCACGCCGAGTGACTCTGTTTCTACTGGGAGTAGTATAATGCCTCAGAAGAAAAATCCAGATCCTATGGAACTTGTTCGTGGAAAGTCTGCTAGAGTCATTGGGGACCTGGTTACCCTTCTCACACTGTGCAAAGGACTTCCTCTTGCTTATAATCGTGATTTGCAGGTAAACACTATATATATGTATTAAGTTAATGATAGAACATCTGTGATTTGAGACCCAAAACATCTTGGTTTAACCCTTCCATAGTGCTCAGGGATGTTTAAGCCTTGTGCTTATTCAGTCTCATAGTCTCATTGGTTTGGTCTCCTTTTTCTTCATTCTTCTACCTCTTTTAGAGTTTGCGTAAGAAGCTTTTCTTTTGAAGACAGGAAGATAAAGAACCTGCATTTGACAGCGTTAAGACCACTGTTGGAATGCTTGAAGTGTCAGCAGAGTTTGCACAAAACATTACCTTCAATCAAGAGAGAATACAGAAGGCTTTGCCAGCTGGTCATCTTGATGCCACAACACTCGCTGATTATCTTGTGAATAAGGCAAGTTATTATTTGTCGTTCAACTTTATTTTTACCAGTTAGAAGAGCTTAATTTTTTCAGTACCGCCTTGCAGCATATCAGAAACACAATATTTGCCCCAGCCAGGGAAAAAAAATTTATCCGTTTATTTGACTAACTAGTTTCCAGAATTTGTATCAACACAACGAACCGATAAAGTTTTCATTTGGAAGTGTGATTCATAGTCTGCTCGAGTTACTGGAGCGTTGATGCTTCCAATTTGTTGAGTTTTCATGTGGTGTTGTAAAAATATTTGGCTGACTCTGTTTCTTTTTGCAGCAAATACCTTTTAGGACTGCTCATGATATAGTAGGAAGAGCAGTTGCCTTGTGCGTATCAAAGAACTGCCGGCTTCAGGATCTGAGTCTTGACGAGATGCGAAGCCTGAGTCCAGTGTTTGACAAGGACGTATATGAATATCTCGGGGTAGAGAATGCAATTAAGAAATTCAGTTCATATGGCTCCACAGGATCAGCTTGTGTTGCTAGTCAGGTTGATCACTGGGTTACCAAGCTTGGAATCAACAGAAGTAGCTCTTAGTGGCAGAGATGACTTAATCGAGAACAAGGGATTTGTCAGGATCGCCATAGGACTGGTGATGCAGCAGGCAACGAAGATCATACTTAAATGAACATTAATTTCTTGAATGAGTAGCCAGGCTTGAATTACTGTTCTCTTTGGTTTCAATGTTTGTTAAGAGCGAAAATTACTTTCAAAATTCAAAACTTTCGTGCCCAATTGACTGACGGAAGGTGCAGGCCTGAAACTCTTTCGTGCTTGGAGTGTTTTTCATTCTTTACTTCTCTTAATGTGGATTAAATCCTAGCCTCTGCAAAATAGCAAAATAGTGCCATTTGGCTGTGAAGACGGGGGGCGGCCGGGAAGGGGTGGTAAAAATGGAAGAATTGTTGTATACCATTAGCTATGAAAGCTGTTGAAGAAGGGGTTATTTAAATGTTGTAAATGCTAAGATGTACCGTAAAACGTTAAGGTCACATATTCATCACCAAAAACAAAACGACGCAGTTCCAAAGAAATTATCAAACCATTCGCTGGACTTTGATCATGGTTGTGGGGAAAGTAGCATTTTTGGGTTATGCTGGCTTGGTAACAATTGCAGTCTTGTTTTGAATGGTTCATCAATCCCAGTATACGAATTAACTTGTGCCTCATATTGCCTAAAATTTGAAACGAGTTTCATTAGAAGATTGAAACAGGAGACATCATCTAGCTCAAAATCTTAGAGAAAGAAGGCTCTGTAGTACATTACAAAATAGCTGGGATTTAAATGCTCTTGCCATCTTAGATTACAATTTTTAGGACAACAGATCTTGTCCGGCTTCTCCTTAGTTCTTCCCCCTTATTTGAGTCTGCTGCCAAGTGATTTTCCGCAAGTTCATACGGCCTGCTCTGCAAGAGCAGCGGCTTGCCACCCCAAGGTGCAACGCTACTTCAGAGATCCCTGAGAAGCCCCCTGAGATGAAAGATGATTGTGGCCTAGGAAAGCAGCCCTTACGAGAGATTGGAAACAAATTGGTATGTTTCAATCCCATAAGACAATATTCATACATGTATTTGCTTGGATGCTAAACAGCCGCAAGAAGTTCCACAACTTCCCCCGGCAGCCCGGTGTTCGCATTTTGAGGTATTACACGATAACTTTCAGCTAGAGGAGCAGCACACTCCCGAAACGATGGCCTTGCGGCAATAACTCCCTCAGAAAACTCTGATTTGGATATATCCACGTCCAGTCAATGCATGCTACTCCCAACAGAAGCAGAAGATTGAACTGGATGTACCTGGTCAGCAGATAACTGAAGAAATTTACCATATTACCTGACAGTTTCTCTTACAAAAAAACATTGTAGGCATGATACTCAAGTGCAGAAGAAATGCATAATGTTTCTCAGGACTGACAACATAACAAATGCACCATCCCGAGACTTCTGAGGAATTACTTCTGCCTTGGGCAATGCCATTTGACTAACCAAACTACTCAGTCTGGCTACTTCTTCTTCAGGGTCACTGAACTCCGAATCCTTCACTCTGGGGTCAACTTAATTTTCACCTTAAAAGGCAGGAAAGAATAAATTTCTTGTTTAAGGTTGGTGTCAATATAATACTTTGAGAAAAGAGCAGTTCTAACTTCACGAAAACTCAGCAACCAATTCTCACCCGGAACTTTCTTCATTCAGAATCTCTGCTTCCAAATTGAGCTTTGTTTATGACACCAGCTATCCTAACCATAACCCATATTCAGATTTACAAGAAACTGATCATGACATGCTTTAATACAAATCCAGGTCAAGATATTGACATAGATGAACCATCATATTTTGAAGATAAATCTTTAGTTCTGCATACAATCACCAAAGCATTTGCACCGAACACCAGTTTTGCACGTTTCTATTCTATTAACAATTAATGCAAAAAGTTTATACCTCAATGACAGAATTCACAAATTGTCAATCTTCCGTTCTTGGTGTAATTGTGTGTCCTCAGTTTAGTACTAATTCGATATCCTAATTCACAATATGAAAATGACAAACCAAAATGCAGTCACAAGTAAAAATCAAGTCAAAAGAATCGACACTGAAACAACTAGGATCACTCTTCGAGTTCACGTTCATACGGGGAACATACTTTCTGCACTTCAATGTGACTTCGAGCTCACGCTGAATACTCTGCGCCAATGCAACCAAGTGCAGATTTAAAATGCAGAAAACATCAATGCTACCATGCGAATCTCACTACTCATTTTTTGCATGCGTGTATTGTAACAAGCCACAAATCACAATCACATTCCCAGACAGAATAATTATGTTAATAAAATACTAGAGATACTTCATAGGAAAAAAGAAAAATAGTTGTAAAAGTCCATGATACCAAAAATCATTACTTCACCTCATTTTGGAATGAAAGGGTAGAAAGTGCACCATCATTAACCAATTTACTCTTGTTTCCTGTCAGTGCAATGGCAATGGACATTGACAGAACTTTCAGAAAAACAAAACAAAACAAAACAAAAACAAAGGAGAACAAACGAAAGTGCAATTATCCACACATTAAGAATGAATGTGGGCAAAATTTCATCCCAATATCTGCCACAACCATGCAAAAAATGCACACTGTAACACCAACTGATTCATCATCTATACACATAGCATAATCCAATATTTCCAGCATTTTCACTCAAACCTGAAATTGGGAATGATTGCCACCTTTATTACCTACAAGAATATAACACAAAGAGAAGTCAACAAATCTTAATTATGTTAAGTAAAGATGAATATGATTAAGTGCTTTTTCCCCAAATCAACTGTTCTACAAGTCAAAGCTTTCCGAGATTCCAACAGCTCTTTTAGTCTTTATGTAGCTATCTTCTGTTTTTTGCCGCAAAACCTGACATAAACAACAAAAGTGGAAAGATAAGTATCTAAAAGTTACTACACATATGAAACATATATTAGTTGCTGTGCTCCTATATTAAATAAGAAACAAAAGACTTACAAGAAGATGGAACACGGCATTGCACAGAGAACATTATCTTACCAACTTCTGCCACAGGTTCAAAGCTAACAACAAATGCATTTCATATGCAATACTTCTGTTCTCTTTCTTGAGCTGTTGACAGAGAACAAAAATATTCCAGGAATTTAATACCTCAGCGTAAAAGGAAATTCGGACAGAAAGGAACTTTGATAAACATACCAAGTAACTGGCTTCAATTGGAATTTCAATAAACAGAGCCAACTGATCTAGGAATTCTCTCAACAGCATTATTCGCCATCCTTCATTTTTCCAGTCCATCAATCGCAAAACTCTTAGCACATTGTTCAAATTTACTGCTTGATCACAAGCAACCAGAAAATTCAAATTGCAATGGTAGCTAATACATAGAAATACATATACCTGAAGAATGTTATTCTGAAGTGAAGTCAATCATCACAGTGCACTTTGGCGCTCTGTAAATCCACGTCTCTTTCCTGAGTTTCCGTACTTGTGTTTTGATTTTGAATGCAAACTCCGCTCTTACCTGTGACTTTTTAAATTTCTGGTTTTGGTTTGTTATTACGTTATAAATTATTATCGGTCCTGGTTTTATTACATTTCCTTGCCACATCAGCACTAATGAATGTAGATATAGCAAAAGGAAGATGTGTAGATTCATATAATTGGATAACTCTCGCAATAAATTCAGTGGATTAACAACTAATTAGCTCTGTTCTTTCAACTGATGGAACAGCAATCAATCAAGGTTCCAACTGATCATGTTAGGTCCCCACATTCTTTCACCAACAAATTCGTTAAAGACTATAATTAATGGCAGAGCAATACATCTCAATGAAAAATGCTGTTGATATGAACATCACTGATGAAGAAGAACAAGTGCAACGACTTGAGTTAACGGCTGCAGTTCTCTTTCTCTTCTGAAGTTCTTTTTGGCCGAGCAGGACTAGTTGGAGGAAGAACAATGGCCTCCTTGTGAATTGATTCTTCTGCTTGATCAACATTCCTCTCCCTTAACAGATTGCCACCATTTGATGCAGCTGACCGCATTGCCCTTGGTAACTTAAGAGGAATGTTGTCTGTCTCACTTGCACTGCTTTCTGGCCTTCTCGGGACTTCTGTGTTTTCTGGCTTTTGGGGGACTTCAGTGTTTTCTGGCTGTGAGGAAGGCGGGGCGACAGGAACTAGCTGAATTACTGATTTCCGCCATTTTTTCCTCTGAATTGGTTTTGGTGCATTGGATTTAACCTGTTTAAGTTGTGTAAACTGCAGTCATTAAGGCAAGCAGAGAGAGAAAAAAGTAGAGTGTGACACAGCATGATGAGATTCAAAATAAGCAAACGAATCACAAATTCAGTTTAGTAGTATATAGAATAAATAGAATTCTGAAATAGTTTAAAAGGTTTTACAGTTCTTTGATTCTTTCCAATCTAATGTGACTGACTTCCAAAGAAGATAATTTTAGTGCATGAATTATTCCAGTAAGGAAAAACCATTCAGATGAGAGACATAGTAGGAAGGAAACGTACCAATGCATTTCCAATGTCGGATAGAGGCTTTCTCCTTGTCCCACAATCATTATGTGCTTCAGCAGGCTTCTCGATCAAAGCACTCTGGAGTAGCATTGCTCCTTGAGACGCAAGAGCGCGATCCTGCTCTGTTTCATCAGTTGCTGGACCTCTGCTCTCAGGGTTGCCCGTGTTTGACTCTGATAACTCATCCTCCTTGATGACAACAGCTTCTCTGTTGGAGCACTTCGTAGTTGAACACCCGCATGAAGTCCTACAAATATCTCCAGCTGCTCGACATTGGCATTTTAGTGTTTTGCAAGAGGAGTTCTTGCTACATGTACAACACTGTCCAGATGTGTCATTTCCTTTCCCCGCAACAATTCCTTCACCGGAAGAATCTAATCTCAAATTTTCTGAATTATCAACTTCTAATTGATTGAACCCAACACTAGAACGACCTCCACTTTTAGTTCTTTTCCTAACGGGCCGCTTGCTAGACTTAACCCACTCATCATCGGCTGAATCTCTATCTGAATGTTCTGATTCAGATGTGTCCATGTCCTCCAAAAACATCATGGAGGCTCGGAGTCCCTGAAGTCATATAACAATTAATTGTAAGCTAATGGTCTTAGAAATCGGCAGTGCATAATTGGTAATATCAATGAATGGATCTCTGCAGTTATTACCTATGTTGTATTGCCGGAATAATGTGAGGGAGAAAATGCAGAGAAAAGAGTGGGAATCTACCTGTTTACGCAAGTCATACTTATGTCCACCGTTCAAGTCACAATTATCATCGTCTTCCAGTTTTGTGGACAACCTTTTCAAGGTAGAACCCTGTTACAAAACCAAATACAAATAGAGTTAAAAGAAGAATCTTTAAAGTCGGGAACATCTCAAAATTACAGGGAAACTGAGCTGCCAATCGTAAAACTAGAGTTTACCCAAAGCAATTAACCAACCAGAACCAATATCAAAATGTCTACAAAATGTCAGTTCTTCATGCACATTTTTGAAAAAATGTTCCTTGATAATAAATTATAGTTCTAACGTATTGACTTTTGTTTGTGTTCGATTTTCTGGCTCAGATTTACTTCCACATCTCGAGTTAGAATAAACAATATAGACAAGGAGTGATAGCATTACGGCCAGTGATAGTCAAATGCACTGACCTGCAGCTTCAGCTGATGAATAAGCTCACCCTTCTGCTTTTCAAGTTGTCTAGCCAAACTATTAAGTTTCACTACCTTTTCCTTCAGATCTCTTATTTCTGTCTCCTTTTCTCGGCACTCAACTTCTTTATTTCGTAATAAGCACCTAAGACAAGCAGGAAAAGTAGAACACAATTGATCAAATTCAACATTACATCACAAAAATGAGAAAAGCATAACAATCGTTAATTTACTCGCATAAATTTAATCTCGATAACAGAGTAGCAACAATAACAAATAGTCAAGGTAATTGTGATTCTTCTTGCAATCAGACTCTATATTACAGTCACCAACACAACATATTTGTCTACTATCTTTTATAGGATTGAGGCTTTACATATTTGGCTGATCGATATTTCTTGTCTTGAGACTTTGTACAATTTTCAATGTCATTAAGTGGTGGTTCCCAGGAAAATCAGTAACATTAGTTATAGAAATTCCAAGTTTTACATACAAATGCTTTACTTTCAAAAATACCTGGATGAGGATGCTAAATTAAAAAGATAATTCATAATGTTCTTTGCATCAGCAAGGGACCGAATTTGGTTCCAACGTCCTCTTCCACTAAAAATACGCTCACGCTCTTCTGCTTCTGACAGCTGTGAAGCCATAGAAACAAGAGAGCTAGAAGAAGTAGCAAGCATGTTTTCAAGAGCAAATATTCTTGAATTTCTGGCACCAGGAGACATCGTTTCTGTGCAATTGCTGCTTTAAAGAGTTTAAAAAAAAAAAAAAGAAGAAGAAGATGATGACATTGGTTTCCATGGGATAAGGTTAAAGAAAAAGATTATACACATTTGCTGAAACTCTTCACCTCAAATTAGCTTGCTTTAGCATTTGTGCTTCTTCTTTCAACCTTGCGACTTCTGTGGCCATTCTAGCCCTCCTAAAATACCAAAAAATATTTTTTGAGTCAATTTGCATGAAAACATTCATCATCTATTCTAATGAATTCAAAGCAAAAAGTTGCAGGTGGTAGTAAATGGAGCATGAAATAAAAACAGAAGCCCCAATCGAATAAATTTAAACTGATAAAGGAACTAATTGCGATTCCTATACAAAAGTCACAAAAATGGAGTCCTTACTCTTCCATTTGACGCTCATACTCAGTACGTACTTCATGCACCCGCACAGTGATTTCAAGTTCATGCTCGATTGCCTGCATCAAAGCCTTCTCATAGAAAATAATATTAGAAACACTTTCTACACCATAGCACCAATTGCTCACCCATATGTATCAGTACCCTAGATAAAATTTTACATCAGTGATTACCTGAATTCCAGGACCATTGCCATTTCCAGCACCTGCAGAAACGGTATAGTCAATAAATTGTAACTACAAAATAAGAAAATAAATGAAAAGTGCTGCACTTTTACCAACCAGAAGTTTCACGTGAGGAAGCCTTTCGAGATTCTAGGAGTTCTTTTAACCTTTTTGTAGCCATTGAAGCTTCTTCTGTCTTTCTTTGCAAAACCTGAAATGACAAACTACTGATTGAACCACACTCTTCAATTAGGAAGATAATCAAATCCTAACTCCTAAATGGATATCAGTTTACCATCTTTTGCCTCTGGTTTAGAGCTAGTAGCTTATGCATCTCATACTCGTTTCTTCTCCCTTCTTTCTTAAGCTGGTAATTGACAAAAAACAATTTTCAGAAAGACTTAACAAGCGAAAAAACAAAATAAGTTTAGATAAATAAAAAAGTAACAAAAATACCAACAACATATATATAGCTTCTGGACATCTCTTAATTTCTTTGTACCTTGACATGATTGTTTCGTTGGTTGAAAACTACTATTTCATAGGAATTTTTCTACTTTCCAGTTATACACAGCTCACTAATTTACTTAATGAAGAAAATATTTTCATGAACTGAGGTCTCCGACACAAAATTTAGAGATGGTTTTAAAAGGTTTCCAGCTTGCCACTGTACTGGGTCAAAGTTGAACCAAGACCAACCATCATGAACTTATATTTTGAGTAATGTAATTTGGGTTCAGTAAGTTAATTATCGCCAATTTTTTCCTTTCACATGCAAGGAGAAAATAATGTAAAAGCTTATACATCAGCAGTAAAGAAAACAATTTATTAAGCTTATATTACCCATCTAAAAAGTGAAGCAAATACCGTTTCACTAAATGCTTATACAACCATGAATGAGACATAAGATATGGTAGTTTTTCTTCTTCACATATACCTGAAGAACTTCCTTTTCTCTTGATGCCTTCCATATTCTGAACTGCTCAGACTCTTGCTTAATCTTCTGTTGAAGGTGAACCTAGAAGATACACAGTTACATTAATAATAACAATAACAAGAACTGCATTTAAATTGGATATTAACAAATTCTTTTCTGAAAAAGAAAAATTAAAACCTTCTGGGACTTAATTCTTTGAATCTCATCTTGTAGCCGCTTTGCAGCCTCATCACTTTTTTGTTTTTGTCTCAAGAGTTGAGCTTGAGCGTCCTGTTTTTTCTTCAACTCCGCAACCTTCAAAGCAGAATATACGTTTAACATAGATAACTAGAGTTGAATCACAAGACTATTCAAAATATACCTGTGCTTCAAGGACATTCAACTTCTGAAGATACTCCCCTTTTAACTTTTGAGCACCATCATCAGAAGCAGATGAAATATTTGAAAGATTTTGCCTCAGTTCCTCAATTTCTTTCTGCCATGTGACAACAGTAATGCAAATTGATTTAGTGCCTTAACCTTTGAATTGCAGCATAACATAGGAAAGAGCATTCACCTGCAAAGCTTTCTTCTCGTGTTCCAACTCCAACACTTTCTTCTCATAATGTTGTTTGAGAACTGAAGTATCAGCACCAGTAAAACGCCTCATTTCAGCCTTCAAGAGATAAAAGATACCAAAATAGTTCAAACACTGAAGCCCCAACTAAGAATGGAAGAGTACAAACTACATGCAAGAAAATAGAAATCCGAATGCCAAGATCTACACAAAATGTTTCAACATTTGATTTAAGGAACAATTGGGAAACCATACTCTTACACTTTTTATGAACTGAATTATGAAAAATTTTTGGAACAATTAAAAGTGATTTATGAGAATTTAGGAAAATTTTGTTCGTCCTTCTAAGGAGTTGATAGTCCATTATCAGGAAAGAAAACCAAGTTAATTCAGCTCTACAGACAAAATTCCCTAATATGCCCAAAGATTGGGGGCATTCTAGTTAAACTCGGTAACAAAGATAAATGTATCACAAACACTATGAAACTTAAGTCACATTTACCTCCTTCTGCTCAAGTTTTTTGTCCAACTCCTTGAGCTCCTTGTCCAATTTTTCTTGAAGTGAAGAATGTTCAAGCTCCTTTTCTTCATCTTCAATGTCATCTGCACATGCATTAAAAGATCTTGATCCAGAAAGTTTCTGGAACTAACTCTCTGAATTTAAAATGAAATGCCAACATCTTTAAGATGATGCTATCAGAGTGGTGAACAGCCATGTTCTAACAACAGCCCCAAATACTGATCCTTATCAAGAATTGACAAGGCATAGAATTTGCATGGCTTTACTATACAAGCACAAAAGTTAGTATACAGGATTTGATCCTCTTCAGTAACAGTCAACCACTAAACATGAGCCTATTGTCAATATGAAGTATACAGACAGATGAGAACTTGATGTACAATAAACAAATATTAATTAATGAAACTATCAAACATTCCCATATCTTACCTGAAATGTCTACAGCTTTGGCATCACAATCAGGCGAAAACTCATTTAAAGAAGGGAACAGAACATTCTTTGAGTGAAATCCATCATCATCCATGTCAATACAATCAGCAATTCGACTACGTTTGGAGTTGTATGAGTTCTTAACACGCAACAGTTCCCCTTCTAACTCTTGAATTTTTGATACATGAGTTTTCAACAAATCAAAGTCCTTAAAAGAAAATTATGGAATCATTTCAGTTACGAATGTTGTAGAGCAGGAAGCTGAAGTAATACACTGGTAAATAATCAACTCACTGACCTGATTTGTATCACATTCTATCTCATCCCATGATTTACCATTACGAGCTGATTCAATTTTCAATACCAGTTTGTCCTTTTCAACCTAAGAAAATTAAATATATTTGACTCATATAACTAGGATTAATCAGTACCAGAAAGGCAGTGGAAGGATAAATATTTTATGCTACTAAAACACAAAAGAATAAAAAACCTGAGCACTGAGAGCACTTTGTGTTAAATGTTCGCAAGTTATTCTACGCTCTTGAAGCTCCCGCTGTAGTTCTGCATTGCTTGCTTCAAGTAAAGATACTTTGTGTTTGAGAATCTGGAAAACCAATTGCTGGTTAAGCAAACAAGCACATGAGAAATAGTCGAAAAATACCATATGCTAAAATACATGGTATACCTGAAGTTCATCAAATGGTGCATTAGAATCACTGCGATAGAATAGAAGTTCAGCTTGCAACTGCTCAATTTGACTTCGCATTCTTTGCAGATGAGCTGCCGTTGGGTCACGATTGATCTAGAATCACAAAAACAATATAAGCTCATAAGAAAGAGATGCATGACAGAAAAAAATATGGAATACGTCACATAAGAAAACTTACAACTGCTTTGTTCTGAATGTTGCGAGCACGATTTGCATATTTCAAAGTGTTTAAGGTCTCCTCGGCATTTGTGTCAGCAGGACTAACACAAGCTAGAGTCAAACAAACCGATTAAGATATACTAACACTCAAGTACTTAAATTTATAGAAAGCTCAATAATGCTTTGACACGCATAAATAACATACCAATCATAACAGTTTTGCTGTTTCCTCCAAGAGAATCCTAAAAATTCACATTTCAATTATCAGATACCCAGAATTTTCCTCGCAGGGCAAAGCAACTTTAAGCCAAATTTAATCATAAATATTAAATGTTTGAACTTCTAAATCTCTTCCCAGTAGCCCTATTAATATGTAAAGAGCAAATTACTGGTACAACTTCCAGAAGACATCCAAATAGCCCCTTAAACTATTTTAGAATTGCACTCAGATAATAATTTCCTTTACACACAGATTAATACCCTTCATATTATTGAACCTACAGGCTGTTTGATTTAGTAACTGCTAAACACCTCCATAAACATGGCTATTAATCAAAGGTGTAACAGCACAGGCAATTAACACTGTTAGAAAGTTGAAACAAAGCTACATTTTAAGACGAAACACAGGTGCAAAAGAAATAAAATGATTTCATGCCTGTAGCAAGCGTGTCAACTTGCTATCACGATATGGAACATGACCTCCTTCTTTCCGCTTCTTCTCATCTCCCAGAGCACTTATTACATTGCCAAGAGCTAGTAAACCCTTATTAATATGAATGCCTAAACAATAAAAACCATAAAAAAAAAAAAAGAATTAATGAAATAGGAAAAAGAATGATTAGGTCATTATTTGTCAATTTGAAGCACTTATAAGATATTTAAGAAAAACTAAAATTATAGTACTATTGCAGACATGATAAAGTAATAGCTTATGGTGAGTGTTGCCATGCCACCATCCTGTCAAAGACCTAATCTATCTAAATGGTAACCATTAGCCTCAAAATTTGTTAAATAGTGAGCATTAGCATTACCTTCTTTAAAACGCATGCCATCAGCACCTGTTCGTTTTGCACGTTCAGAACCAGCAAGGTCCACTAAATGGAGTTTAGCACACAATATGTCATCACTGATGTCATCATTTGTTACTCCATTTTGGCAGCGGGCAATTTTCTTTTGTTCAATTGTGATTGTAAATATAGCATGGGAGCGACTGTAAAACAGTAAAACCAATTGTAGATAATAAATTAAGAGAACGTAAATCATGGACGAATGCATACATATATATCCAAATAAGCAGCACAAAAAACAAAGAATTTAAAATATAAGTGAAAGAAAATTGAATATAGCAAAATTAAACAGATAATAAACGCGCATGTGATGGCAGGAACTTTGGAGCATACAAGAATTAGTAGTGCCACTAATCAACTGCATGAACAATGTATAATTGAACAAGTACCGACTAAACTCAAAAGAAATAAATATTTTAAGTTATGTGAAACAATGATTTTTTAATCAGAATAAATAAGGATAACTCATACTTAAACACAAAATATGCCATAAATACTGGGAAAAATAAATAAAATCATGAGACTATACCTTGATTGACTATTCATATTAGTACTCCCAGTAGCTCGAGACAAAGAACCACGCGAAAGATAGGATGCCATCTCTTCTTTTGACGTAACTTCTGCCTCAATCACGCCAGCAAGTGTTATCCCTCCATTCACTGTTTCTCTAATCTGTATTGGAACTCTTGTGGGCACAGCAGGCTTGGTCACAGGTGCACCCTCACCTTTATTTACGCTGACTGAATTTGGATCAAGCAAATCAAATACTTCTTCCTTGAATATCTATCAGTTTAGTTCAAAGTAAGGTTTTAGCACGTAATTGTAATTCATCTTAAAAATGCAAACTGATTGAATATAAACAATATCCATCTTACCTCGATAAATGACACTCTAATCAAAAATTCTGTAGACTCTTTCATTCTGTCCACCTTTCTGAAAATGTTTTCCATCACTTTAGGTATAATTCCAAAACTACTTCCGTCGCCGCTGTAGTTAGTACCCATGGTATAAGTTTTCCCTGAACCAGTCTGTTATGATAAACAGAACAAGGACAATTAAAATGTAATTGAACGAAGGCATTCAATAAATAAATAGAATTAATCATAATTCAACCTGTCCATAGGCTAAGACGGTAGCGTTATAACCGTGGAATAAAGCATCAACTAACGGAGAGATGCAATCATCGTAAATCGCGGTGGAGGGCGATCCCGCATTACCATATACATAATCGTAAGTAAATGCATGAGACCCTATATGAACCTGTTTTATGTACATTAAAACATTTCATTATCAAAACAGTGCAAACACAAAACAATTGTCCCGACGGCGAAAAACGCAACCGTGTTGAAAAGTTATGATTTAATACCTGAGGTTCACCGGGAACTACAGAGATACAATCAGTACAACCAATCAGAAGCTCGGAAGTAATGAGAGGCCGAATATTAACGGCCACTCTAACGCATTGAGATGAATCCCTAGTCTCCAAATTCTCCATCTCCGATTTTTAAGATCCGTGGCTAGCTGAATCAGACAATAAATAAAATAACTAATCGGATTCGAAACCAAAAGGTCTAAATCTCATTGTAAACAAATGCAAATTAAACCGATATTTAATAACAGATAAACGAGATTATCATAAGCGGAAGCTGAAGAAATTCTAATGAATGAAAACTTTATCTGAGAATAATACCTGAGAGATAGCCAGATAGGATGAAGTATGGATCCTTAGAATTTGAAATGAAGACAGGGCAGAGAGAGAGAGAGAGGAGAAATTTTCAAATTCGAGGGGTCGAGGATTTTAATTTAATAATTTTAGGATCGAGCTTTGAATCTGAGAAATGGCGCTCGGCCGAAATTCAAATTGGGGTGTAGGTCACGTGAGTGTCGTGTGATGCAGCACCAAAAGGTTGTAGGTAAAATTTGGTAAATTTCGTTAGTCTGATTCTAAACGGGGTAAATTCCTTTTGGATTTGGGTGGTTGGCCTTGAGGAATGGGATTGGGTTTCTTGTAAAAGTAATTTTGTAAGGTAAAAAGTAAATCATCGGGTAAGTAGCAACTGTTACAACTTGGATTATATTCTTGACTCAACAGAAAAAGAAAATTATTGATCATTGAAAACACAAAAAATTAAAAAAATAATAATAATATATTAAATTAAAAAATAATTATATGATTAAATTCTCCTTAACTTTTTTTTAATCTTCTACCGATCTATAATTTTATCTCTTTTAACTAATTTAACAGTCTCACTACAACACTGATTTTTTTTTTTTTATCTTCTACCAATTCATGATTTAGTTGTTTTATTTGTTAAATTTAATATATGTATTAATTTTATTAATATAAATTATTTTTAAAAATAATTTAAAATTTTTATAAAAAATAATTAAATATTTTATTTAAAAAATATTTAAATTTTATTCTATTCAAATACGCTAAATAAAATAATATAACACCCTGTTCTTAGGTTCATTCTAAATATATAATATTTAAATTTCATATAACTCTATTACCTAATAATACTTTATTTTTGATAATTAAATTATAGTAACAATAAACTCTAAATAAGTGGGTCATGTGTTATTTTTTAACTATTAAATAAATTAATTAAAATTTTATATTTTATAGTTAAAAAAGTATAAAATTTAATTTTTTAATTTTGTTAATTATTTTTTAAAATACTAATCGAACAAATGTACATATGTTATTATAAAGTAAAAAATAAAATCTTATGAAAAATAATAGTATATACGACTTACTATCAATCAATTATTATCTCATTTATTTTTTTAATTCACTCATTTATTCTCTACATTTTATAATAATTATAAAAATAAATTATCCCGCTAATATTGCATTTACATTGCCAAAATTGATACCTACTATTTAGGTTTGGTGTTGTACCTTTTTGTTGTTACTTATTTGATGATAATTTTGATATTTTAATTATTAATTTGTGTTCAATAATTATTAAAGGTTGCAATAAACAGTTTCGCTCGGCCCACTATTCAAACGGAACAAGCGGGACGGTGTACGAGTTGGACCCCTCGCTTACAACGGTTAACTGATTTCTTTCGGCCTCCGTTATCACGTGGCGTGAAATTTTATATTAAAAAAAAAAGAAATAGAAAAAGTTAATGCCGTTAGAATGAGTAACGATCAACAAACCAAAAGAGGGTGTCATCATACCAACGCATGGGCCATGGGCTCCATGTATTTTTTACCCTTTTGGAAAAGTGTCCAAATATGGCCCAACAATTTTAAAGATGCAAGAATCTATTTGAAATTATTAATAAAAAAATATATTCTAAAATTTTTATTAAAATATTTAATATTATTTATTAAAAATTATAAATACTTTTTTTAATTAGTATGCAATAAGGTGTTATATTGTATGCTACAGATCAAATCTACTAGTAAAATTTTTAATAGATCCAAACTTACAAATAAACATTTACGATACAAAATAAAAAAAAATAAATAGATAAAAGTCTTGTAAAATAAAAATTTTTTTATAATTACCAAAATTATTAATTATGGTTATTTTTGTACGACTAATGTTTTACCTCATAAAGAATATTTTTTTTTTTAATTATAAAAATTATCCATTACGGTCACTTCCTTAAAATTAGAATCCTATTTCATAAAAAGGGAGGTTTTTTTAATTATGAGAGTTCTGAACTTTTATAAAAAATTTATATTTAAATAAATAAAGACCTCATAAAAAGAATTATTTAATTACAGATACCATTAATTATGATTATTTCCTAAGAACAAAAGTCCTACTTTATAAAAATTGGAGTTTTGTTTAATTATGAAGCTTATGAATTTCTATAGATAACTTCACTTAAATGAGTAAACACATTGTAAAAAAGAGAATTCTTTTTAATTATAAGAAATATGAAGTACAATCACCTCCTTAAAACTAGAGTCTTACTTCATAAAAATAGAGTTATTTTTAATTGCAAAAATTATGAATTCTTATTAAGGGTTTCTCATAAAAAGAAAAGTACTCTTTAATTACAAGGGTTATTAATTATAGCTATCTCTTGGAACAAGAGTTTGGGCATAAAAAATAGTGGTATGCATGAATTCCGGGTCAACCCAAAATCTTGTGGTACTTGACCGAACTGAAAAATTGAACCAATTAAAAAAATAAATTTAAAACTTTTGAAGTATAAGGATTCAAACATAGAACCTCTTAAATAAATGTATACAAATTTACTATTGAGTCACGTATGTCCAATTGTACATGTTATTGATTAAATTTATTAATATATAAAATTTCAACAAATTATTTAATTAATAAAAAATATTTTAAAAATTTTCATTAAAATTATAAAAAACTAACTTAATTATTTTTAAATCAATACATTCATTTGAAACTGTTGTTGAAATTTATTATTAAATTATTATAAATGTAACTCTTACATAAAATATATTTATATTTAATTTAACTAATAATTTATTAAAGATAACACTTCTTAGCCATTGATCTACGTAAAAAAATTAATTAATGTATTTATAATATATATTTAATTAGATTTATCATATTATTTACATGATGATTTAATAAAATTATGTTGTACATATATTTATTTTAAAATTGTTGAATAATTTAACAAATATCATAAATAAATATATTTAGGGTATAATTATATATATATATAATTTTACTATTATAAAAATTTAATTTATTTTTTATAATATGTAATATTAATTCAAGTAATAATATAATATTTTCTAAATAATTTGTTGTATATTAATTATCTTTAGTAATTTATTTTTCTTTTTTTTTTACTCAAATTTTTATTCATATATTTTATTACTTATATAATTTAATATTATTGATTTTATTTTTAAATTTTTTTATTGAATTAAATTTATGATTTAAGTGAATACTAATAATATTATACTTAAATAATTTTTAGAAATTTTACAATATAAAATTTGTTAAAAATATGTATAAAAAAATTAACAAACATGGTATTTTATTTTAGAATTGAAATCGAATTAAAATCGAATCGAAATCAAAAAATAAGATACCCTATTAAACATGGTAGGTTTCGATTTTAAATTTTAGAAATCGATATTATTTAAGATAAATTTTAATTTTAAGTGGAACTGAAATTAAACTCATAAATACTCACCCATAATGAAAAATAAAAAAAAAAATTACTATTTTACATTTAGCATAACACATAAAGTACACCTGACATAATTTCAAGAAATTATAAATGTTACGGGCTACTAACATCATGATACTTATCAAAATAAATATTCTAGTGCCAATTAAGTCAAAAGACTAGAGATTAAAATGCAAAAAGAAAAAAAAAAAAGAAAAGGAAGGGATAGATTTTATCTTTAAAAATTTCCCTTTCAAATATGAAAATTTCAGTAACACTAATAAATATGTTAATGCCTCAGATATTATTTTGTTTTGCAAAAGAGAAAAAATTAGTGTATTTAAACGTAACAAGTAGAAAAATGATTTATGTAATCAATTTGAACTAATTTATAAAAAAAATACAACAATGGATTGATTTAAAAATCACTCATAATACTAATTATATTTGATAAATATTTTAAAAAAATAGTCAAACACATAAATAAATACTTTATATAATATTATTAACACGGGCTAACTCTCCTCAACCAACCACTTAAGAGGTAGTGACGAAATCAACATACCACGTTATTTATTGTATGTTTATTTAATGAAATATATGTATTTATTTTAAACTTAATTATTAACAATAATATTAATACTATTAAAAAAATAATATTAACTCTGCCAATAGTTTAAGACCAGATTGAAACATATATTATTTAACAACTTTGGCTTCCGCGTACAATGCCATGGAATTCATGCATCTGTCTTGGATGAAATCATCTTAGAGATAGAGATTGAACCGATTTAGAGCTTGGATTGTTCCTTCCCCCAGACAATGCCAAGGAATTCATTACAATTATGTTTTAGCCTTGTGATTTTAAGGATCGACAATAACAACGATCGGCTGTTTTCAAACGTAGTAGCTGTCTAAATTTCGTTTAAAATAAGCATACCACCCACGTGTCACGCACATGTCTCAATCTATCCATGGATGGATTAGAACAAGTTGTGCCATGCTCTGTTTTATTATCTCGGACACAAGTTTAATTTATGTCCACAAAATTACAAAATTTTAATGGTCCCGGCTAAACTGGACTTGCCCCATGTTTTCCATTTTCTAAAATTCGAAAACCCGACCCGACGGGCCGACCAATAATTGAAGATGAGAGAAAATACCAGCGACCCTTGCGCTGAGCTGACGTGTAATGCACGAGGAAAGCGCGCGTGAGAATTCCAAGGGCCACATAAAGTGGGCCCACAGATAAAAATTGTAGATACGCGGATCCACAGGAAACGGATTTACCACATCCGCAATACTGGAAGTTGATTGGACAACGTCGCCAATTTCAAAAATAAAACCCCGGTGCGCTTCAGCGCGACCACAATTCTCAACCTTTGTAGGCATCTGGTCAATTTCCTTCACAAAACAACGGTTTCCGCTCGAGTTCTTGTGCAGAGAACGAGAGAAGAAGATTCGGCAGTAATTCATTGTTTCTTTATACAGTAAATTCCCCGAACACTTCTTTGTTCTATGAATGCTTCAGCAAATTTTCACTAAAATAATTTTCTTGCAGGTTTCAATAGAAAATGTAATTGTCCCTTTTTTTTTGTTTGATATGAATAATAATTAGGAATTTTTGTGTCTAGGGTTTTCTTTTGGTTATTAATTATTCGGCGGAGGAGTAATATTGAAGATTTGTGTTTAAAAAATGGGAAGATTCTTATTTAACAACGGTTTTATTGTCGATGAAAATCAAAGAATCTTAAATTAATTATGTTGTTTGGGATCATATAGCTTAAATTGAACTTGAATTCTTGGTTTATACAGAACTATCAAGAAATGGGAAGCTTCAGAGTTTCATGATCTTCGTTCTTTTTCTTTATCGCTTTGTTATGCTGTATTTATAAACTGCAATTATATGTATAAAGCCAAACGGAATTTTAGTAGCACTGATTGTTTTTATTTTTTTAACAGGTTGCCGGACTTGTTTTGTTATCTGAAACCTGTTGCCGTTTGATAGTTGATACGCACTCTTGATTTACGTTCAAGAGCATATTTTGGATTCCCCGGCGAGATTGAACTGCGTTATGATATTTTGTCGCTAGTGGCATCTGTATTCTCTTGCAACGATGACTTGTCCCAGAACCATGCAATTGTCTCAGGAATTGAAAATATATAAAAAATTTGGATGCAGTAAAACGAATTCTGTACGCTTATTTCTTTCTTTCAAATTTTGCATTTTTGCACATGGAATTTCCTAAGTTTGAATTGCTGAATTGTATAATATCTCAGTTTTTTCTTCTTTATCTTCTTTTAATAGGGTGCAACAGGAAAAGGGCGGTTAGTTCACATTAATCTTTCATCACATGATATGGTATGCATTTCCATGGATGAAGAATTTTAATATTTTTGTTCACTGCTATTTGCTGGCTACCTTCTATGATGTTTGCGTAATGGTTACTGAATTTGTTTGTTATGATGAGTCTATGTTTTGTGCGTCAGTATGCACTAATTGAAGTTTGTTTCTGAAATTTCTGTTTGTTGCATCTTCAGCGTCAGGATGCTTGGAGTCTTCATCTTTTAAGCCATTTATCTGGGCCAATAAACCCTATATCTTCCAAGTGTAATGTGTTTATGTGCCGATCTGTTTTGGTACCAAGTGGAAACGAGATTCCTGTTTTGAAATCTGCTGCTGCAGTTTTGACAAGGTATATTTATTTTCTCTTTCACATAAATGCATTCTGAATCCTAGATAAATGATAATTATCCTATAACTTAAAATATTTGTTGCTGAAGCTCAATGTTTATGTGTTTTGTGAGATATTGTACCTTGGATTGGAAAAACATATTCTTTGTGGCAGTTTTGTGTTTTATTTTCTTTTCTTATCAGCAATTTTCTTTTATGTAGCATATGCTAATTCTGTTATATTTCAATAGTGGTGCTTTGATGCATTCAGTTTTAGGCTAGTTTAATAGATAGTAGTGCAATATAGCTGAATTTATTTGTTCTTTCTTCCTAGACATTTTTTCTATTATTCGTTGGGCCTCCAGTCTTCAAGCTAAAAAATGATATACCATTTTAATGGATATTTCATCCTTTTAAGGCTTAGACCCTGTATTTGACTACGTGTTTACACTTGTACATGCTGTATAATACACGCAAGTTTCCCACTCATACACTTTCTTAATAGAACATGTTCACACATGTGAACATGTATGTAAACTCTTGTACATATGTAGATTGTTTAATTCTCATTTCATTTTGAAAACTCCAGGTGGGTGCAGACTATTAATCATGCTAATATTTAACGATTTTTATTTTCTGTTGTGATATATATAGTACATAGCATTTTATTGTGTGCATAATTGGAACTATTATTATTTTTTTGACATTTCAGGTCATATAGTACCTTACGTGGGAACCCTCTTGTACCGCGATTGATCCCAGCAGTTGGCATTATTGCCTTTGCTGCATGGGGTCTTGTGCCACTTGTGCGTTGGGGCAGGGCTATCTTTCTCAATGTATTTTCTATATGCTTCTTCTGCTTGCCTTTCCATTCTGTTTTGGCTGTATCCTTTAATTGGCCGTATCACACTTTATGGAAATTTTGTGTAGAGGACTGATAGTAGTTGGAAGAATAGCCGTACACATTATGTTTTGACTTCTTATCTTCAACCATTGTTGCTGTGGACTGGAGTAACACTTATCTGCAGGTGACTTCTGCATGTATAGAATATAGTTCAATGATTTTTTTTCAAAGGCATTATATCAGCACTGACTTGAGAGTTTATTTCAGAGAATTGGATCCTCTAGTTTTACCTTCAGAAGCAAGCCAGGCTGTAAAGCAACGAGTTTTGAATTTTGTACGGTCATTATCAACTGTGCTGGCATTTGCTTATTGTTTATCAAGGTAATTGTGGTTACTTTCAAACTCGATGTCTTTCGGAAATTGGCTATTAATTTGTCAAACTGTTGAATGGTAATGTTGATAAAAAAAAGTTGAATGACTGTTGCAAATGCAATGTGGAGTTACTTTAATGGAAAAATCTGATAAGTAATTGTTTCCATTTTCAATATAAAGAAACTAACAATGACCTCTAGTGTTCTGATGAGTTGGTAGCTTGTTGATTGCATGTTCAGTTTTAATCTTAGACCTTTTGTTGGGGTTTGAACTATGGTTTTAATTCTTACATTATCTTTTTATTTGTAGCTTGATTCAACAAGCGCAAAAATTCTTTAAGGAGACCAATGACGGCAACTCTTCAGATGCAAGAAATGTAAGGTTTTATTACTTGCGCATTATGCAGCTTTCTTCTTTTTCTCATCATGTCGTCATCACTTCATGATCAGTAATTACTGTGTAAATGTGTATCCTATTAAAAACCATCATATGATTTTTATTTTATTTTTAACTCTCTTAGTTATGCTGCAAATCTATGTTTGCTGCTTGTGCATTGTTTTTTGAGTTCAAGTTGACCACATCAGTGACGGGGCTTAAAACTATCTTTGTTTGATAAATTTGGTAAGTTGGTGCTTCTAAGTTTTTCTTGAAGTTACATTTGTAGTGGTTCAAAGCAGTCATGTGCCATCTTGAATCAAGTTAAGTCTCCATAGTCCATGGGCCAAAATGTCATTTTTGGACATCAACAAATGGAGGGCTGCAAGTTTCCATAGGAACAGGAAAAAATTGATTTGATAGTTCAGCAAGACTCCTGAGTTGGACTTGTCAATTAAGACGGAATAACTGATTTAGGATCAACATGTACTGATTTCTTTTTGGTGCCTGTATGATCTCGTGGGAAGTTCATGAATTTCTGTTAAGGAGTTGCCAAATTTTGATTTAGCACATTGGGGCACCGGTAGTGTGCAGCTAACAAATCTCATTCTAGAATACTTGTTTATTTCTATGTCAGATGGGCTTCGATTTTGCTGGGAAAGCTGTTTATTCTGCAGTATGGGTTGCTGCTGTTTCATTGTTCATGGAGTTGCTTGGTTTCTCTACCCAGAGGTGGCTTACTGCTGGGGGTCTTGGTACTGTATTGCTCACCCTTGCTGGTCGTGAGGTAAACCTCACTTTCATCATCATAGAATTAAGAAATCACTGCCGTTTTCTGGTTCATATACTAACAGGAAATAGTTAAAGTATCTTTCCCTTTTGTTGGCTTGTTGATCATCCATTTACCTGATTTCATCTATTTGATGCATGCAGATATTTACAAACTTCCTTTCAAGCGTGATGATCCATGCAACGCGACCGTTTGTTGTTAATGAATGGATCCAGACAAAGATTGAAGGCTATGAAGTTTCTGGTACCGTTGAGGTTTGTTTTTCTTTCTGTCGTCAATATTTGGGACAAAGGGAGTTTAGTCTTAGGTAAGAAAAGAGAACCAATAATATATATTCTTCAGTCATTTGTTTGCCTCTACCTAGACATGAATGAGATATTAAACTTTGGTTCCTTCTGCAAAACAAATAATAACAGTAATTGAAGTCCTTGACTCAAAGTTTATACCTTTTCTAATTGATAATTGAATATCTCATCAGCATGTGGGTTGGTGGTCACCAACAATCATAAGAGGAGATGATCGTGAAGCAGTTCATATCCCAAACCACAAATTCACAGTGAATGTGGTGAGGAATCTTAGCCAGAAGAGTCATTGGCGCATCAAGACCCACCTTGCCATCAGTCACTTAGATGTCCATAAAGTTAATGTGAGAAGCAATTCTAGTTTGTCTTATCATGAACTTTTGCAGTTTAGAATTTTCTGTTGGTTTTATATGCCGTATGAGAACTTGGATTGTCCCTTTTCTTTCTTTAGAATATTGTAGCTGACATGCGCAAAGTTTTGGCCAAAAATCCTCAAGTAGAGCAGCAAAAGTTGCACAGAAGAGTTTTCTTGGAAAATATTGACCCAGAAAACCAGTCTCTTATGGTAAGGGTTTCATTTTTTTTTTCTTTTCTTTTCCTCTCCTTCTGTTTTGGATATAAATAGTGTTAAGTTACTCTTTTATTTTTTGTTATATGATATTTTGAAAATCTTTCAGTATTTGGATTTCATGATGCAATCTGTGTCAAGATGGCTCATGAAAAAAAATATTCTCATAGTATTCATTTTTTTTTTTGACCTCTGGTTTTTGAAACAAATTTAGCTTGCTTATGATCTGTGAAAGAGGGGAATTTTTTTTTTTAAACTAAAAGTGGAATAAAAAGATACTTGAAGAAGATTCATATTGATTTTTCTATGTTGTGGAATTCATAAGTGCTTGGTGGCTTTGGTTTGTGGATTTCAATCTGACTCCTTGATGGCCATGCAGCTTATTATTGGGGTTACTGTGTTCTTGTTTTATCTCAACTATGAGAGATTTGTAAAAACTAATACTGCCTGTTCTCTTATCATAATTATCTCTTTCCTTTTCTTTTTAGTTATGATGGTTGCTTCTGTTTCAATGTTAACATCTATTCTGTGATCTATATTGTCACAGATTCTAGTATCTTGCTTTGTGAAAACCTCACGTTTTGAGGAGTATCTCCGTGTCAAGGTAAGATGAGTAGATGTTTTCTGCAATTACATGCTGTCTTTTATGTTGATTGTTATTGTTATATCAAGATTGTCAATATTGAACCCTTGCAATTTTATGATTATACTTCCGTAAGTCCTATTGATAGAATGTCTTGGAAGAAATTTCAAAGAAACTCTAAATTCTGGGCACAACTCTTTTGGTTGAATGTCCTTTCTGAGATGCTGAGACACCATTAGTTGATTAATGTTGATTCACCCATTCTTCTCTGCTCCTCTTCTCCTATGTTAACCAAGGACACGATCTGACAGAACATTCTTAGTAGCATTATCACTGTGCTTTTGTTATTTGTGATAGACATGATGGCTTCATTCATATGGATGCTCAGAATATTTTGGCTTTCTAGTACACTTAGAGGGACTGCTGATTTGTTGAAGTGCACATAGAAGCACTGACTGATTAGTTTTTTCCTTTGGTGTTATTATCCTATTGTTGAGTCTCTTTTTTTGTTTTGTTTTGTTTTCTTTTTATGATATTTGGGGTTTTTTTTTTTTTTTTGGCTTGATGAAGGGTTTGAGATAATGGTATAACACCTTATAATATTTTGTTAATGGGTTTCCTATGAAGACCTCCCAGCGTCATACCTTTGTTTGACCATATGTCATAGCCATAGTTCTTTTTTCTTTTGCTTCTGGTGGAAAATTTTCCTGTCAGTGATCAGTGATTATGAGTTTGGCTCACCTAACTATTTATTGTTACAATGGAACAGGAAGCGGTACTCTTGGATCTTCTTAGAGTTGTTGGCCATCACCGGGCCCGGCTGGCCACTCCTATCCGCACTGTTCAGAAAATTTATGGTGAGGCCGAATTGGAGAATGTACCATTTGCTGACATGATTTTCACTGGTTCTAGAGCAGCCGCTAACCGTCCACTTATGCTCATCGAACCTTCCTATAAAATCAGTAGTGTCGATAAAGCTAAAGCTTCAATTCGTGCAGCCCGAAATGTAGAAAAAGATGCAAAGGTTGAAGCAACCTCAAAATCTGACTCTGACGCAGATTCGAATGCTGGATCAGCATCAATTATTGAATCCAAAGGATATAAAGTATCATCAACATCTACTCCCATTGCCAGCTTAAACGGCCAAAGTCAGAATTCAGTACCTGATAATTCAGTTCAAAACAACCATGAAGATCAACTGAATGAAAGCCTTGATGATAAAAACCGAGGGGCAATGTCTGAGAAGTCTCCTGTTAGTAAAGCAGAATCTAACAGTGAAATAACTGGTATTCCTTCATCCATTCCGCAGGCAAAGCAAGACGTTGGGAGATCTGTTACGACTCAATCAGTTCCCAGGACTCCCTTGGAAGAGAACATTGTTCTTGGTGTTGCTCTAGAGGGCTCGAAAAGAACACTTCTGATCGAGCAGGAAACGGCAACATCTCCAATCCCAGCAGAATCAAAAGAATTGGCTGCAAGCCGGAATGGGAGTGGTTCGGCACCTATTAGTAAGGAGAAGAAAGATGGTCAGATGTCGGCAGCTCCCGGTGCCAATCAAAGTGATTAGTGGGTTAGAGGAAATTTCAGGAAAATGAAAATGCTGATGTTCATGCAGAATTGCAGCAGCTAGCTGTGTTTTTAAAAGCTGGCATGCTGCTTTATATACATATCTCATCAAGAAGTCTGCAGTAAATAATTTGTCAATCCCAAGACCTGGGTCTCGGGCCAATACATCCAATCAGTCTCGGTCCGCTTAGATATGATTGCTGCTTCAATTGTTACAAAAGTGACACAGTCGGAAATCTAATTGTCTAATGTACCTTTTTTTTAACTACTTTCAATGTGCTAACGTGATTAATAACTGTCCAGGATTTATCTGAACGTCGTCCTGCTGTTAAACGATGCAGCGCAGGATAAGAAGTTCAGGAGATTGATTTCCTTGGCACCAACCTGTACAAAAGTTTATGTTTTGTTCCTGCATAGATTGGTTCGACCTTAATTGGATAAAGTAGAATACGAAAAAAGTCTTAAACATCCGTGATAGTTTTATGTTATAGATAAAAATTATTAATAAATAATTTTTTTAAAAATAATTATAATTTTTTATTATATTAATTAATAATTTTTATTTTATTAATTAAATAATTTTATTATATTAATTATATTAATATATTAAAACTGTTTTATTTAAGAATAATCTATCGCTTACCAAGGCCAGCAAATAACACTGACATAGTTATTCTGACCTCTTTGTCTGCACGGTTTCATAATCCAAATTAAGAACCTCGTAGGCCCTTCAGTTTTCACCCAACCAAGCACAAGGTAATGCAGAATACATTGTGCACTAGTGACTCAATTAATCTAATCCTTGTTTGATATAGTATTGAAGATTGAAATCTGGCTTTCTAGGACAAGCATAATCAGTTCTTGCCACGCTCATATGATCGAGTCTGAAGCTAGACAACGTTCGTTGTCAATTGATGTAGGGATTAGGCACTAAAGTTAATACCATTTAAAATTGCAAGTATATTAGAACTCAAATAGAGTCAAAACTCAACTATGAAGATGAAATCAAAATTGTGACTAATATACAACCTAAAAATTAAAAAGCAAAAGTATCTGCAACTCATGTAGACCAAAATTCAATTAAGCTTGACACATACAATCGGGAGCAGGATATGTATAAATGGACTGTTTTGCCTTTCTTAGCCTTATCTGTCCCTGTCTATTTTTATGCCCATTAAGGACTGCTTGCTGAAACTCTGTCCAATCCATGCTCTTGTTCAGGAAGACCTTCCCCAACAACGTCATGTTTGGTTTCACGGTCTTCAAATTCAAGTATGATCGATGTCCAACCTGATGACACAGTTACTTGCCATCTTATAAAGACATGCATATTTTAAGATCATGCTGGGATCCAGAAGAAGATGGAAACTTCATCTAATAAAAACTGAGAAAATGATTCTTTACCATAGCATTGTGCATGTTTCCCGGAGAAGCAGAAATGAAGATGTCGCTCTGCATGCTCACATAATAATCAACTGCAGCCAACAAAGAAGCCTTGCCTTCGACCATGGCTAGTTCCTCTGCAGAGATAATGCTCTTCTTATCTTCCAATAAGGGAAACAATTTTTGTAAAGTTGAGATCCTAGCTTTTCCACCATAAACCTGAAAAATTAACATATGGTTATCTCATGCCTGAAGCTCTTCAATGAGAATAATGAAGTTCAAATTGTGATTGAGAAAGCACATGACGAATCAAACAAAAATCCTATTTGTCAAGCCCTAAATGAATAAATGGAACTTTCGGTTTCAGAGAAGATAGAAGGAAAACCTTGTGTGAAGCAAGATAGAGGCGAGTGCCATTGCTAAAACCCAAAGCCGCAAGCAGCAACCCAATCTCTTCTGGAGTCAACGGGCAACGGCCTTGATTTCTCAGCTCCTCATCAGTGAACTGAGAGTTTAAGACCCTACCCTGCCAAAGTACTTGGCGGTACTTAGCTAGAGCCAGTTTTTCGGCTTTACCCCCACCAAAATCACAGGCTGAATGAGCAGCCATATCCTACAAAGAGAACATACAGATTTCCTCAAAAAGATGAAATTGAGATGATGAAACCACATTAATCTAAGAGATACCCAATAGCAAATAAACTAAAAAGCTATCATCAAGGAAATACTTTATCAATAAAAATTGGGTGGTTGTGACCCAAATAGCAAAATTAACGCATTTCCATATTTGGATTACCATACGCATGGTGGATGGCTGTCTTTGATATTTCCATCAAGTTTTACCACCTGAGTACGCATGATCCCATACTTAATGATATCTAGTTCCTATGGTCCACAGACAAGGGTTTTATGTTTTCTTTAAAATAGAGCAACAGGAGTTGCTTTCACTTACAAAATCCTGGTTTCACATTTGAAAATTAGTTCAAAATGAAAAAGAATATATTCTATATTTAACTGTTCTTTCAATGGTTAGAGGAAAGGGGTTCATACTTTATCAAAGCGAAGATGTAACACAACAAACTTTCCAGCTCCTGTTACTTCGGCATCACCCATTCTCTCATTAGGAAACTCGGTCCCTGCAGCTTGAATCTTTCTAGGAGTGTGGCGGAGGCGATGAACAATGGTTTCTCCCAATGTCCTAATATGATGAACAAAAACTAAAGCTTGAAAGTTGACTTTACAACGTAGGCGCTGGATATTCGTAGGCAAGTTGTCAAAAGCCAAACGATGTGAGAATGGTGCAACAGCAGCAATACCATAACTGCAATATAAAAATCTGACTTATCATGATAATCAATTTTTTAAAAAGTAGTTGAAAAATATATATCCATATTGAAGAATTAGCATCCTTGTACATGATCAGATATCCCAGATTGAACCAGGCAAAAACTAACATGAATGAATCACAGAATGGAAACAGTAGCTTGAATGCATATTGATAGCTATTCCCTGAAAGTCTAAAGATTAAGACATTGAATCATGAGATGTTCAAAAATTGTGAAGTCTTCATTTATAAAGCAAAATATTTTCAAGCAGTGACTTACTATTAATTAAAATAAAGAGGAATAAAAAAAAAATCGCTAACCTCTGTAATATGGGCAGGACATTTTGCAGATACCAATTAGCAGAAGCATGGACAGGCGCCGTTTTAATTCTAGTAACTCGTATACCTGTCGCATAATATTCCCGAGAGCTCCAGGAGTATTCACTAGGTAGTTCTCTTACTATAGAAATCTCATCACGCAAGGAAGAAATAAAGTGATCCACATCAAATATATCCGAGAACGTGCTGCAGAAGCAAATATAATTCCACATAAATGGCTAATTTTGGACTGAAGAACAAGAATATAAGACAGGTAGCAGAGAAAGCTTACTCAAGAAATACCTTGCATCTTGCCAAACTGGATTTACTTCAAGGTGCGGGATCACCAGAGTTGCATTCAAAATTTTGGCAAGAGCAACTGCATCGCATATCTTGGTAGTAAGAGAAAAATCAAGTCAACAACAAAATCACTCTTATTCGAACATACAGCTAGAAAACCAGACAATGAAAAGTCATAAACAATATAGAAGGTATCACAATTGCATGATTCTATACATCAAAAGGCTTTGTAAACTAATTACTAACCCCCATTCTTTGCTGATTTAATCCACCATCAAGAAATACTTGGATATAACCTTGAGATTTCTTTGGCAATGCTGCAAGAAAAAAATAAATATAAATAATGAACATATAAAATGAAAAACCTTCATATTATGATAAGAATCAGCACAACAGTTTATCATAATTACATCACGATAACATATCACAGATTCATTCTCTCCCAAATTCAACAATTAGATTAAATATACAAAACCATTTGATCTATACAAACACATTTGAGCTATTTCCTATAATAGCTATAACAATAGTAAATCGTACTCTCTGATTAGCTAGAGATTTGACAGCTCGTCAACTATTGTTTGCAATGTATAAAATTTTTGATAGAAATTGATGCTTACAAGGAATACTAGTAAATTCAGTACAAGGTTTCCATCCTTGGTAGACCAATGGAGACCAGAGTTCAGATTGTTGTTTAATCGGCTGAAAAAAGAAAATTATACGTGAAAAAAGAATTAAAATCATAGCATACGAAAACACTTGGAAGAGTGAATTGAAAACAACTACATACGACTTGTCTATTTAAAGCGCTCTTCAGTAGAGACAAATGCCTAGGTCTTGGCGCATTCCACTCCTGCATTGTCAATCATTACAAATCAGAAGCTCCGACGCATAAACTGAAATCAGAGTGTCAGTGAGCAAGAAAGCGTACAGAAAACATGGAAGGAGAGGCTCGGCCCAACGGACCAAATAGATTTGGAACGAAAATCGGTAAGAGAATGACGATAAGCCCAGCGAAAGCCATTCTCTGAGACTGATTCTGGTGATTGTAGAACAGCTTCATTTGTCAATTAGTAGTTCTGAATCTAAAATTCAAACCCTAAACTCATGAGATTTATTAGCCGACTTCTTAGTCCGAAAAAAAATGAAAGGCAAGACTTTAAGTTGGGAACTGTTGACAAATGCATAAAGCATCTGTGAAGTGGCGCCTCTTGAGAAATGAAGGAGTCATGGTCATGGATACAGAGAACTTACAAGAGAAGAGAATTAAGTAGAATATGCTGCGGGCTTGTCTAGTCAAGGATTCATGCGATGACATCCAACGGCCTAGAATGAAGGACGTGTTTGTATAAAAACCGTTCGATGGTGTTCACGTCTTTAAAGGTTAGGATAGTTTGTTGTCTTGTACTTCACACCAAAATAAAGAGACTCGTCCCAGAAAAGAATGAAGTGAGCTTATTTTCCCTTGAACAGTGCTTAAACATAACGGACTTGTTAAATATGACAAGTGTCAAACAATTTTTTTTTACCTAGAAGCTCATTCCCGTACTAATTACAGTCAACAGCGCCAACACACGAACATTATTCACAGCATGGCACACGAATACCTACTGAGTTACCAGATACATTTGTGTTAAAAAAAAAAAAATCCATCTACACTCTACATGACTTAGACATTGAAATCGTTTGGCAGACTTCCCGTCGGTTCTTCCCCTTCAAGAGGAGCGAGCCGTGGCCTTTTTGCAGATTGCTGCTCAAATGAGTCTACCAGAATATCAGAGCCTTGATGCCACCTTTGTTCGACCAAATCTGGAACATGGAGTGATGCTGTCGGATTTTCTTGGCAGGAGGGAAAGTCCATATTCTCTTTGTTGTCACACATTTTATCTGGTTCTTCAGAACCTTCAACAGCCATAGTCTGCAGCATCTCACTAGGGATAGAAGGAGTCTGCAGCATCTCACTAGGGATAGAAGGCGGACTGTTTGTCAAACACCCAATGTTGTCCATTGATGGAGATCGGCGTTGATGTAGTCTCTCTTTAAGACTTTGATTGGGATCCTCCAAAACTGGGCTATTTTCCATTATCCCAACATCTTCCGAGTCATCAGAAGCACATAATGATGTTTCCGAAGATTCACCGTTGCGCTCCCCTTGCAAACATATTTCTGGGTTCCATGAAGCCTCAGTTCTAAAATCTCTAGATGGATACTCAATGGTATCATCTTGTCGTGCCAGTTCGGTCATATGCTGGAGACTATTATCTCCAGATGCCAAATAGCCATATCCCTGGCCTGTTTCTATATCCTGTGATAACCAGAAAAAAAAAAAATAATAATAAGGGAAAAAGGGCATCATATGTGCACTTAATGCAGTCAATTTCCAAGGAACTTCATTTGGACTTGCTTCTGATAAGAGCCGTTGTATCTAACATGGTTTTAGAGCAAAGAAACACCAAAGAAAAATAAATAATTTTGTTCTGACAGCAATTTTCAATCTTTTTTTCTTTTGTTGTGATTAGGCGGCGACATTTAGGATTTTAAATCAACATCCAAAAACCTCAATTAATTATGACCATATTCTTTGTTAAAATGATGTTATAACTGAGCAGAACAAATCCCACTAGGATCACAAGGAAAATACCACTCTAGTTGATTCAGCACCATTGAGATGATGATAAGATGGCTGGCCAAAAGATTGATATGGTGCAAGTAATGACGTAGTAGCTCCTGGATCAAAAAACTCCCTGAGAACCAATCCAGAATCATTAACATGCTGCAAATTCCTCATAGAAGATGCTTCTAATAGAGTGATTTCAATGCCCTGGCTAGCCTGGGAATTTGATATATTTTCCTGCTGAGCTATTATTTCACTGCATTTCTCCGATGGAAACTCCAGACCCATTTCATTCTCTTTATTTTCTAGAAATCTCGGGAGTCGGTGTTCATCATGACAAACAGTTGAAGTGACTTCCTGAGAAGAACGTTGAAGGAGCTTAAAAATTAACCTCTCGATATGAGTACGCTTAAGAGAAGCCTCAGCAGGAGGAAACCAATCCACATTAAGCTGGAAAAATACAAGTAATGAATACAACTAAACATTTAAATGATAAAAACAAATAATGGAGCAGTTGGGACATTGAGTGAAAACAGAAAGTTAAGCAGATTGCTCACAAAGCTAGAGAATTTGGTTAACTTGAACAGGTTGAAACTGACAGGATCTTCAGCCAGAAAGAGCTCAAGATAGTGGAGCAAGAACAAGCCGCAATCAAATGAATTTTCTTGCTGTGGCAGCTGACACAGAACATAATTAACCATCAGGACAAAAAGCGTACATACATACATACTTGCCTCAGAGAGAGAAGGGTGAAGGCGGGAAGAGACAAAAGCCATTAGGTAATTAGGTTAAGAAACTGATGGTAAATCATTAATAAATATATGAAAATACAGGATGCAAAGATAACCAGTGTTTAACCTCTTCACTTCATCACTTCCCTAATACCTAGGTTGCAACACACAGCTTTTATGATAATTCTTTCCCTATAACTCCAATCCAAAGAAGCTAAAAGGTAAAATGAAATTCAATACCTCAAGTGGAACAAACCGCAAGTTCAAGAATTTAGAAGAAACATCTTCTGATTCGTCCATGTGTCTCTCTTTCCATTCTTCACTCAGGTAACTGTTGTTTTAACATATGAGAGTGATGTGTCAAGAAAATTCAAGGTGTACCACTTGTCAGTTGTCCCATAAGTTCAAACTCATGGACAAGGGCCAGAAATTAATATTTAAGCTCTTAACACACCATAAAATGAACCGTTACAGTATTGAAACATAATACAAACTAAAGGCTGCAGGATACCTTTGAACAAGATTTTTAAGACCCGCATGAGTTCCTTTGATGGAATCCATATGCAATATACATGGGACCTTTTCCAACTTGTCCAAGTCTTCATCTACAAAGAGAAAGTACATGAACAAGGGAAGATTTCCAAATTAGACATTTTGCAGTCCAACAAGAACTAACCTTTAAATGCAGCCACATCACCAGGATGACATATGACTATCAAACTCCAGTGAAGACTGTCATAAAATGCATGTAAGAGTCATATATAGGCCCAGATCATAATATACCGCTTTTACAAGAACATAACTTTTGTTAAATCAATTTCTTACTTGAAGTTTACAGGAATGAAAATGTAATCTTTTCCAAATAAATCCACTTTTCTCGTCCACTTACGAACACGAAGAAAAGCAGCCCTGCCATCAGAAATACTAGAGGGATCTTTGTCTAAATCAGCAAGCTTCCGAAAGAAAAAACTGTTAAAAAAATGATATCTGTGCTTTTCCTGAGCTCGAATTTGATTCTTCAAATACCTGCCCACCAATTATAGTTTCAAAAATTTGTATTAAAGAAGTCTTAATGTAGGAATCTAAAGTATAATTAAACCAGATGCAAATAATTCACCAAAAAAGTTCAGAGTCAAGCTCATTTATCAATTTGCTAAGCTTAAAATTGTAACTTGTAGTTAAATGATTATAATATAGAAATGTCAACAAGTCTACAACCAGCGTGAATATTCAGCCAACAAAAAAAGAAAGCTGATACAAACGTGAAAAAACACAGAAGGGTTTATGCATTTAACCATCTTCCAGCATTGATTTCAAAGACATTTAATTCATTTAAAACATACATATAAGGGAAAAAGATAGGTCATAATCAAAAGAAAATTATAAATTTATATAAACTTACTTGATGTAAAAGTCAATGATTGTATCATTAACAAATGTTTCTGGCCGTAAGAGATCAACATCTCTCTTGCTAATAGAAACAGCGTCAGAATCCCCTTCTGGATAGACAACATCTTCGAATGGCACATCAAAACTGTAAAATTTCATGTTTAACAAACATTCAGTACAGCCACATGGTTTTAGGATAAACAATCCATATAAATAAATAAAGAAAAATCAACAAATTTCATTCTCTTCAAAGGCATATTATGATTCTGTACTGCATCATAAAGAAATAGCAAATCATGGAAAAGTCACGCTAGACAATTTTTATAAACAATAACAGAACAAACCTCAAGACATGCTCTCAACGCATGGATGGAAGGAGGAAAACTTAATCGGAAAAAATCAGGACAGAGAATATGAACAGTGCAAATATGGAAAACACGTACGGAAAGAAAAATTTCAGTCCAACAAATTAAGAGTACAATCTCCACATGCATTCAAAATATGGGCGAAAATTTATAGCTTTCACTCACTTGGGAAAATAATGCCTCTGTCCAAATGAATTATCTCCATCCGCTTCCATATGATTACTGCAAGCAAATGAAGAGTTATCCTATAAATGATACAAAGGCAAGATAATCTAAATGCAATTTACAAAGAAAAAAATATAATAAAAATATATGAGTGCAATATGTAGGACATAATTTATGCTTGCAACAATTAGCCAACAGGCAAGTCTCAAATACAGCAACCATAGGCACCAAGCAGCAGTGCTTCCCCTTGCAAAGGGGATGATCCAAGATTTAAACCATGGAGAGAGATTTTTTTAGCAGGGAGAGAACTACTTCCAATTTTGTAGGCTATACTTATTCATATCCTAACCAGCATCAAGTACAATTTTGGATTCTCTGAAGCAGTAAACTGTAAGATTACGTCTCTCTATTAAAGTAAAAGATTGGAGTAAGAAACTACAGTATTTTGATAAATCATCCTTCTTTTAATTGATAAATTATCTTTCTTTCAAAGATTATATCGTATATTCATGGTCATGTTATTTCCAAGATATGGTACAAGGATCAAACAAGCCAAACAATATCACCCCCAAATTTAAACACTACTTTAAAAAGTGGGAAAAATCACAGATATATTGCTCAATCTTCCAAGAACATGGAACATTTATTCATTCTGACAATAAATATATACAGAAACTTAATTTTAAGACAAATTATAGAGGAAAAAAAGGTAATTTAACTTACTCATGATCAACACTCCATAAAGCTGCATATTTGGCATTTAATAAGTTGATTTTTTCCAATGTCTCAGACCAATTGGGTTCCTCAAAAGCAAACTTCAACTCCTCAATGCCTGGAAGAATTAGGGAAATAAAATAAGAAACAAAAGGTTTTAGAAGAGTGAACTTCAACCAATTGTAAAAGTGTAAGCCCAAACCAATTTCAAGATGCAATGTATAAAACTTTGTTTCTTGTACTTATAAAAGCAGATAATAAAAAACCCAATATGGAGGACATTATTTTATAGGCATATATAACAAATTCATATCAGAACAACCTAAGGAAAGATTTTGGTACTCTTCACAGTAATTGTCAACAACTCCTATGCTGAGAAAAAAACAATGAAAGATGCAATGATAATTAATGGTACACAAACGCCAAATTCATACAAGCGCACTAACCTAAAGTTCCATGTGCATCATCATCTTGCACTATGCCGGTTGATAATACACGAAGCTTAACTACAACTGATCCAACCTACACAAAGTCCACATGAGAAAATGTAAATCTTTTACAGCATGCAAGCACATGTAACAAACCAATACATGCTTGAATGGGTAAAACTCACTCTTTGGATCCACTGAAACTTGATATCAACAATATCGTCAATTCTCTTTTCAAAACTAAAGGTTCCTTGGTTTCCACAACCAGTTGAATCCTTGACTTTGATTCCAGTGCATGAAAATATCACCAAGTGTCCCAAACTAGAATTATCGCGATAGACAACATAATCAGGACATATAACAACATCCGTATCTATGTCATCCTGCTAATGACACAAAAAGCATGTATTATCAGAATCTGGAACCACGTCTAACTCAAATCAGATTCAGATTGCACTGATATTAATCAAAAGTTTGCCAGTACAATTTATTTTACTAAACTCCTTATACAACCAGATAGAAGCAAGCATCTTCACTTGCTGCAAAATATATGCTTTAATTAGCAAAAGAAGCATTCTATCCTTGACTAAAGCCAAAATAAATACAGAACTATCATTAAGATGAACCAAATATTTCAATTCATTACTAAACAGACAATAGCATCTTCTGAGGAAAAACAAGACGAATACTTAATTGACAGCACAGAACAAATGGGAACAAATTTTGGACTGCACATAGCACAGCTTACTGATCAAGCTACTATTATTAGAGGTATAAAATTGTTGATCCATAGCAGTCAAAAATGATAGCACGAAAAAATTTCTGAGATACCAAAGAAATCAAGACACCTAAACAGACATCCAAATGCAGATAGAAAGTCTAAATTATATCTGGGACCTCTTATGGTTGCAGTTATCAGCAGTATCACTAATTCCTTACCCATTTGAATAGTTTATCAAAAACAAAAGAAAGAAAATTACCACTTCGGAATCATCAACCCGATGATCTGACACGTGACCATTCAAAGAAACTGAAATTATGAAGCAAACTATAGTAAGAAAATAAAGAACTGAACAAATACCATGGATAACATATTAAGTGGTAAGCAAGAGTAGAAAATCTCCAAATCTTATAACATACCACTGTCCAACATAGTATCAGAAGCAGGACTCAATGCAGAAGCATCACTCATACTCCCATCCGCATCAGAATTCACATCAACTGGCTCATTCTGCACAACATAAAGCAAGGTAAACATGGATCTTAATTTCCATATACAAAATATACTTCAGTAAAATAAGAGAAAATACATCGGATGGAGGATCCAAATTGCCACTGTATAACAGGCTTTTCCCAAGTAAAGGACCATTTGTGCACAAATCTCTAGATGGAAGCTCAGAAATGCAACTTCCAGATCCACAATTATCTTTTTTGAAGTTAGAGCCTTGTTCACAACTTGTAGAGTTCAAATGGGGAGCTCCAATAGCATTGTCCTCTCCGCCATTGTCCTCTCCGCATGTTACCAGAGGGCCATATGCATGTTCGTTGTTACAACTATCAGCACAATCAACTGCATCACCATTTACACAAGGTGCATTGCCCATTCCTTGTTTCTGAGCATTGGTTTCAAGGGAAACTGGTAAAAGATTTAATAGGAATATTAGCATCTTGATGAAACTAGTGATAATATCTATAACCTCTTGTACATATGACCTAAAATAGAATAAGAAATACAAAAATAGACAAGATGAAAACTGAAAATTCAAACCTCAATCAGAAAACCACAGAACTAAACAGAGAAATTTAAAGAGAAAACATCCACCATATTATAAGATTTTAAAAAAAGGCCTCTGACTTGATCACACTATACCAGAAAACATGGCGATTATGATTTTTGAATCATTGCACAAAGTAAGTTCTACATAATAATAGCTCAATTTAACTGCAGCCACACCGAATCCGAAATCATATATATGCATAGCTTCCATTGTGAAAATTCTGACCATTCATTTCCACAAACACCTAAATAGAAAATCGAGAAAAATTAAATATATTATATTTTCCCGGGGTTTCTGAGCAACCAAACAGAAAGGAAAACGTTGACAAACAATTATTCCTCAGCTTACGCTGCAACCAAACAGAGCAACAAAAGACAATGAAACGTACCGCATTCAAGAAGCTCGCACTTCAAAACCGCGGAATCGTCGTTATTAGGGTTTCTGAATTTCTCCAAGAACTTACGAGCCTCGAATTCGGGGATCTCGTCCTCTTTCTTGAAAACAAAGGCGCCGAGTTCGTCCTTCATCGCGTGAAAAGTCACACGCAGATCGAGCCAGCGGACTCAGCGAGTCAAAGCGATTCAGCGCGTTTGACGATGAATTGTGAATTCGTGTTGGATATTGAGAAAAAGAGAGAGCTCACAAAATGTATCAACTAGAAGGAAACAGTTAAAAGTAAACATTTGTGTTTCGGTAAAGTAGCTTCTCCACGCGAGAGTCTTCGAGAGTAATGCACACGATGAGAGGATGGGTGAAGTTGTGAAGAGAGATCCAACAGAGACGAAGGTCTATTTATTTACACGCTTGATTTAGCGCGTGATAAGGCGGGGATTTTATTTCCAGACGGACTTCAGACTCCGTTCGGACAGGGAAAATGGTCTAATTTGATTAATTTCTTCAATTACCCCTCGAACTTTTTCTTTTTCTTCAGAAAGAAAAAAATTATGACACTATTTTTGAGCGGATCCGATTTAATTTCTTGTTAAAATTAAATTGAAGCCAATCCAAATAGGTTGGATTCAATTTTTTAAAAAATATAAATTTTTTATTTTAAAATTAAAAACAAAAATTAAATAAATTTATCAAAAATAGAATAATTTTTAATACGACTCATTAAATTAATATGTATTCATTTTAAATTTGTGAGTTTGAATTATTATAAAATAATATAATTATTAAATAAATAAAATAATCATGTGAGATTTAAGTTTAAAATTTATAATATTTGAATTTATTTATAACATAATTAATTATTTGAGTAATTATAATATATTAATTTATTTATAATTTAATAATTTTATTTTGTATTATTTTATATTTTTAAATAATTTAAGTATATTTATTACATTTTAAAAATTTTAATTATATTTAGATAAAATTAATTAATATTTGTATATATAATATCATAAGTATTAAAAAAATATATTACAATATATAATATTAAATAAATAATACGATTATAATTCATTTAACTGTTTTTTAATCATATCAAATTAAAATTTTTAATTTTTAACGTAATTATTAAATATACCGTATTCAAGTTTACCTCTATTTAATATTATTCGAATATAATTTGACACAAATACAAATCATCATTCTTAATCAAAAATAAAATTTTAAATAATATTAATACGGTAGGACCATTTAATTAATAAAAAAAATTATTAATTAATTCAAAATAAAAAAATTAAATAAAATCTCATGTAAATTAGATAAAAGAAAAAAAATAATTTGAAGATGAAATTTTATTTAATTATAATTATATCAATAAATTTTTCTCATCGTTGATTTCATGGTTTTGTTATATCATTAAAACTGATATGATAAAGTTATTTTATATAAAATTTTTTCTATTAATTAAAAGAAAAAAATATCATTTTAAACTACTATCTTAAATACATAAATTTATTTATTATATAAAATTTATAGTTATTTAACAAAATTAATTTACCTTTAATTACGTAATTTTTTTAACGATAGACATTAATATTATTGTTTGAATTCTTATTTTATCAGTCCAAACCTTTAGGTAAGATTGTAACTAAATATTATTATAAAGTTAATTGATGAAATGGTCTTGTTGTTTAGTCCTCTACGTGATGAGCATTTGCATTTCTTTATATTTCTTTTGAACATTTTTGTGCTTCCTTATTTCTCATAACTTTATTAGGTTTGATCAACATAACAAGTTTGATATATCAATCTTGATCTTGCACGAGAGGGACAAAACTTAATGTTATTAGTTGTGTCAAGTGGTAACTCAACGCATCGTATCACTTATTGCATGATTTTCTGCAAATGGCAGAGAAATCAGACACTGCCATGTGAAAGTTGGAACAAATTTTGCTAGTCAGCTTCGTCAGAGGCTCATAAAAAAAATTGCAGCACGCGTATGCATGAGAATCGACGTGTGTTCTCTTGTAAACCTTCAAAGACAAAGTTGCTACAGCTATATGTTAAAGTGAATCTATTACCTCCTTTTCAAAAAATATATTTATTAAAATATATAATATTTTATTTATATAAATTTTTATAATTTTTTAATCTTATTCAATATAAAATTTGTGACATTTTCTCACACTCAATTATATAACACTCTCCTCATAATAAAATTTTTTATATACAAAACACATTTATTACACGTAAACACCTAACTAATACATTATAATAAAAATAAATTTAACTCTAATACCATTTTATTACAAACCAGATCATTACCTCTTTCTTAAAAAACATATTCATTAAAATATACAATACCCTGCTTTTATAAAACTTTATAATCTCTCATCCTTATCCAAATGTAAAATTTGTGACATATAGCTTCAACAAATGAACATAAAATTTGGCCATGCATGCATGCGAGGGGAAATATGCATAAATAATCCATTTTACTTGGATTTAAGGGAGAAGTAAGCGTACAAAAATTAATATTAATGACTTCCAGGATCATTAATAATTCTTCTGGCTGCAAGCTAATTTTGCTACGCCTGTAATTATACATCCAGAAGTACTTAATTACTCCATTCAAAACAAAGATCATTAGTTAATCAGAGGTAATAACATTGCATACATACACTACAAGAGAGCTAGCAGTGACACCCACCAACAGATGACATTGAAGTTCAATCAGTGGCATTGGTCTAGCTTTATTCACTGCAGAATAATTACATCTTCTTGATCATCCACAAGCCCCAGACCCAGATCCAGATCCAGACCCAGTTCAGTTGGAGAACGGAAGCCTGCAAAATAGTTGAAGAATTAAAATGCAGAACTCCGTGGTAAATGCATTAAATCAAGATCTTTTGTGATGGTTATTCTATCCGAACAAAGATTCTTGCTTAGTCTTTTATATTTTAATTTTTAAAAATTCAATAATACATAAATATAAAAAATAATAAAAAATTTAAATTTTATTTTAATTAAATTATTATTTATTTTTTAATTATTTAATAAATAAAAATTAGTCAAAAATATAAAAAAATTAAGAAACAACTTTTGTCCATTCCATCCACAACTACTAAGACCTCTAATTTGTCCACGCAGAATCAGAATACTATTTGTCCACGCAGAATCAGAATACTCTCATGCTACTTGGGTTCTTTTCATTTTCAGGTCTTTTGTCCGCAAATTTAAGGAGGTATTGAGATCAAATGATCAAAGTTTATAATGTGAATCAAGTGTATGGATTGAGAAATTACTCACCCTAATTTGAGAGAAGTATCTGAACTATCATCCTCAAGAGGGCCACTGCTGCAGCTGCAGACATTGGTTACAGATTCTGAAGACACGCCTTCTTCCTGGACACCAACATCTGATTCCATTAACACAAGTCCTTTTCCCTTGCATAACGACGCCATCTGCATGCATTCCATGCTCCATTTTTCAAATTCAGTTAAATAAAAAAATATGAATATATATATATATAAAAGAATCAAGATATCCTTAATTTTATATTATTTTTTAATTTTATTTTTTTTACTTTTAATAGTTAATATTAAATTTAATATATGTATTAATTATGACGTATTAGTTATATAAATTCAATTTAATTTTAATCATTAAAAATTAAAAAATAATATAAAAAATTATATAAAATTTAAAAATTTAAAATCCTTTTCTCATATATATATATGTATATAATGTTTACAGCAAATTAATGAATACTGACCTTCTGTTTTAGTTGCATGTTCTCTTCCAGCAGCTGAACACCCTGTATTATTTATTACCCAAAAAAATTGGCTGAAATCAAGCACTGGAATTTTGACTTGTATTTAATCAAAAGTAAAATTTGGGAGGTCTTCAACCTAGAGACTTGAACAGGTCTTGAACCAATGTAAAACTAAATTATACATTTAAGTCATAAGTCCAAGCATATCCACTTTTTTTTTTTTTTACATTGTTTCATTGTTTACAACTAAATAATAGCTGTTATATCAGTAGTGCTATAAATATAAATAATTCTACAAACTCATTCATACAAACTTATACTATAATATCATTATCATATGTCATATATTTTTATAAAAGAGAAAAAAATAAATATGAGACATGTAATAATAATATAATTTTATAGGTTAATTTGTGTGAAAGAGTTTGTATTCCTAATATTACTCATAACATATATACACATGAGACAAAAATAATCTCCATTCTTTCGAATTTATTTAGAAACAAAATTCAAGTTTATAATTGGTATTATGGGATAAGAATATAAAGGAACTTAAATTTGAACCATATACCATTAATCAAGGACATAATGGTACAAGATTTCTAGAGTTTCAAGAAAATTCATACTAAGTAAGAAGCTTGGTCCAATATGCAAAAAAATATATGTAAATCCCTGCTAACATCCTACATCTTTCCAGGGAAAAGAGGTTGTGTTGTTTTCTAGCATACAATTTTACTCTCCCAATATGAATGCTCCAAGACCAAATTAGTATAAGAAAGATGAAGAACAAAAACTTTCACTTATAAAGAGTTCAAGATTATGGGTTTATGCTACTAAAACACATTGTCTTTATCATGTCAAAGCTTCAGTGACATGACTTTCTTTTTTTCTTTGCAAGCAAGGAAAATTAAAACTTCTTGAATTAGTGTTTGTTTAATTTTCTGACCTTCTTCTCAAGTGTAGAGATCTCATTGATAATACGGTCACTCTGAAAGGAAACAACAAACTTGTGTTAGTTACCATATGAACCTATTAATTGGTTTGGCAAGTATATGCTTCACAAATTAAAGAAGTTAGCAACTTATACCTTACTCTCAAAAACACGGCTAAGTCCCAGTTCAAGCATTTTCTCAAGTCGCAGCAGTTCCTCCACATTCAATCCCTGAAGTTCCTCACCTCTCATCTGCCTATTAAACAATGGTCATAGCATATCAATGGTGCCTTCTGCAATATAATCTAGGCTTAGTAATAAAAAAGAAGCAGGTAATTACATGCAGTAAATTTCACACACACACACACACACACACATATATATACCTTAGTTGATGACTCTTGTCAGCAACCTCCTTGCACAATCTGACGTGATTGCTATCTTCTAACTGATTATAACGAAAATGTGGGGTTTATTTTATAATATTTTTCCTCCCAAAACGCAGCCTAAACACAGAATAAAGAAGATGATGATGCAAAGCTGTGGAAAACAAATAAAATTACCTGCAGTTCAAGAGATGGTTGATCCAGTTTGCCGATGTTATTAGAATGCAGGTTGTACCTAGCGAGTATATCCTTAATGCTTCACAGCAAAATGTCATTAATCAAAAGTACCAGCTAAAAAAACACACAATACTCTTCACACATGAACACCATTAAATAATAATGTTCCAAGTTCTACAATACCAGTTTCACAGAAAAATTATACACATATCTGTTTAGCTGGTCAAGCCTGTAAAAATATTTTAGTAAGGAAAAATACTTGGAATATTCAAATTTTTATGGTATAAATTGGAGAAAATTTTGACTATTTTGTTACATAAATAACATCCTTTTATTAAATTTTTGCGTACATACTTTTCAACTAATTTAGAAAAAAAAGTTAATGTAGACATGACAAAAATTTAATAGAGAAAACAGTGTACAGAGAATACTTAAGACACTATAAATTGCATATCTACCATATTGACAGAGAACTACATCTTAAATTTTTTTAAAAAATAAGGTGTTGTAATTTTTAAGCTATATGTGTCGTGAGATGTGATTACTAGACGTCAAATATAGATATAAAAATAAAATTTGTCACTATTCCCAAACACTCCAACGATTATGTTTTCAAAATTAAGTAATAGCACAAAAATACAAATGTATCTTTAATCAATCCCTCATTCATTCTCCACCCTTTCTACTTAGTTTGTGACTCGAGCATTCAGTTGTAAACATGACAACGCAACAACATTTAATTAATGCAACTTAGGCAAAAGAATTTATAAGATTCATTGTAGTATCGTTGTATCATTTCTTAAATTAAATTATGAGAAGTAATATCAACCTTAAAAGTACAGCCTCAACATGAGGTTGCATACAATTGCAATTGATCAATTGTCATAACTTTTCACGATTATTATGAAACAAAATCACTAAATTATCAAATATATCTAGACAAAGGCAATGAGCATTTAAATAGGATTCCTAGAGTGCTAGAGATTGTTTGGAGATAATCAATCTCTTAATTCTTGGATTAGGAAAAATACAAATCCCTTATTGTAAATGATCATTTGACAGTTTTGCATCACCTTTAAATCAATGTAATTCATTAGTAATTGTACGTTTTTATGTTTCTCTTTAAAAAAAAAAGGGAATTTAGTGGTCAGTGTATTGGTTGGTATAAGTTATGGAGTTTCCTTAACTTTTGAGGGTGTTGTATTTTCTCTCTCTATATACTTCATTGTTGTTATTTTTTAAGTGTCATTTTTTTTTTTATCTTAATTTAGTGGTCCATGTATTGGTTGGTATAAGTTACGGAGTTTCTTTAACTTTTGAGGGTGTTGTATTTTCTCTCTATATATACTTCATTGTTGTTATTTTTTAATTGCCATTTTTTTTTAATCTTTCTTACTCTTATTATTGATAACATATCCATTTAATGATACGTTTGTTTTTAGGAATCTATGGTAGACAAGAAAGTAGACATCGAAGAACAGAAAATTCCTTTGTTTGGTTGTAAAAATAGATAAGAAAAAAGAAGATTTCTTATGATTCCTATGCAGGGTGAGGAATTATCATTCTTCCTCTAAAATGATTAAACTTACAAGTTTATTTCTCATTTACGTATTTTATTATTTATTATTTTACTTAATTTTATATAATTATTTTTAATTAACAAATTCTTTTAAAAAATCATTTACATAATATTATTTTATTTACATATCAATTTATTATCATTAATATTTATTTTTATTATAAAAATTCAACACCATTTTATAAACTATAATAATAATAATTATTATTGTTATCATTCTAACTATAATTTTTTTTTATAAGTTTCATATATGTATATTAATTTATAATTTTATACTTATTGTAATTCATATAACTTGTCGTATTTATTTGATAATTTTAATTATATAAAAGTAATTATTAATTAAAAAATTAATTATAAAATAAAAATATTATTATAGATAGTTATAATATAATTTTATAAATATTATTAAAAATTAAATAACTTTTAATAACTAATTAAAAATACTTAATTATACAAATACCAACAATTTATCCATGAAAATTTATATGTAATTAACTTTATGAATTTACAAAAAATTAAGTGATGAATTCAAAATATAAAATATTTTTTTAATCAAAAAAACATATTAACATAGCATAAGTTTAAATTGTTTTTACTAAATTACTCATTAAATTTAGAGATTTTATTATTTTATATTTAAAAATAAAATTTCAAGTTAATCTAAAATTTTAATTTTAAAATGCATAAAATATTTGAATAAAAATAAGTATTTTTATTCAAATAAAACTAATTAATTAATATAACTTGTATTTATATTTAAGAATAATAACAAAATATATTTGTTAAATATTATTATAATAACTGTTTTCAAAAATATAATTAAAGTTAAAACTAAGAAATAATAAAAAAATCTCAATTTATTAACAAATATTAATAAAATTTAGAAGTAAACAATGTTTTCATTGAAGTACAAACTAATGAATTTATTTCTACTGATAATTTCATAGTGCAACCAAATAATAGAAAACTCATTCTTCTCATTTCTGTTTTCCTTTTCTCTTTCATCTCCTTTTTTGAAAACAAACATTACCTAAAAGAAAAAGATTTTTCACCACCTTATTTATAGGGTTGCCCATGCCAAAAAAAAGCATCTCACATCCACTCCAAAAGCAATATAAGTAATAACAATGAATGAGAAAGAAAATTTATAATACATGGCTGTGATTTTATCAAACACTTCCACAAAGATGTCTCTATACAAGATTTTCTTCTCCTTCGAATCTATTCTCTAAGGAGTTTGTTTAAAAAATATTAAATAATAACTTATATATATTAACTATCAAATATAAACAAGTATTTATGAAATATTTTTAAATATACTCTTAAAATTAAACAACAGATTGAAAATCAAAATTGACCCTCAATCATTTATGCATATCTTAATATGAAATTTTGAAAAAATGCCTTGGGATTTAGTTGATAGTAATTGAAAACTTCCCATTTGTTGAATTAATGAATATATGAAGTCAAATAACAATGACCTTACATGAACATGATGAGCTCAAACAAGATTACAAGACTAAAACAAAGTTTAGAATGTAAACTTCAACAACCCATGCCAATGAAAAGCATTCTTCAAAACTACAATGACCTTAAAACAAGATTACAAACTAAACCAAAGAGCTAATTGAAAAGCCAAATCAATCAAACAAGAACCAAGTAAATATAATTTAGGTAAATATTATCAACTATGTGTAACTTGTTTGTCGTATAAACTATTTCTAACAATTATATTGGCCACCTTTGAATTTAATTGCCTAGCTAGAGAAAGGAATGTACATCCCTTTATATCAAAGTCATGAATAAGGAGAGTCGGTGTTAAACAAACTAGGTAGTGTAAAATAAAGGAATTGCTACTCACCAATATTAGAGCTTCCTTACGATGACTGTAATATGCCATCAAAGTAATTGTGACCTTCAACCTAATCCTTACTTGTTTAGAAAGCAAATAAAACTTAAACATAGTCAAGTTTATGAGGCTCGTAAATACCCAGTTTTAATGAATGAAGCTAATTCAGGCTCCAGTCTATCTATTCAATTATAGAAATTAAGGAAGACATTCAAGATCAAAACCACATTTCATCTTAAATCTCCATTAATTGAGCTTGAACTCTTAAGAATTGAATATGGAATTGAATATGAAAGCTTGTACTCTCGGTCCAAACTCAGCATTAGGCAGCCAACTGCTAAAATATAGAGCTCCTGGTATTGAAAAGTGAGGATAAACATAGACAACTAGTTACCTCATGAACAAACGGTATCTTCAATACAGCATTATTAATTCATTTTTCGCTTGCATCTACCAAAATATACCGATAATTTCATGGCTGAAGTGATGTTAATAATATGTTTGTATCATTCATTTATTAAAATTAAACACCAATGAAATATTATAATATTTGACTATGCGTGTAAGTTTTTTTGGAATGTATTGCTCACCACTCATTGCGATTTATTTCTAATTTTTTCCAAATATAAGCAGTAACTTATGCATCGTTTTCACCAAAATATATAGAGAAAGGTGAAACGACATGACATTCAACTAGACTAATAAGAAGAAGAAGAAGAAGAATTGATTTTTTAATTTCACTTTAGGGCATCGCATGTAAATGTATCACCTCGAACCAAGAATAATATTGTAACCTCGCCTTTCAATTAGGTTTCTTAATATATGATTAAGATATTAATTACTTCGTTAATGTTGTATGATAAAATAACAGGTTAACTATAGAGACTAGTAATTAAAATTTTTTAGATGTTGATTTCATACGAGTAAAGCAGCTTACAGGACACTCAAAAGGGAGTGGGTTCTGGGTGCAACAGGCAGGCAGGCAGACTGCTGCAATATTCCATGGACGTACAGCTACGAGGGTTTGTGATTAAATCTCTCATTTTTGTAATTAATCAAGAGTATTCGAACTGATCAACTATGAAAGTTCATATATTGTAAAATCAAGCTTTTGAGTGTAAGCTATCAGAGCTATTTTGTTCATGGAAGCCAAGAAATTTCTGCAAAATTAAGATCTCGTTTTTGTTTCTTTCTTTTTGAGTTGTTGGTTGAAGGATTGCACATAGTTTGAAAGATTCTACATACTACATACACACCATACGAAGACTGAAACTTGAAAGTTGAAACTCTCTTTCTCACGCACACAGAAACGAGGAGAGAGTGAAAGAGAAAACACCCAGAAAAATATGAAGGTATTTGAGGAAAATCACAGAGTCAAGAAATGCAAGAGGATTTGATCTAAGAAAAGGGTGGGTGGGTTTAAAATACCTGGAGCTGGAAGACTCAAAGAGCTTGCCAGTAGCTGAAAATATGATAACAGCGACCTCAGCATCACAGAGAACAGAAAGCTCTTCAGCCTTTTTGAGAAGTCCTCTTCTCCTCTTTGAGAAGGTCACTTGCCTCGCCGTAATGTTATCAATCTTTTTGATCTTGATCTTCTCTCTCGCCATTATTTCTCCTCCTTCATCCAAAAATAAAAATCAAACCATAAACTCTCACATTCTCCGAGCACACAAAACCACACACATAAAATGCCAAGAAGAAAACGGAAAAGATTTCAGAAAACTTAGTAACAATAACAATAAAAATAAAAAACAAGAGAAACCCTAACGAAAGAATCAGATCCAGTTGAAGAAACCCAGATGGAAAAAGTGGAAAACCCACTAATGATAAGCGATGCACAGCAAACAACTACAAAAAAAATGAAGGATTGGTGACTGTATACAGCACATTTACCTTGTTCTTGGAGTGCTGGTTTCAGGAGATGTGCTAGGTTATGTCTGATCACAGAAACCAGAAGCCACCAATCCGAGAAAGTGAAATGAACGGATTTCTAAAGACTGAGAATTTGTTTTGATTTTTGTGTTCAAGAAGGGAAAGGGTGCCCTCCCTTTTATAGCCAAACAGTATCTATCTCCCTTTTTTATTATCTTTCACTTCTCTCTCTCTCTTGATATTTTGCGTAAATTAAGAATAGACATTTGGATAATTAAATATATTATTATTATTATTTTAACATTTGTGGACGCTGGCTTTCCGTACAGATGTAGACACGTTGCCAAATGCCACCACCTCATTGCCATAATGACTTGTACCTTCTTCGGTCTGGCGCCTTCTGCTCCGTTCCTCCCTGTGACATAAATGGATACCCAGTTTATCCGCTGTATAATAATACATCAGATGAGTCGTTATGTTTATTTATTTGAGATTTTATCGTATATATTTTAAAAAAAAAAAAAAATAAAAAAATTATATTTTTTAAATAATTTTAATAAAAAATATTTATTTATTTTTCTTTTATGTGTTATAATTATAATTTTATTAATTAAAAAAATTAAAATATTTAAATTTATTTATTTAAAATTTTATTATATATTTTTTAAAAAATTTAAATTAATTTTATTTTATAATAAATTTTATAAATAAATTATTTATTAATTAATTAAAAAATTATATTTTTAATTTAGTTATATTTTATAAATAAATATTTAATTCATTTATTTTTATTTTAAAATATTTTAATTTTTATTATTCAAAATATTTTTACATCACAAAAAATTATATTATAAAATTTAAAAATTTTGATATAAATTATTTTAAAATAATATAATAATTAAATTTATTTTAAATTAATTAAAGTTTTATATTATTAAAATATAATAATTTTCTTAATCATCAATGAAAATTATAAAAGTAACCTTTAAGACGAGAACGAAAAGAAATATCGCGAAAAGATAAATTCACGAAATTCGATCCTTGTATTATAATCAAAAAGGAATTTTGTGTGTGGGAAGTCGCTAACTCTCGTTTATGTTAACAACCAAACAACTCCTCCCAATATTATTTTATTTTATTCCCAATTTAAAATTTTAAAAGCGTGGAGATGGTACACAGCAACTCATGCAACCAACTTCATAGTTTATACTACAAGTTTCTAACCGTGCGCTTGTATTCTGTGAATCGAGTTATCATTCTGTGCGCGAGACATTAATGCTTCCAATTTACCATGATTCCCCCTTTCTTAAAACGCCCAACAAATGCAGTGGAATGTTTCAAGTGTAGTGGAGAGAGTTGATTTATATGGATGATTTAAATTAGAGTTGGATAGATTTAAAAGTTATTGGATTAATTTTATTTTTAAAAAATAAATTAATAATTAATTTAAATTAAATTAATTTATTTTTATTATTAATTTAAATATATTTAATTTAAATTAAAATTAATGATTTTGAAGGGTATAAATTTTAAATCAAAATCCATTTAAAGGAAGTTTCCTCTCTTAGTTTCAAGCATTTTTTACATCTTTCAAAAAATGGACTGTGTACAATAAATGGGCCAAGAAGGCCCATAACCTTTAAAAGGTAAAGCTGGCCTAAATAAATTAAGACGGTCGAGGGCCCGTTAAAACTATATAATAATGACTATCATTTTAAATATCGTATTATTTATAAAATAAATAATTTAATTGAATATCAAATAATTTTAAAAATTGTACAAATTCAGGCTCTAATAAATGGATGCCATCTCATTGATCATATAATTTAGAATGTATTTCAATCATTTCAATTTTATTGATTTTAAAAATATTCATACAAATTTTATTCTTTAATGTAGATCAATTAGCGAGTTTAAACAATAAAATGGATAATGGTATATTTTACTCTTAAAATAACATGTGTCGTAAATGTAAATATTTTTAATTTTTTAAAATTATATTTATTTGAAAAAAAATAAATAATAAAAAAGCCACCATTAAATAAATAACAAAATTTAGATATTAATGAAAATCAAGAACAACCTGATTCCACGGTGTAGTTGGCAATTGGCAGTCAATAACAAAAGAGGCACGAAAGGTAGGGTGGTGGTGAATATATTTTTATTTATTTATTATTTTTTTAATCACATATAATATTAATACTATTATATTTATTTGTATTAATATTATATTCTTGAAAAAATATAAATATACTTTAAAAGAAATAAACATTAATATTGTCACATATATTTTATTAATTTATTAAAAATAACGTATTATAATATGAATATAGAATATTATAATTCTATTTTTCTATTATGATATTTATTTTATAATGTATTAAGAATAAATATAATATAAAATAAATAAATTAATATTATTTAAGATATAAATTTGTATAATTTATGATAATTTTTTATATAAAAAAAAAAACTTAACTAAAGAGTAAAAAGGTTAAAAACAAGAAAATTTTTAAGTAAAATGGTCAAATTTTAAGAACAATTTATAATTTTAATCGAGTCTCATAAGTCATCATAATTTTGGTCAAATAATACATTTTGAACAAAAATATCCCCATCTGTTATCTTCTTGAAGAACATGTCATGACCCTTCATTTTTTCCTTAAATCCATAAATGTTGTTATTTACTTCAAACACTGAAAAGTCAAGAACAAGAACTTACATTTAAGAAACGTGATTGTATCTCTCCAAATACAAATCTCAATAAAAAGGTATGTTTATTTGTGACTTTGGATATGCTGAGTTGTTATAACTCTTATATGTGAATGTTTTAGAGTGATTTAAAGTTAGATAAGTTTATTATTTTGTTTGAGGAATTAGATATAATATTATCAATCATTTTGTATTTTTTAATTATCATTTTGTAATATTATCAATCATTATAATATTATGATTTTTCTAATAAGTATGCCAAATTGAATTAAAGTCTGCTCATAGACTTACGAAAAGAGTTAAAAGCCTGCATAGATTCATGAATCTTCGTAGACTTGTATATAGCTCAAAAACTCTACAATACTTAGGTTCAATTAAAACTACCTTTTTTAGTTTTTAGTATTGAATTTTGTTGCTACTAAAAATTGGGGACGGTTTTTGTTGAAGATTGTGGTAGTTAGTTTTGACCCATGATAAGAAAAGTTAACAATGGTGGGAATTATTTGTAAGGAAATACTAGCATTTGTAGCTGCTTAGAACTCTTATTTTAAAAAGAAAAGAGGAAGAAAGAAAATGGGAGAAAAATATGATGAGACTATTAAAATAAAAGATTAAAATTATGATAACATAACTTCTTTTTATTTTTAAATTTACATATTAAAAATGTTTAGTTAATATACAATTTTTACTAACTTAAACATCAGAGGGGATGCCATTATGACACCCCACTCCTATCACTGTTTGTTTTGCAGTAAAATAAGAATGAAGAAACTTATTGAAGAAGAACTTTTAAATCAAGAAGCCAGCCTACAAGATCAAAGAAATTCACTTGTTGACACCTAAACGAAAAATTACTGTCAACAACTATATTTGATATCAAATTGTTTATGTAATTGTTGTACTTTTCTGAATTAGGGAGAATTAAACAACTTTATAAGCATTTGAAATGAAAGACTAAATTCCCTCAATGACTAAATTCCCTCAATGACCAAATGGAGTGAATTTAGTATTTTACTAGCAACATCTCAATGAATTCATTAAGGAAATTTAATCTTTCATTTCAAATGTTCTTTACTAAAGTCACTTGATTAATTCGTCGAAGGTAATTAATGTTCTTGCAAAAACTTTTTCAATGAATTCATTAAGAGATTTTATTAAAACATATTTAAATGAAAGACTAAATCTCTCCAATCACTTCTTCCAGATTATTTAATGTTTTTGCAAATAGTTTTTCGATGAATTCATTTTATTTGAATAAGATAAGTAACAATAAAAATAAATGATCGAGAATATTTTTATTCAAAGTGTATTATTTGACTAAAATTATGAAGATTTTTGAAGTCAAGTTAAAATTATTAATAAGCCTTAAAATTGGACCACTTTGCTCAACAACACAAGAACAAGTGATAAGATATATTTAGATAAAAGAAAAAGGTGGCATTTCTCTAATGAATTGAATATATTTTTTTGAACACTTTTGATCTTTTACAAAAAAAATTTAAAATTTAGAATAATTAAATGGGGGATGGGTTGGATGTGGATTTTTTGACATTTTTGATAATAAGTGATGTGAACTAAATTATAAGACAAAATAATAATAATTTTATTCTGCTACATATCGAGAAAATTTTTAAAATAATTCTATTTAAAAGATTATTTATGTTAATAATTAAATTCAAAAGATTCTTACTAATATAACTAGTTTCACATTTTTTGAATCAATTTGTCCTTAATGATCATTTTTGATTTAACTAAACACACTTGTACAATATAACATGTAGATATTGATATATTCATTTGATTCAAAATTTTAAAATTGAAATAAGCTTGACAATTCATCACGAAATCTTGTTGTATTAGAAAATAAAAATTATTTTTTATTAATTTTTAAAATTTTTAATTAAGGATGATTATTTATATTAAAAAAATAAAAATTAAACCATTTTATTTAAAATTAAAAGTTAAATTAAAATTTTTAATTTAGTTTAATAAACTAATTTATTTAAAAATTTAACTTATAACCGATTTTATATAAAGTTATTTTAATTTTTTAATACAATAAATATACTTAATTTAGAAATTAAATATTTTAATTATTTTAGTTTTTTTAATACAATAAGTATACTTAATTTAGAAATTAAATATTTTTTAATATATAAATTTTAAATTTTATTATTTTATATATTAATTTTTCAATATTTTAATTTTTTTTTTTTAAATTTGCAACAATGTGCTGTTGACATTTCCACCTTAATGCCGCAGTGTTGTGCAAGGGCATTCTCACATAGCTTTTTAATAACATTTTTGCTTGGAATTTTTTTATAATTTATATATATATATTTAAAAATAATTGTTAGTAAATAATATATTAACATTGTACATATAATGTTGTTATACTAATTTTTGTTAAATAAATAAAAATTTATTTATATGTATTTATTATTTAATATTATTTTAAAAATAAATAATTATGTGAGATAATTTTATTTAAAATTAATTAATTTAATAAAATTTATTAAAATTAATCATTGATGTAAAATAATATTCAAAATAAGTTCATTTTAAAAAATTTTCCAACGTTTCTTGGGGCTGAAATTAAGGTTTAAAAGGGTAAAAAGGACAATCACTCGTGTGATTGAGGAATGGGGAACTAAAGACCACTTGCAACCCAGAAAAGAGCATGACGTAAAACGCATCGGTTCGTGTCTGAAAATTACTTTTTAGGACCAAGATATCCTTAGCTCGCGGGTAATTCCATTCGCCTTGTAACCGGAAACAGAAAAGTTAGGAATCGATGTTCAAAAATTTTCATTTTTAACCTCGGAAGTGAGCCGAGCAGTGTCTCGCTCTCCAAGCAAGACCTGAACCCAGAAAAACAATGGAACCGAATCCCAATGGTGTCGAGGCCGAACGCTTGCTCGGAGTCGCCGAGAAGCTTCTAAACCAGCGTGATTTAAATGCGTCGAGAGAATTTGCCATCCTCGCCCAAGAAGCTGAACCTCTACTTGACGGCTCAGATCAGATCGTGGCGGTGGTCGATGTGCTCCTTGCCGCAGACAAGCGCATAAACAACCACCACGATTGGTACTCCATCTTACAAGTCGACCGTCGGACTGACGATCAGGAGCTCATAAAGAAACAGTATCGTAAACTTGCTCTGCTTCTACATCCGGATAAGAACAAGTATCCTTTCGCAGATCAAGCATTCACTCTCGTGGCTGAAGCGTGGGCGGTGCTATCCGATACGCGAAAGAAATCGCCTTACGATCACGAGCTAAGACTTTTTACGAAGATCGATTTAACTAATCTGGATTCCATTCAACAAGGTAAATTGCCTGTGAGAAGGAACCAGCGGCCAAGTAATACAAAGAGACATAATCCCAGAGACGATAGCAACAGTAGAAGTATGCGCGGCGAGGATCAAAGGTCGAGATTGTCGAGTTTCTGGACCACTTGTCCGTACTGTTACGTCTTGTACGAGTATCCAAGAGTTTACGAGAACTGTTGTTTAAGGTGTGAGAATTGTAAGAGAGGGTTCCACGCGGCGTTGATTCCGAATTTGCCGCCGCTGGTTCCGGGCAAGGAGGCGTATTACTGTTGCTGGGGGTTCTTTCCTTTGGGGTATGTTGCTGGAAATTCAGGAAATGGTGGGATGCCCGCAGCCACAGCCACAGCTGGGTTTCCTAATTGGATGCCACCGCTGTTTAAAGGTGGGAATAGCGGCGGTGCTGCTGACCTGGCGCGGGGCCCGAAGGTGGATGAAAATGCTCGAGTGTCCTCCAAGAAGAGGGGGAGGCCGAGGAAGAATCAGCTGTAAATGTAACTATTGTTTTGTTTAAAATGTTTATAAGGTTGATGAATATTACAGTTCGATAGAAGTAGCTTTGTAGCTGGACGAAGGAACAGAATTTTGTTGTCACAATGAGAGGAGGCTGAAGCTGAGGCTGAGACTACTCATTTGTGAAATTTCTGGGTACTGTTGTTATAGTTTTTTCTTTTTCTGTAACTAACTGCTTGGTGTGTAAAAATGATGATATGCAGCAATGTTAATTTTTGCCAAGTTCTTAGCTATTGATTTGAGCCTTGTATATAATGTCAGAGTTGAATGCACTGTCTTTCTTTGTTTGATGTAGAGTCCATATTGTTCATCATCAGTCCATCATTGTATGGCTATCAGCCAGATGAATCATGATAATCTTAATTCTTCTCAGATGTTTTTCTTTATATGTCTGTCTATAAGATTTGTACAAACATAGTCATTTTTCTCATCACTGATGGATGATGATACTGATTCTTGCAATACATTTTGTTGACGATGTAAACTGAAATGTTGCAGCAACAATAAGCATTTAGTATTGTTAGACATTGAAACTGAAAGAGAACGGCGGTGGATTTATCCTTTTTCTCTGGCTTAGTCCGATATAAAATGTGAGGAGGTTTCGACATGTTTTGTTAGTGTTAATGATTTTTTATGCATCAGTTGTACTGACCAGTAAGCATAAATTTTCTGAATCATAGAGTTGATATAGACGGTGAAGGTATTCTATTTTAAGTTCAGGTGAATCATTAGCATTAGGTCTGTTGAAGTGAAATCAGTTGGAGATCATTGTTGTTAGAAGACTGCATTTGATTCATTTTTGTATCTTTTAAAGATATCATCTAACCTAGCATGGAGAAATCAATTCTTCATTCCTGATAAATCAAATGGGAAAATCCAGGTTGAGTTATTTAGTCTTGTTTGTGATCTAATATCTGATGAGCCTTTTTGTTCTGCTTACATGTTGGCAATCCCTCGCAAGCATAATCTGTTTCCAACATTGCTGCTGCTGACTGTCAAATTATTGGTAATGAATCGGCTGTGGATGTTCAAAATTAGAATAGGTTGTAGAATTTCTGGATTTCTAATCCTAAAATGGATGGGAGAAGTTAAAAGTTGTAATTGATTTTCACCAGAGATGAGACTCTATTGACATTTATTGCTGACTTCTTATTTTACTTTTGGCATATAATCTATTGTGATGGGAAAATAGAATATCTTCTGCTAAAGATAAGCTCATTTCCACCAAATGGAAGCTTGTGTGGTGCACACTTGCCATGATTAAACATCAATACTCCTTGTTAAACGAAACACTGTAGAGAGCACAAAGAATTTTTGAAATGGGAAGCGAGAAACAAATATTGATCACACATAGTCATCTGGCGAATGGTATTCATTTAAACGGTTTCATTAGTATGTGTTCACACAGCTACCACAGAATGGTCATCCTCTGCTGGCAATAATTGAACATTTAAGTGAACTGGGGATGTGATAGTACTCGGAGTCCTCTACAAACTTCTAATTTGCTGGCCGTGCATTTCAAGCCTATGCTTTGGCTTTGTTCAATTATACCCATAACATGGACATGTCAAATCGTTATATTGAATGCATCTCAATTTTCCATCAGGCTCGCGTGAAGCCTATAAAGCATAATTCTTGACTATGAATATGAATTTTTAACCCGTTGTTATCCACTTGCTAGGAAACTTCTAACAAGTGAGCCTTAATAGCAGAGGGCATTTCAAATGGATAGATAACCCCAAAACAATCAAAATTAGAGCACCAAGAATATCTTGTTGATTTTGAGCTCCAAATTAAAGTTTCAATAAGCATTATAAGATGTTTACCACAAAGCAAAGCATAGATGTGTGTCATTCTGCCTGTTTCATTCAATTGGGTTCAACCAATTCTTTATTAACAACATGCTCCATCCGACCTCTTTTCAAGCAAAATTACAAATTAAACTCTAATTCCTCTCCCTCGACCCACACAGGAAAATGCATTCATACTACTGCATACAGAATCTACACAATTATCCAACTGCTCCAGGCAAAGTTTGGTCAGTTCATTGAAAGAGAAACCAGCATATTCAAACTGTTATATTGGGGCATTCTAGAAGGAATACTACCTCTTTGCAGTGGCTTAGAAACTACTTCAACTCTTCAAGGACCATCACCATACATTGCACAGACAGAAACTGAAAATAAATTGGCACGAAGTAATCATTCCCCCACCCACCAGTTTCGCACAATTTGAATCATACTAGTCTAATGGATTAATGGCTGAAAAATAATTCCTAGATCTGGGACTGACAGAAAGTCATCACTTTCATCCAACAATATAACAGCTTGGGAGTTGAAAGAGGAGAAAAACAAGGAACAATAACAACTATTTGAAAAATCACAAGTAAATTTGCTAAAAGTCAAGACCTACAAATCACACAATCCTGATTCTACTCCTGATAAGAAGAATGCAGTTTCAACAGCAAGATATAATTGAAACTCATGGAATAGGTGCAATATCAATTTACTAATCTAATGTGTACTCATAAACTCGTTGGGAATCCAAGCCAAATAGTTGAGAAGGAAACACAAAACACAACCCTATGCGACATAACAGGGAATTTGATAATCTAAGGCATTCACTTCGGCATTTCCTAAAACAGACATCATTCCAATTAGGGACTTGGTGTTGATCAACACAAACAGTTCTTGCACACGCATCAGCATAAGCATCAATCTCAGAAACACCACAAACCGTGACACAAGAATCAATGGTTGGGTCTTTAGATAATGAACCGATCTTCTTTAGCACCCGCTTGGATGTGCACACCCTCTTGCATACAAAGATATCATCATAGCTCTTCTCACGCCCTCTTACACTCTTCTGCTCTTCTGCTCATACTACATAAACTTGTTGGGAATCCAAGCCAAATTGTTGAGAAGGAAACACAAAACACAACACTATGCTGACATAACAGAGGAATTTAATAATCTAAGGCATTCACTTTGGCATTTCCTAAGACAGACATTATTCCAATTAGGGACTTGGTGTTGATTAACACAAACAGTTGTTGCACATGCATCAGCACAAGCGTCAATCTCAGAAACACCACAAACCGTGACACAAGTATCAATGGTTGGGTCTTTAGATAATGAACCGACCTTCTTTAGCATCCGCTTGGTTGTGCACACCCTCTCGCAAACAAAGATATCATCAGAACTCTTCTCCCGCCCTCTTGCACTCTTCAATCTCTGCTCTTCTGCTCTTCTTTTCTTCATGCTCAGAGTTTGCCCCATCATCACAGCTGGTATTGCTGCACCTAAGAGCGACCACCATGGATCCACCATGCCTGTTAAAAACAAAAACGCAGTAGAGGCATTACCACAAACAGATTTAAAAGACTCGAAGCTTGAACTGAGCTCTTAATACGAATTCAAATTCAATAATAATCACTTTCTGCAATAACTCAATTTCTATCTGCCAAACATCTAGAGAAAAATTCCACAAATGAAAATAAAAACAAAACGGGGGTTTTTCCATAGAGATATGAAACACTTAACGTTGTCATTGTGCTCTACAACAAATAACCCAACTTCCAGAACGACAAACAAACCTAAATACATTGAACTCATTAAGCCTTACAAATCAATGCTTGAAGTATTACGTATCAAAATTATCAAAACTCACAAAAGCAAACCAATTAAATGCATAGCTTAATCTTGAACAAATTGAGCTTATTCCACTGGGTTAACCAAAATTCTGAATTTAAAGACCAAATTTATTGTCTTTCTTTCAAAATATGCAATTCCTAGTGTAATAAATGGGATGCGCGCGAGCGGTAGACCTCAAAAATAAAGTTTTAATCTTATCTAAGAACTCGCACACAGCGAAATTAAGCAGGAGAGATGAGAATAATATCTAATCTCGATGTATTGAGCTCGGTACTGAGGGAGAGGGATTACAAGGGTTTTTGGAGGAATGAAGAATGTGGGAGGGGAACCGACAGAATCAGACTTAATGGATAGCCTGCGCACCGTAGCATATGTTAGCTTCAGATTTTGACGGGTTGACTGTTTTGACCTTTCAGATTGAAATAATTAAATCCAAAAAATTGAATAGACTGTAGAGTCATCAATTACTTTTATATTTTTATAACTTTATTAGGGAGATGAGAATAAGGGCATTTTGGGCATCATTGACAAGAAAAACAGCGTATGGTACTTGCATAATTAAAATTTAGCAGTTGCCCAGAAACTGAAACAAAAAGCTGTTGAGTTGATGGATTCCCTGTTTCAAGGACTTGTTATTGGGATTTAGAAATTACCCTCTCTAAGATTTAACCATTGTTTGTGGTTTTAACTTTTCACATGCATTTGGGGCGATGGACAGTCTCTTCTCTGCTTAGAAGTTAGACCACGTTTTGCTTTCTCGTTTCCCTTGCAAAAGCAGCAGAGATATCATGTAAGCACCCGCTAAAGAGTTTTCGTTTTGAGTTTTTTTTTCAAATTGATATGGCTTTTGAAATTTTTGTCTGCTGTCTGGTTGCCGGGAAAATTTGAAAGAAACTAATAAGGTTCGATTTTGACACTTATATATGCATAGACTGAGCTTAAAGGAACTATTTTGCGTTGGTTATTTTTTTTTTTTTTTTTTTTTTTTCTGATTACCAGACATGGGATCAAGCTGGAATCTCATTTTCACAGATGAATCTCGTGTGGCTTTTGGATCACTCTCTCTTTTGAGTATTTGTTAGTTAATTAATTGTCTTTAAGAAAAAATGTCGAGGTTAAGGTTTCATAGTATTTAAAATGTAGATTTGATCAGATGAAATGGGTTCTTGTCGAGTTAACTTTGCGCCTGACCTTGAGATGGGGATTAACATGGACATTCCTAACGTAATTTTACCATTTTTTCCTCCCAAAAGCTGTGCTTCAGCACAGTACTGGAAGAGCAAATGCGGTAGAGTTACCATACAGGGTTCTTTTTTTTTTTGGTATAATGAGATTTTCTTTTTGGACAGTTATGTTTCCTGTTTCATTTTATTTATTGCTAGACAGCGATGCGCAAAGTATGTTTTAATATACTAATTTATAAAACTTGATCATTTAGCTATTGAAGTCGGGGCAAGGAAAAGTAACTGTGTCTCGCGCCTTAAATTAAGTTTTGTGATTTAGAGATTAAATAAATAATTATAAGATTATAAATATTTTGATAAAATTTTTATTTTATATAAATATTTAAATATAAAAATTTTATAATATTCTCAATATTTTTTATAAAATTTTAAATTACTGTCACAATATAATATATTATATTAAAATTTAATTTATTTATTTCATCAAATATAAATAATTTTTTTACAATATTTTAATAAACACAATATATATAATATAGTAGTTCTCCAAAATTTATTTAATAAAAATGATAAGGTTCTTTCAGATTTACTTATTTTATGTTATTTCAAAAGAACATAAAAAATAAGGTATGAACTACAGCCCCGTAAATATTCACATATAATTAGAATTTTTTAAATAAATTTAATAATAATTATATTTCTAATCAAATAAGTCATAAATAATATAAATAAATAGAAATAACTATATATAATGATAATACGACAATAATTTAAATTAACTATCACTATGTGTAATGCATAATTTTAAGGCACTATTTTCAAAAATTGTCGTCCAAAAAATATGTAATTTACGTATTTTAGGGACTTTATATCTAAAGATCGTTGTCTATGATTTTAAATTTACGAACTTTCATCGTGTGACTGAAATTAAGTTTATAGTCATCAATGCTAAATAAAAGACCATATACTATTTCATAATCTAATAACATACAGTAATAACAAAATATTTGTTTATATTATTTCACAATACTGCAAATATTGAAGTTATAATTTAATAATAATAACATTGTTAAATCGTGAAGAATTTATACAAAATAAAATAGAACAGTAGTCATGTGATTAAAATGTAATTTTTCATAAAATTTTAATATAAACCTTTACTTTTCAATTTTTCAAAATATCAAAATACTCAATTATATGTGAATTACTTATTTGAATCAAAAGATATCAATAATTTTATAACTTCTCCAATATCTCTTTTTCCTGACCATTACCTGATATCACTTTTAAAATTAATATATAATTATTAAAATAAACTAATAACTTGTACTGTTTATAATAAAATACAAATAAATTTTTAATTTAAAATCAAATTAAGATTCGAGTTAAAAAATTTAAAATAAAAATTATTAATAATGATAAATTACAAAAAAAGTTTATAATATGAATAATTATAAAAGCACCTCTTAAAATATAAATAATTATAAAAATATTTTTAAAAATTATTAAAAATTATTATTTATCCTAAAATTATAAGATTTTTATTTTAATCTCAAAATTTTTAATTATTTACACATAAAATTTTAATTTATAAAATTAAACAAAATTAAATAAAATTTTTATATTTTCATCTCAATCAAATTTTATATTTTTTATCTAATTTTTTTTATAATTTTTAAAAAAATTTCTAATTAATTAGTTAAATTTGATCCAAAATCTATACATTTAAAATTCAATAACTTAAAATAGTAATAATTTTAACTATTAAACTACTAAAATAAAAATTTATCTATTTTTTTAATTTTTAATAAATTTTTATATCAAAATAAACTATTTTTTTTTCAAAATAAAAAAAAAATCTTACCTTTATTTCTTATTCTTCTTTTTTCTTTTCCTTTTCCCTCTTTCTTCCTCTCTTCTTCTTCTCTTTCTGTCTCTCTTTTTCTCCTCCTTTTTCTTTTTTTTCTTCTCTCTTCCGGGGGCTTTTACAATTTTTTTCCAAATTCTACTAATTTTTACTATTTACCCTTATGTATAACCAAACAAATGAGCAAAAATCTTTTTAAAAATTTTGGGCCCCATTTTTTTTTTTTTTTGTTTTTTTTAATGGGCCATGTGTTACAAATTGCGTCCCAGGTGGCAGAAATCACGATAACGAGAGAGATGAACAGCAAGTTGTGATCAGGCAGTTGGAAGGAGAGGTCGCACCATGGGAATGTATAAGGGCTAAGCTCCGTGGTAACTTGTGGTGGCCTGCACAGTTATGCTAGTCCTGTGTTTGTTGATTTTATTTAGCATTTTTTTCAATTTCTTTTTTATGGTATTGATTTGTGGATGCTAGTTTGGCAGCGGATTTCTGACCGCTTAATTTATTTTCTAGGTTGTTAATGAAAAAACTGTTAGTGAAAGTTATAAACCTTGTAGTAGAGCAGCAGGAGTTGTTCTTGTCAGGCTTTATGAAGACTATAAATAGCCTGTACTTTTTTCCTTGATTAACTGCTTCTGTTTACCCCATTCATAAACTTGCAGTGATTAGCATGTCTAATAATTTTTGTCTGCAGTTTGCATGTGGATCCTATTAAATGTCATTCGGAGTTTCAGAGAGTAAGTTTTGAGATGAAGCCCATCACTTCAATGTAGTCTTTCCGCTTTAGAGCGGCAATTCATGTTTTTATTCTTTTTAAACAAAATGTAATGATACTGCTGTTTGAATGCTCAGGTACTGGAAGAAAACAATGGTTCCTATTGTGAAATATTTGAGAAATCTTTGGAGCAGGTAACTTCTTTCAATGTTTATGCGGGCTATCCTTAAATAATCTTGGTTCTTGTAATTTATATTTTGTTCTACCATTGGATATGGAAAAAGGATTGTTCACACCCAAAATCTGGTTCAAAAGGCGAAGGATCAAAATCTACAGATTAGCTAGTTTTCTCATGTGATCTTGATTTCTTATTGCATCCTTTCTTTTTCTCCTTTATTGCTGAGGATTAGAATGGGCTTTATATGAACAAGTTGGAAGTCAGTTGCTATTGGTATTTACTGAAGTGGCATTATTGCTTTACCTGAGAGCAAAAGTTGTATGTAACTGCTAATAAATTATGCTGAGTTCCTCAAGCTAAGACTCTTTAGCCCTAGTTCAAAGTGATGGCATAGGGAGAAAATGCATTCAACTCTCAGTTCTCCTAGTTCTTTGAACTTCTGTTGGGAATTCATAATGGTGAGGAGTTGTTCATTTTTCTAGGATAGGTGTGACACTTTTGACTGCTGTCATGGTAAAAGAGAGAATTAAGAAGACATCATCTCATATCAGAAGGTTGTTCTTGGTTTAAAGTACCACCCTTTTTCATTCTTTTGATTGGGGCAGGGGAGGGCCTTTCATTGGACAAGTCACAAAGTCTAGATAGGCAAACATAGCACATTGGTCTGTAATCCTTTGTTCATAGATCACCACCTACTTGGCACTTCGTGCTCAGGCTGTAACATGAGATTTTGTCTTATATTCACTGAACTTAATAAGTTGAAAATTACTTAACGGGAAAATACAAATCAAATAGCCCAAGTGCTGGGGAAGAAGTCAAGCACAAATATTCTAAGCAAAGAAGCGGGCGCAAGAAACTCAAGCCAAATAGCCCATGTGCTGAGAAAGAAGCAAAGAGCAAATCTCATAAGCAAGATGAGGTGCAGAAAAAGATGAAGGCAAATAACACAAGCAACAACGAAAGAGGAATGAGCAAGATCTCCATGCATGGCAAGGACACAAAAAAGAGAACCCGTAAGTGAAATGAGAAATGCAATCTGAATAGCACAAATTCTGTGAGTTTTCGTACTCTTCTTTCCCATTGCTTCAAGAATCTTGCTTCTTTCTCCCCTTCTTCCCCTGCGCTAATTAATTTATTATCTTGATTGTTGTTTTCAGGCAATGAACTTGTTTAAGAAATCTCATGAACCAAGTGCTGCAGCAATTGAGAGTGATGCAGAGTCTCACTTTGGTTGCACCTTCCGGGTCTCCATTCGGTAAAAACAGACAAATGTATGTGACCTTGTGATAATTGATTTCAAGAAGTTCTAGTATCATGTATCATGTTACTGATCTTAGAATTTCTGCTGAGTTTGTGGCTGTTGTAGTAACTAAATACTGTACAGTGTTGATCTCTCGTTATGCATTAGATCATTTGCTCTCTCATGCAAGCTTGCATTGGTGTTGCAAGAAGTTTTGTAAAAAATGTTGCTCGTTGTTGAGCACATTCCTATCCAGTTGCTGGCTTGGATTTCTCTGTAACTTCAGATTTACAATCTATCAGTAGAGGTCTGCCAAGTACACGTGTTATTGGGGTACATTTATCTAATTGTTGTGCTCTTGCCTTTTGTATACTGTTGTTATGACAATCATTTCAACGCCAAATATGACCGTTTTCCCTGATGCTGTCTTGTTTGACAAAGGATGACATGTTGGTCAATATATTTTGAAAAGGATGATAAGTAGTTTGTTAAAAATGAGAGTAAACTACAGGTCGTCCATCAAAGTTGAAGATAAGCCAAAGACCATTCACTAACAGGTCAGAAACAGAGACTAACAAATTGCTTTGTCGGTCACATTTATGCAGGACGAAGTACGTAATTAAAGCCATTGCCATTTTCGGTCTGCCGGCCCGGCTCCTCTACAGTGACGCTCGGCTTGGCCCAGCCCGTTGAAGGGCTAGAATGGACCTTAATACTTGGGTCCCACCGAATAATTATTTTGTATTTCCAATTTTTTTTTATTTTTTACTAATTTAACATATATATATGTAATATGTGTTTTGATATTTTATATTTTTATTATTATAAAAAATACATATAATATAATAATACTACTATTTCAAACCATTATAAATTTTTTTAATTAAAAAATACCCAAAAACTCATTATATAATTGTTAATTAACAAATGACAAATACATTAATTTCAACAAGAAGTTAAAAATAAAAATAAATAAATCATATTTATAAATCATAAAATATTTTTTCAACTATTTCAAATTAATTTAACATACAAATTTGTATAATATTAAATAAATTAATTTTAAATTAAATAGGCGAACTTACATCATTATAGTTATAGGACATCAAAACTAGGTTAGTATTTACTAAATTATCTATTAGTTGCATTTTATCTATTTTCTTATTTTATATAAAAATTACAAATATTAAAAATCTAAAATTTAATATTATATATATCACAAACTAAATTTCGTAATAGAACAACTCCCCATTTTTATTTTATCATTTCGATCATTATTTTAGATTTGGTCTTAAATTTTTTATTTTGCATCCTCTTAATCTTTCAAGTATATAAAGTAATTCAATATTTTTAGTAACAATTTTAATCTGCGTTCATTTAATATTCTATTTTCTTCACTAAAAACAAATTCTGATGCTACTATGAATATTGAAGAAGTTAATAGATCACAAGTCATGATAGGTTATGATATCTCACATCGTTTATGTAAGATTTGGGGACGGTCTATATAAGTATTTTGACCTTTTAACTAATAAAATGCATACTAGTTAAGGAACAAAACCTTGTAGGCTGGGCTAACATTAAGGCGGTAAGCTCGCAAGTGCTTTGGCTACCCAAAAAGAACAATATCTTTCTACTATATACTTTGATACTCAGGAGACACGTTTTGGACACAGATTTTGCGCTTGGGTGTTATGAACAAAATCGTATGAATTGTGAGACTCTAAAACATATAATATCTTGATTAATGGATTGAGTTATCACATATAGTATCAGAGTCAGATTCCTAACAAAAAATGTGCTAACGAGGATATTGGGCCTCAAGAAAGATGGATCATAATATCTCATAATACTTTGATAAGATTTAGGGACGGTTGTCATGTCTTAAAGTAGTAGTTGGTGACCTTTAAGTTGAAAAACTAAAAATTCAAAGACAAAAGTTTTATCAATCAAAGTCAAAATAAAAATGCCTCAAAGTCTTACAAATAAGTGTAATATAACCATATAAAATAAATAAAATAATATTATTTCACAAGATAATGTAAACATTTATTAATTTTTAAAAATAATAAAATAAAAATAAAACGGTTCATACAGGTCATGCATTACAATATAGTTATATTAATGTCTGATGCAAGTGCTTTGACACCTTATCTAGTGAGATGTGTTTTAATTAAGGAACAAAACTTTACATGTTGAGCTAACATTCAAGTAATGGGTTCACAAGTGCTCTGGCTCTTAAAAAAGGACAATATCTTTTTATTGTGTATTTTGATACGAAAACCACATTTTGGACTCAGGTTTAACTCATGAGTGTTAAGAACAAAGTCGTTCAAACTGTGGGGCTCTAAAACGAACAATAACTTGACTAGTAGATCGGGTTATTACATGGGTAGCACATGAAATATCTTTTCATTTGCTTTCCATTATGGCAAAACATAAAAAAAAAAATTTATACTAAACATCAAATTATAAATGGTAGAAATATATTTTTTTAATTTATTAATGTTAGTAAAAGAAGACAAACAAGAAAATTTATTAATAACAGTGTTCAAAAATTTTCATGAAGTAGTATTAGTTATAGATTCGTCATTGTATTTATAAATTAATGTATCTATTCTGACTATATTCTGATATTAAATATAAATATTGTTTAAAAAATTTTCAAAATAAAAGTTATCTATATCAAATATAACATTTAAATTTTTTACAATTACGTCAAAATTAATTGTATCAGAAAGATTTATTTGAGAGTTCATTACTACTACATATATAAATACTATTAAAACATCTTTCCAGTATTTTTTAAATTTCTCTTTCATTAAAAATAAATTTTTTAAAACTCATTTATATTTCTATAAGTAAAAAAAATATAACTAATATTAAATAAATTATTCAAAATTCAGTATAAAGTTGAAAAATAAATACATGAATATGACAATGTAATATTTAAAAATATTTTTAAAAAGTTCACAAATTAAATGCCATGATCCATAGTCAATAACATAACATCTAATTTTTTATTATAAAAATTAATAATTACATTACTATAATTAATATAAGATTTCAACATTAAATAAATATAATTCTAACGAGTTTTCACATTAACCATGAACTTCCTAAGTTGTAATTTATAATTTATAATACAATAAAAAAAAATTAAAATCTTATCTTCTAGAACCTCCTAATAAAATGTATTGTATTATATCTTTAATCTTTTCTATATAACAATTAATTAAACTTAAACTATATTAAATAATTAAATGAATAATATGACAAATACATTTTATATGAAAAAAATTGTAAGCTAAAATTATATGCAAGTGTTATATTTGTAGTACATAATTCAATAGCAATATTATTAATAGACGTATTATCAAAAATAATACTAAGAATTTCTGAAAACACTCACTATTACATTAAAAATAAAAAAAGAATTATACAAAAATTATAACTAATGAAATGCAATAATTATTTTATGTAACATTCAATTATGATCAATATAATGGAAAGTAATGCAAATATAATCTAACTTATTATATTTAGTTCAACAATTAGAAATAACTGAAATAATACATTTAAAAGAATGGAAAGTTGCAATCAATTTTTTTTTTTATTTATTCAAATAATTTTATACAATCAATCTTACATTTATTTTTAGGAACTAATTTAAAAGAAAGTTAAACATATCTTCTCACAAAATTTTTGAATATTTTGTCTTCGGTTTGAATGAAAGTTCATTTAATGCAATCTATTGGGCCATTCTTTCTTTTATGTTTTGATGTGAGTATTTAAAACATATAACAGTATTATCTCTTGAAGTATTTGGTGCAAGTAAAGATTATGTATAATCTTTTAAAAAAGTATCTGTTTGCATATATTTTGTCATATATCGTATTAAAAGTTTAGTTCCACTTTTGTTCTTGTGTACTAATTGCATTATTAACTCAGGACTATAATATAAATTTTTTTAAAAAACTTAATATTCTAAATTTTTTTAGAACTAATAACATTCACTACGACAGAATTTGATCCACTTTATCTCAAATTTTATCCAATTGATATAATTTAAGAAAAATGCTTTTAGTCTCTGTAATCAAAAGGAATGATATAGAGAAATTCAAAACATGTTGTTAAACCACTAAGTTTTAAACCACTAAAGAATGCATTCAACTACACTACAAGCTTCTAAATTCAGCATATAATAGCATTGGATGCAATACTTAATGTAGATAATAAGTAAAGGGATTGATATAGAAAAATCACATTGACTTAAATTTTAATATATGGTTGCTAACATTCATAATTGTTAAAAAGGATGTGCCTCAAGTGCAAGGCGCACTAAGCTCAAGCATTTTAGGCCTTAAGACTTAAAAGGTGGGTGACCTATTCCAAGCATGCTCCTAAGCAACAAGGTGCGCCTTAAACGCTAGGCGAAAAGCACAAAAAGAAGCACATGAGTAAGTGTATTTGTTTTGTGTGTTTTTTCTTATTTTTTAATGAACCAAATAACACATACACCAAATTAAAAGAAAAAAAAAAGATAAATGATATTTGTCCAAAAGAAAATAAAAGAAGAAGAAAGACTACAAAAATAGAAGACGAAAAAGAAGAAATTAAAGAACCTGGTCCTGTATTAAAAAGACTTATCCAAGTTAGCTTTTCTTTCCTATTTCCTCTTTCCTTTTTCTTTTTCTTCTTTTTTCTTTTACAGTTTTTTACTTTCCTTTTTCTTCTTCTGATTCATCCAGGTTAGCTTTTCTTCCCTCTTTCCTTTTTCTTTTTCTTTTTCTTTCTTTTTGGGATTTTTACTTTTTTTTTTCTTTTTCAAATTCTATCCATGCTATATTTTTTTGTCCTTTTTGGTAACCATTAACTACATTCTGTTTATACTCTACTTCTATTCTTCTTTTTATTGTCCTCCTTTTTTATCTTCAAACCTATGATCTGCTCAATTATGCATGTCTTTTTTTTTTTTTTTTCATTAAATCAAAGCAACTAAATAGTACTATTTGTATCTCCCTTCTTGTTTTCATCCTTCTTTATCTTTAAACTTGCAACCTGCTTAAGATCTGCTTGTCCATTTTTTTTATTATTATATAAAAGCAACTGCAGTTGCCCAGAATTCTACATGTAACCTACTAAGAATTTTGTTTGTCTTTTCTTATCATTAAATTAAAGTGGTTGCTCAAAATCTATCTGCAACCTACCTAAATTCTATTTGTCTTTTTTTTTTTTTTAATGAAATCAAACCTATAAGCTTGTGAAATTATCAAATATGTGATTGAGTTTGAATGAATTAAATATTGATTGTTGAGTTTGCAAGATGTTGATTGTTGAGTTTATAAAAAATTAATGTTAATTTAAATTTCACAACTAGTGATCATTGAGTATGTGTTGCTAATCTAAACTTTAAGTTGTATATAATTATATATATAAATGTAATTTTCAAGTATTGGCGTTCAGTGGAGTAAGTTATGATACTAAAATTTCTTTCAATTCTTCCAAAAATACTAATAATAAAAAAGATCGTATGTATGCCTGGCAAAGCCACTCGATACAAATGACTATATATGTAACTTTTGTGAAAAAGTTTCAAAGGGAGGTATTTATCGAGCTAAACAATACTTAGTTAGAGGGTATCAAAATAATACAATTTGTTCAAAATGTATAGCTCATGTATGAGGATGAAATTCAAGAATACGTGAAGAAAAAATTTTCAACAACCATTGAGAGAAATTCATTTTTGAATTTTGAAGATATGGATGCTTTTGGCAATGAGAAAGAGGAGAATGATATTGTTGCAAGTAAGGGCTCTATAGAAGGTGGCCATATGTCTATGATGAGTAGAAAAAAGCCAAGGCAAAAAAGACCAATTGATGTGTATTTTGCTCCAAATTTAGAAAAAATTGTGCAAAGTAGAAAAGAGACAAAGTTAAAGTAAACTACAATCAATGAGGCATGTAAAAAAGAATTGCAAGAAAGAGCATGTAGAGACATAGCTCGATGGTTGTATAATGCAGTAATTTCTTTAAATGCTGTCAATTATCCAAGTTTTCATGTCATGCTTGAATCTATTGGATAATTTGTTGGTTTGAAAGCACCTAGTTACCGTAAAGTGCAAGTTTTCTTGTTGAACAAAAAAGTTGCAAATGGGAAAAGCATAACAAGGTCCTATAAAGAGGAATGGCTAAGATATGGTTCTTCCATTATGGCATACGGTTGGATAGATAAAAAAACAAAAGATTTTAATAAATTTCTTGGTGAATTATCCAAAGGGAATAATTTTCATTGAATCTCTTGGTGCTTATGAGTATTTAAAGATTGGAGAAAAGATGTTTGAGTTACTCGATAGCATGGTAAAGTGTATTAGAGAGAAAAATGTAGTTTAAGTTGTCACTAACAATACTACTAGTAATATACTTGTAGCTAAGAAATTTCTTTTGTACTTAATTTATTCTTTTATTATTAATTTTTTAAAAATATTATATTCTTATATTTAGAAGCACATGACTAAATTTTCATGAGACAGAGTGTAATTTGTGTATTTATATTTAATTTTAATAAGTGAATTGTTGGAAGCGAAGTGCCTACACTTATATTGCACTCCTTGTGCTGCCTATTGTATCGACTTGATGTTAGAAGATATTGGAAAAATGCCAAGTGTTCAATAGGCATTGAAAAGAGCAATGAGTTTAAATGGGTGCATTTATATTCGACCGGGTGTGGTGAACATGTTATGGCGCTTCACTGGAAAAACAACACTTGCTAAACTTGCCATTATAAGATTTGTAACAGCTTTTGAGAAAAATGTTAAGGTGTTTCAACATATACATAAGCTGAAGACCAATTTAAGAAAAATATTCACTTTAAATGAGTGGATTAAAAATAAGTGAGTAAAAAAGTGATCAGCATTACTTTAATGCCCACATTTTGAAAAATAATTCAATAGGTCAAATTACTAAGTTTAATAAACTAATATTCTTTTCGAGAAGACATTTAGGCAACAATCAACATATTCCCAAAATTATGTGTCTCCCAATTTTCATTCAAGAAAAAATTAACATTTAGGTAAAATCAACAACAACTATTCAACAATAACAAACACAAAGCTAAAATCAACATCAACAACAACCACAAAGCCAAAATCAATAGCAATTATCAATAAAAACATTTAGGGAGAAAATTCAAGATACATAGGGAAGGAAGGAGATTAAAGATAGAAGAGCAGTTGTATTTTGCACTGAATCAACAAAATTAAAGTTCATAAATTGTGACTTTTATCTAAATTAGGGTTTGTGACTTGGAGGAAAACCGAAAAAGAGAGAAGTTGCATAAGATTCAAGAGAGAATGAAACTTATTCAAGTTAATGCTGATTGCAGAATGCAACTTCTTTGTCATCAATTTTGATCATTTTTTGACCTTTTGTTTTTCCTTGCCTTTCTAAATCTCCATCGCTTGACTCCTATAACCTATCTTACTGGTTGCCTATAGCTTGCATCAACTTTACACTCTGCTCTTTAAGGCTCTGCCTGTCTGCAAACCTCTGTTTAAAATTTAATTTCAATTTATGGCATTCAGGTTTACTGTTCAAATGAGAAAGAAAAGTAAAACAAAAGAAATATTTTTATTTTTAATTTTTTTTGAAATATTTTATTTCGACCTACGGGCTAGCCCTGTCCACATCTGGCACAGCCTACATGAGCTAGGCCTTACAGGTCATGCCGGGCTGCATACTTTCTATATGGGCCCGGCCCGAGTCTTGTACGGGCTTGGCCCGACCTAGCCCTTGAGCCAGCATGGATTTGACATCCGTGCACCTCAAGTTTCAATGAAGCCATTTTCAAAGCAAACCTCCAACTTTCAAAAGAGTGAAGCTAAATTTCAATGGTTAAAAGTATCTGTTGTGGTATTATACAAGCAAAAATGGAGCAAATATTCTAATAAATGAGACGCGCTGTGATTTATGAGGCGTTGCTTGTACAAAAATAGCGGTAGGAAACAGCTTTTCAAGATACAACCACCCAGACCATCCACATTCAACAGTTTTAGTTACTGTTAAAATGCCATGCCATTAAATGACCTTACATTGTTTCTGCTCACTCTAATCCTTCTCTCAGCATTCCTGGTTTGTAAATCCCGACTTCAAAAGTATACAACAGTAATATTGGGTCCACACTTGGGTTTGGCTTAGACAGTAGAATAAAAAGGACAGCAGAAATTCCATAGGTTAATTTTCTGGAATATATGGTCAGTCTCAGTCACAGTCAGGTCTTCGTCCTCTGGTTTTTTCGCCAAGGTAAAAAACTTCATGACATGTTTGCCATCGCCGTTTTGTCCCACAGACTTGGTTACAATTTTACTTCTACAGTTAAGAGTACACGGTTTGCGGATTAAAAGGACAGGCAAAAGTGGGGGTCCACGTGGAAGCAAGGTGTGGGGGCAGAAGAAAAGACTGAAGGAGACGCCACTGGTGCCTAGAATCATGCTAATTGCATCAAGGAAATGTCTCTATCATAATTTACGGAATTGGAATTTTACTTGCCGAACTTGTCCAATAATACTTACCGTCAGATTGTGATCACACCTTTCTGATTCAAATCAGAACTCTCTGTGGTGGTCCACCCTACACATTCGTATGCTTTTTGTAAACCCCACCTTGTCCTGTCTCTTAAAATCTTCTTCTCAATTCATGGTCAAAAAGAATTTTGTTCCATTTAGTGGCACCCTATGTTATCATTCATAAATTCTCCCTTAATTATATTTTACAAAGTTTTCTATAACCATTTAATTATTTATACGACGTCGTTGACTCCATTGAAAACATTATGATAACCAGTGCCAGAGGGGGAATGGGAAAGCAAAGTAATGGTTTCCGGAGATTTTAAGAATTTTGTCGGCCCATAATGGCTAGCGATGGCAATGGCGTGCTGTCACTTTCGATTCCGCTTTCGCAAAAGGCTGTTTGGCGCCGCCGTGCGTTTTGTAAATGCGGGTGATATTGCTATGCTTTGCAAATTATTACGCCACGATTTCGCCTTTTCACACATACACCTTCTCCACCACGACGACCACCACCACCTACCACCCATTGGCCACTATCACTATTTGTGGTGGAATTAGGTTTCATGACTCACCCCACTAGCTGTATTGGATGGGATTAATCTTTTCACACGACAGCCTCACCTTAAGTGCGCCAGACCATATTGAAAATTATACGCTGTACGGTTTTGTATTTGACATGATTTTCTTGAATTTTAAAAAATAAAAATTAATCGATGGCTCGTATATTAAGCGATGAGTTTGACAATTTTGACCGTTATTCTGTTTTTTGCGCACGTAATCACCTTTTTAAATTCGACCACTTTCTGAGATTTAACCTTCCCAGACCGCCCTCCTGTAATTAGCTCAGCGGTTAAAGGCACAGTCTTTGTCTTCTCTTTAGTTTACTTGTAACTACAGTTCTACTTCAACTTCTCTTCTTCAGTATCTTCGTTAACTCTTCTCTTCTCTCCCTTTTACACAGTCTTCAATTTATCTCGGTACTCCTTTGTTTCCGTACTTTCTCTTCGAAAGGGTCATCAAGCTTGACGAGAAGAAGAAGAAATTTATTAAAGCTAAGATGTTTCCCTTTCAAAGTCAATATGGATACCGGAACTGGTCGCATCAGAACGGTTTTGTTCAAGAACCGGACTGGGGAACCTTTACCAAGGGTGAAGATTCAATCATGAGTTCAGCATCAAAGGTGGAGAAGAAATCGACGTCAGAAGCATGCAAGAGTCACAAGGAAGCAGAAAGGAGGCGCAGGCAGCGTATCAACGCTCACCTCACCACTCTCCGCACTATCCTCCCCAATACCACTAAGGTAACGATTCTCTGTTAATGCTTTTATCATCGTCTTTGCTAAACCTTGGGGACATTCTCGTTATTTTTATGTTTTCGGTAAAAAGAACAGACAGACAAGGCTTCGTTGCTAGCAGAGGTGGTGCATCACGTGAAGGAGCTGAGAAGAAAGGCTGCTGACGTGGCCGGACGTGAATGGAACTCATGCAGCAGCGGATCGGAGAATGAGTCATGGCCGTTTCCGGCAGAATCAGATGAGTTGACTCTGAGTTATTGTGACAGTGAAGAAAGGCTTATAAAAGCGATTTTGTGTTGCGAGGACAGGCCGGGTCTGAACGGGGACTTGACAAGGGCCATTTCATCCGTCCAGGCCAGGGCGGTTCGGGCCGAGATGATGACGGTTGGCGGAAGAACAAAGAGCGTGGTGGTGATCGAATGGGTCGGAGGTGGTGGAGACGAGAAGATGGCGATGTTGAAGAGGGCTTTGAAAGACGCTGTTATCAATCGGGCCTCGGTTTATGGAACGAACCCGACCGGAGAGGGGAACAAACGGGCTCGGGTTGGTGGGTTGATTGATGACTGCGACGGTAACGAGGCTTTTGTCACAAGTGTTTGATTGTAGCCCATGAATTATTGTATAGTAACCTGAATTATATAACAAAGTCTTCGTCTTCAAAACAAGAAAACAAAATAGGAGTTATAAATTGTCGAATTGAATTCTTCAAATAATTTCATATAATATAATCGTGCGTGGATGGACCATATTCTCTATAATTTATGTTGTGAAAGTGACAGTAGTCCTCTTTCTATGACTGTAAACTTATGGTCCAGCCAAATGGCTGCCTGTTAGCAGCTGCCCAAAAAAAAAAATTAAAATCATTGGTATTATTCGGGTACCCATTTAGGACCGCATAACATATATTGCATTTTCAAATTTGATTCATATCCCTGCAAGATGGGAGAAGCATTGGGTGTTGGACAAGCCTGCGTCTGCGGGTCTGTACTTCACCCCCCAAGTATTAAATTTTTCTTGCACACTACGTCTCGATGCTGTCGGCATCGTTACAGGTTAGCATTAACGACTTTCCAGTTGCAAAGGCGGGAAGAGAAATGGTCTGACCAATCCGTAAGTACCAATAATTACACTTTTATTACACTTTTACTACGGTGAGCTTACTTCTTAGGAATTCGAATCCGAAATTCCGTGTTGACATCTTAGGATTGGATTCCGAAATTGGGAATGGGAATCATTATTATGATTCCTTGTTAAAATAATAATAATAATAAAATTAATAAAATTTATATAATAAAAATAAAAATTTGATTTTCGTGGAGATATTTGGAACCCAATTTTCATTCCTTGTACTTATCGTTTTGTTTTTATCTAATAAATAAAAATTTTATTACTTATCGTTTTGTCTTTATCTAATAAATAAAAATTTTATTTTATTTCTCATTTTTTTAAATATAAAGAGTAAACTTCAGTTAAAATTATTTAAATTCCTCGTGAAACTTTTATTTCTAAGCTGTCGCTCCATTCGGCTTACTGTGCTACTGATCGTCGCGCTGCCTCCACTTCTCTTTTCTTTTGTTTTGCTTTGTGGGCTGCTTCTCAAACCTTCGAGTGTCGATTTTCGCTTGATTCGTCTCGTGAAGATTTCAATCCAAACCTTCACAACTTTTCTTGCCCTTTTAAATTTCAATTGCTGTTGTGAAGGTCAAATTATCTTATAATGTGTTAAATCTTTTGAACAAATATTTTTCTAGTTGATTTACTGTTTAGTTGTCCTTTTTTTAAAAAAAAAAAAAATTAGTTTTTTGGTTTGTTTTGGATGAGTTAACTTTGTAGTGTGATTTGCTGTAATAGTTGGAGGTACAAAGCATTTAAGCTAATGGGTGAAGATTTTAATTGATTATTTTGAGTTGAATTGGTGAAAAATGTGAAAAATGCATCTTTGGCTGATTGATTTTTGATAAACTTGTGTTTTACAATATTTTGTTATATTGTAAATTTTTGCTATTCGTTAGTCTATTGGCTAAATTTATGATTGCGTGCCATATTGTATTTCAATGATTTAGAACAAATTTTATATCATTTGAGAAATTTATGTAATTTAGTTTCAAAAAATAATTTACATTATTATTTATTTGATAAAAATCCGTGATAACATAAAAATAGATCCAATTGATTCGTTTACTTGATTAGGGTGCTTTAAGAAATGGATCTTGGAGTGTCAAAGAGTAAATTTTTTTCAAATACCACACTAGGTTTTTTGCAGTCAAATGGAACAAAAATTTACATATAACAAGTTGATTTTGATAGAGTTATTAAGTTTAAATTTTTGTTAATTACTTTTAATTTGTTCAAGCATATACTAGTCAAATTCATGTAATTGATTTCAGGGTATTTATTTGTTAATTTTGATGGTTTTATTTTCAAGTGGATGGTTAGTCATTGGATTTGTTTGACTATTAGATTCTTGTCTAAGTATATAACCATTTGTTTAATGTGTTCAGCAACATGAAATTATTTAAAATTTTGGAATTAAGGATGCTATTTTTTTATTCTAACGAACATTTGTTTGTTAATTTTTTATACTATTTTTAATTTTGTGATTTTATTATAGTGATAATTTACTTATGACAATGATATATAATTTGTTATAGAATATGACATGCCTTATTTGTTGCATACATTTTATAACAAGTAAGATGGAGAATTGATGTTGACATTGATTGTTTGAAATTTATAAATATTGATTGTTTTAATTTTTGATGCTTAAATATAGGCATGATTTGTTCATTAATAAAAAAGTAAAGAGTTATTGTAGTTATGCAAAATTTGGTGATGATGTTGCAAATGATATTAGTTGTGTGCACTGTTATATGTTTCCATTTATCAATAACTTATGAATGAAGATTGCAAAAACCCAAATTATACTATAGAGTTTACCAACAATTACATTATTTGTATAATTTAGTTTTTGAAAATGATGTGAAATATTTGTCACAATTGAGAATGGATTGATAATCATTTACCAAATTATGTAAATTTTTTCATGAGAAAGGGGATTTAGTTGGTATTAGAAATGTCTTGCTCAAGGAGATACTTGCAATGTTTTTATATGTTTTAGCATACCATTTGAAGAATAAAATAGTTGCTTTCAATTTTAAAAGATTTGGACAAATAATTAATAAATATTTCCATGAGTGCTTAAAAGCAATACTTTAGATATTAAAAAGAAATTTGAAAAATACTGGAGACAGTGATAGAGGATTCAATGAATTCAACATGGAAATTGTTTAAAGTACATATATATATATATTATTGAATGAATACCTATCATTGACTAATACACTTATATAAATTGCTTTACAATTTTTTTTAATATTATAATATAAAATTACTTAGGAGTATTAGATAGTGCATATATAAAGGTTCATATTTCAGAGATCGATAAACCAAAATATAAAAATAAAAAAATAAAAAAAAATGAAATTGCAACAAATGTATTAAGGACTTATTCACAATATATGCAATTTATTTATATCTTATTGGTATGGAAAGGTTCAACTCATAATATGCGTGTACTAAGAGATGCTATAACTAGAAGAAATGGTTTAAAAGTTCCTCATAGTAATACATATGACCAATGTTGTTTTTAAATTATACGATTGTATAATTTATATTATAACTTTTTTGATATTTTATTTATGTTAATAGGTTATTATTATTTGGCTGATTATGGTTACACCAATAGGATATGATTTATTTCACCATTTAGAGGACAAAATTACCATTTGAGTGATTTTAGGGACAAACACTAACCAACTACACTAGAAAAGTTGTTTAATATGAAACAATTAAGTGCTCGCAATGTGATTAAACGATGTTTTCAATTATTAAAGAAGAAATAGACTATATTAAAGAGTCATACTTTCTATGACATAAAAACACAAAGGCATATAATATCTATTTGTTATATGTTACATAACTTTATAAGAACAAAAATGCCTGTCGATAATATGAAAATAGAACTAAATAATAAATCAAATTCATGTATTGATTATGACTCTGAGGTAATTGATACAATTTAGCCCTTAAATGAATGGACAACTTGGAGAAATAATTTGGCCCAAGAGATGTAGAACACATGGCAAGCAAACAGATAATAAATGATAGTTGTTATTATATTTTTTATTAACATTATTATTGTATTGGAGTATTTGCATTTGGATATTGTATTGTTATTTTATATTTGAATATTGTATTGTTCATTAACATTTAAAAATTATATTGTTTGTTAATATTTGATATTATATTGTCCTTTAACATTTAGAAATTATATTATTTGTTGAGATTTAATATTTTATTGTTATTTGATATTTGATATTATTCTTGAATATATAGAATGAAATCTATTCCAACTTTAATTTCTCGAGGTCGAGATATGAATAAACACTTTTGAACAACAACTCAATATAATGTATTAATTAAATCATTATTTGAATTGAGCCAAAATTCTATGTGGTGGTCAGGTTGTGATTTCAAAAATAACTATTTACAACAATTACAAAATAAGATAGAGGAGAAATTGCCAAGTTATGGTGTGAATGCGTCTTCTCACATTGAATCTAGAATAAAATGGTTCAAGCAAAAATATTATGCTATGTTCGATATGTTATCTCTTAGCGAGTTAATGAGAATATGATGATAATATGTGATAAAAATATTTTTGATGATTACATTAAGATAAAATTTTTAAATGTATTGGCTACTAATTTTATTACTTTGTTTTATTTTATAAATATTTTATTTCATTTTTTTGTTTAAAGTAGAAAAGAAAGGATGCAGCTAGTTTATTTAACAAACCATTTCCTCATTATTACACTTTGGGTGAAATTTATGATCAGGATTAGACAACTGGTGCTAATACAGTCAATGCAACTGATGATGAAAAGGAGGTATGTTAAATTGACAATATTGAGGTTAATTTTAAAAATTACTTAATTAACAAGTTTTTTTGTACAAGAGTTTGTTGATGGTATATCATCTATTCTACAATCAAATGATGTTCCTCAACAATTAGATACTGATTTAAGTAGTTCAATAAATAAGTCTAAGAAAAGAAAAGGTAAAGAAAAAATATTTGACAATATATTATCAAATATTGGGTTAATGACTGAGTCAGTAACATCAATAGTTCTTAAACTAGATGGTTTGATTAATGTGTTATCTACTGTTAATAAAGAAATAGCTAATTTATAAGGAAAGTTACACAAAAAAATTGTTGAAAATTAAAGGCTTAAATGAGGATCAAATATATGATGCCATGGAACACTTTATCACGAACCATGATTTGTTACTTATATTTTTAATAATTTCTAATCAACATAAAAAGGGATACGTTCTTAAAATACTTCGTCATGGGATATAGTTTGGTATCATTTAATTTTGTTATTTTGTTACTATACATTTTGAATAGCAATTTTTTAAAATAAAAATTAGTTTATAGATTTATTTCTATTTTTATTTTTATATTGATAGTTTGAGAGCTTATTATCTATCTTTTATGTACAATAATTTTTTAGTTTTAATTAATTTGTTGAATGTGTTATATATTTTCCACTACAATTCACATTCTCTTAGACGTAATTCCTTTCTGATAAGTATGATTGCTCCAGATTTGATTAATGACAAGCACAAGTATGTCTAGAATAACAGAACTAAAAAGACTAAATTTTTATTAATATATTAAATTTAATAATTTTGGGATCTATACTGTAAAGTTAGATTTATAAAAATACTAACTCTGAAAAGTTATATTGTCAAATCGACAAGCCTCAAGAATTGCCAACTTAGAAGCAACATCATCTCTGACCATATTGCTTGAATATAATACTAAGGCGCTTAAAGCATCAACTGTTGCCTTACGTGTTGCCCAATTTAGATTCCGAAGACACTCATGAATACTTTGTAGCAATGGTTCCAAGTTCTGAGGCGCAATTACCCACCTGCAGCAAGTAGCATACTGTTATAGTCCCTGATTTCTCTCCCCTACTGCGAAATCTTAAACCATATTAAACTTTTACTAGCTAGTTCATTCTCTCATCATATATAGGATATCTAATGCACAATTATAAAAAAAAAAATTGCCCACAAGAAACCAATCAAGAAGGAAGACATAGTTTTTATAATTATTATTAACAAAATTATTATTATTATTGTAATTATTTATTAATAAAAATAATTTATTAAATATTAATAATTACAGTTATTATAATTAACTAAAAATAATAATAATAATAATTAAAAGTATTTTAATAATTTAAAATAATTTTTTATTATTATTCTAATTTTATTACAAAATAAATATAGCAATAAGAATTCATACCATTTCGATTTTAATTCTTACGAAAATAGTAAATAGCTCGTTCGAATTTCAATCTATTTCAATTACAAATCGGTAAACTCACCGCTAAAGTTCAAATAAAATGATGATCCCAATTTTCAAAACAACTCTACGAAGTTTTTGATGTTTTTCTAGTTTGCAATTCAGGCTCGAAATCTGGTTCTATCGTTCTTATCCATGGCGGCTGTAAGAACTTCCGTTGAATCTACCTTTGCCGGTTTTCACAGAAACCGGTCGGCTGGTTCAAAAGCAGTGAGTTAAACTTTGGCATGTTTTGTTGCTAAGTTGCTGCTATCTTCTTGATCCCGGGATTTCTCACTTTTGATTTCGCAGAAATCGGGGAAGTTTGTGATACCCAACAAGGATTTCTACCTCCACTGAAGTAAGTCTCCATGTTTTCCTTGTGATCGGGAGAAATTAAAGGTTTTTTAATTTCTGTTTCATCAGTTATCTTCTGGTCATCCCACTTTAATAATTTCTTCTTACCGCAAAGCTTGCAAAATTCTAAAATTTTAGATACAATTCTTGAGACAAAAAAATGGGTGGATAATTATGATCATTATACTTTAAAGAATGTGTTATTTTGAGCATTCTCTTGAACTCTTCCATGTAGATGTAGTATATGTTCTTCATTTTTTTAATGTTTTTCACGTTCGCGAACAGCTTTATACATGCCTCACAATCACAGAACTTCACATCATTACAACTATTGCTTTCGGCTTAAAAAATGGAGTATACAATTCTTTTTATTCTGTTGAGCCACAACGGGCTTCTTCTCCATGTGGAGGAGAAACCCATTTTCGAGCACTGCCTCAGCACTTGCTCCAGCCCAAGAATGTGCAAGCAACAAGGAACAGAGTAGTGCCAAAACTTACAGCGGGATGGACTTTTTTGAAGAGATGAAACAGTGGTTTTTAGGCTTTAAGAAGCACAGATATTTGTGAGTAGGTGCCAGGTATTTATTCTCTTTGAGAATAGCAAGTGCTTTTCCTCTGTTTGATAACTTGATGCTTAATTTTGACAGGAAAGAGTTGGAGGATTTTCGAAATCTTGCAGAAGCTCAATCGCCTAAGGTGATCATCGCTAAACAAACTTGTCCTTGTGTTTCCCTTGAGTACACTTTTTCTGCTCTTTTGCATAATGCTGTAGCATTCAATTCTGTTTAATTTGACTAGTTTGAGAACAGTTTATGGTAATTGCCTGTGCGGACTCTAGGATACGTCCTTCTAACATCCTTGGACTCTTAAGCTGGCGAAACTTTGATGATTCGAAACCTCGCTAATTTTGTTCTCACCATTGAGTTGTGGCTGAAGGCTTTTACTACATCGTGATCAAAATTGTAATTTGCATGTTTAAATGTCATTGCCTTTTGCCAAATTCCTTCATTGTATTCTTTCCTTGCAGAATGGACCATCAAAAACTAATGGTGCCGTTCAGTTAAGATTGAAGATATAAATTGATAGGCTTAAGTCAGGTCCTAACCATGAAGCCCAATCACTTAAGCCCACAAGTGAAACCCAATCCAGCTTTTCAATATAGCCGTGGAAGTCGTCTTCTGCCCAAATCCCGAAGTACAAACCTTGCAGTTATCTTCTCACAAGCCTCTGCAAAACAGCGGAACAGAATGATGCAATGCCGCAATTGTTCTCAGTCCTTTGTTTTCTTTTGGTCACATTTTGTCGTCTTTCCTTTAGCAATCTTGTTTCTCAAGTTTACTTTGATATTCTCTGTAAAAATGTACGTTTTATTCATCATAGAAATCAAAATACAAAAGCAAAAGCTTTCTTTGCTTATTCGAGTTTGTTGCTTGATTTTTAACTTTGCAGTAACTACACTTGAAGTAAGTTAGCATATATCAACTCTGGAGGAATACAAACCCTCATGAGAATGCAAGATGATGACAATAAATCAAGGTTTATTAGCACCTGCAGCTTCAGATGATTATTTCTGATTGAATCTTCGGCAGTTTTGTCTGCTTACTCGTTTAAAATTATTGCTTCTGTTCTTTCAGAAACTTTGCTGAAAAGTGGGTTGTCAATGCGAAAGTTGCTGAGTTGAGAACAAAAGCTTGTGCAGCCCACCCTAGCTTTAACCAACAATGCAGGCACTGTGAGAACGTATGCTCTACCTATCCACATTTTGTCTTCTGAGTTCGCCGCCAGAAACTACCACATGAATAGTAATAATGCACACTTCCATTGCTCTGGATGTGATGCTATTCAAGATTTAATCAATAGTCGTGCGCATTGTTTTAATTACCTTGATTTTCCAGAGTATTTGCTTATCAGCTTGCAATGAACTTATGTAGAACTTCATCCAATTTGTGACAGGAATCGATCAATTTTTCACGACTGAACTTGTTAACATACCCATGGATAAAAGACAGAGTCAAGAAAGAGTTATTATCTTTTCGTGGAGGATAGTATTATCTTCTGAATTGTACATCTGAGAAATGGACACTTGATTACAATGGGAGTAACATCGATGAAGAAGGGAGCAGAAACTCAATCAAGATCATTCATTTTGGTGCTGACCCTTTATATTTGTTTCGTTCACTGCAATGCAGCCGTCATAGGTGTATTCCACAGAAAATTACATTACATATAAATCGTGCAAATTTGTAACACAACTTGTTCTGCTAAAAGAAATATGTATTTACTTTTTTAAATATAAAAGTACATTTTCATTGGATTAAACAAACCCAAAAAATGAACCTAATATTCAATTTCTTGTTTTCCAATATTAGGAGTGTACTTGTTGCAGCTCAACCGATTTTTAAGTGTTTTATTTTGGGATTTAATTAAGATAGGTTTCATATATTTAACTTTTTTTAGTATAAAATTTAAAATATAAAATAAAAAATTAAAATAATTAATATAAAATTTGAATTAAATAACATAAAAAATTTAAAACACAAAATATAAAAATAATTAATATAAAATTTAAAATATATAACTTAAAAAATTTACAATACGAATATAAAATTTAAACATATTAATATAAGATATTTTTAAATAATATTAAATAACAAATAAATATTAATAAATATTATTTTACATAATAAAAATTATTAATGTGATTTAAGTTTTTATTTTTTATTTTTTAATAGATAACAAATTATACATTTCTAACTTTTGAGTCCAATCAAGCCTTTCTACAATCAAGCCCGCTACAAGGCTCAAGATGGAGCCCCACTTAGGCTCAAAATTGTGCTCTACTTGCAAAATAAAATAAAATATTTAAATTTTTGCGGCAAAAATTTTAAGTCATGAAATCAATCAAATAAGTGATAAAATTAGTAAAATACATTCACTCTTTGTCCATGAAAATTCTATTGTAAATTTGAAATTGAAAAAATAGTTTTGACTAGAGAGAATAAAGCTTGAGAATAATTTTCAAGTTACAACTTTATATTTTGTATAAATTGTTATTCTAGAGTAAAATTATTTAAAAGCTATGTAATTGATTAAGTTGGTAAAAATAAAGTAAAATTAATTGTTTACATAAATAATATTTAAAATAAGATTATTTTAATTTTTTTTTTTAAAAAAAAAAATTGATGCATCTTTCATGCAATACATTGCACCCAGACCCTCTATTTTGTAATTTAACTAATAAAAACAGGAATATTATAATAAATTGTATACAAAATGAATAAAAGTAATAATTTGAATTATTATATTATATTTGTATCAAATTGTAATTATACCGTATTAAATAGAGACTAACACGAATTCAAATTACTTAATAATCGTATTAAAAATTAAAATTTTTAATCCAACACGATTGATATATAATTAAACGAATTGTAATTAAATTACTTATTTAACATATTTTTTTTATATGCTGTAACATATTTTTATAATATTTATAATATTATATACACAAATAATAATTAATTTTATTCTAAATATAATTAAATAATTTTTTAAAAATAATAAATATAGTTAAAAATATATAAAATAAAATTATTAAATTATAAATATATTAATATATTATAAATATTTAAATAATTAACTAGATTATAAACAAAATTTATGTATTAAAAATTTAAAATTTAAATTTATATTATATTTATTTATTTAATAATTATATTATTTTATATTAATTTAAATTCGTATTGAATTTTTATCAGCAATTGTGTTAAAATTAGGACCATAAAATCAAAACTGAAGGGTATAAATTGAACAATAACATAAATATAGGGGTCAAAATATAATTAAGAAACACTGCATACAGGCGTACAAATTTGAGAGCAAGACGAGACTCATCAACAAACTAGGCATAAACTACTGAGCACAACGCGTCCGATCTCGGTTCAATTTTCCAGAAGAAAGATGATCTCCCAGTTTTTCGTCCTCTCTCAGCGAGGCGACAACATAGTCTTCCGCGACTGTGAGTTTTGTCTCTCTAATTTTCTCGCCCAATCTGTTTATTAAATCGTTTAAATTATAACGATCTTAACTTGTTAATCTGGATTGAATTACTACCAAACTAGATTTGGCACGAATCAATTCCTAAAAAAGCTCTAAAACGACGAATATTTGCACTGTATTAAAAGAAACATCGTGGTTACTGGTATTTGTTATCGTAGATCGCGGTGAAGTGCAGAAAGGAAGCGCGGAGATATTTTTTCGTAAAGTGAAGTTTTGGAAAGGAGACGGTGAAGAGGAGGCGCCACCTGTCTTTGTAGGTATTATCTTAATATAGAATGTTAGGACTTAGGTAGTATGCTTGTACAAATGTGATTTAAATTGTTTACCAATATGTTTCAATTTAAATTGTAATTCTCTGATTTGATTTTACCTTGAATTTTTTAGTTTTGTTATTTGAGTTTCTAACTATTCATTATTTGTTATGTAATCTGTGAAGTATTCTTAGAAATAATGTCGATAAGTATGTCTTTCAGGTTAATGTGGCAGTCTTTTTAATTGATTATTGTTTTTGATCACTAGAACATGGACGGCGTGAACTACTTTCATGTAAAAGTCGTTGGATTATTGTTCGTTGCAACCACAAGGGTTAATGTGTCGCCATCTCTTGTCTTGGAGCTTCTACAAAGGATAGCTCGTGTCATCAAAGATTACCTTGGGGTTCTCAATGAGGATTCATTACGAAAGAACTTTGTGCTTGTGTATGAGTTGCTTGATGAAGTCATTGTAAGTTTTCTTGTGATCCTACATATCTGTCTGCTAGTGTATTTCTTTACCACAGTACAAATGTTTGCTGCTTAAGCTTCTAGTTCACTAGTTAATCTGTTGTTTTCATTGGATGAGATGCTATGCTTTGCCTGCTTATTAGCCTTGACTTGAAGATTCCTAAATTGCCTGAGCTCTTAGATGTGTGAAATTGCTGTATTTTTTTTTTCAATATGTCTGAAATTTGGCTTAGTAGATTGTTTTCTCTTTTCAAGATATTTATCAAATTATCAGTTGCAGTTGTTTTAAAATTCAAGCTGACTAGACTGGTTTCAGTGGTTTTTGTATGGGAGAAATTTGATCTGGATTATTGCATTGCGATGTGGTTTTTACTAATGAGTACCAGTATACAGTGGGAAGAAGTATTAAATGTTCTTTCTGTTTAAGAAGTATTTAGAATATTCTCTTACAAAACTTGTTACGTCTTGTTACTTTATTGATGTTTAATTATCTATGAATTGGTCTTTTATCTTGACTGTTGTCTTTTTCCAACAGGATTTTGGTTATGTGCAAACAACGTCTACAGAGGTGTTAAAGTCCTATGTATTTAATGAGCCAATTGTGGTTGATGTTGCACGTCTGCAGCCTCTTGGCCCTGCTGCCATTTTTATGGTATTATGTCTTCTATGCAATCATATTCTCAAGTACATGGTTAGCATGATAATTAACATGAACGTATGATTTGATTAATAAGAGTTTGGGTTTTCGTGCAGCAAGGGACCAAACGAATGCCAGGAACAGCTGTCACCAAATCTGTTGTGGCGAATGAGCCTGGGGGTCGGAAGCGAGAAGAAATTTTTGTGGATATAATTGAGAAAATCAGTGTGACATTCAGCTCAAGTGTGAGTATTCACCTCTTCATCTGACTCCAACTTCTGTAATGGTTGCCACATTAGTGCTCTTGTATGTTTGGCCGAATTTTTCTTTTGTAAAATAAGACATGCATATGCAACGTCATTTAAACAAATGACCCTGGTAATTTACAACTACATATGCAGTGTCATTTAAACAAATCACCCAGGTAATTTACGACTTCATATGCAATATCATTTAAATAAATCAATCCTGGTAATTTACAGCTACACTTTTCAAGAATGATTCTCAAAATTTATGAGTAGTTTAGGACCAAGACAAAAATGTTTGCTTTGTACTTTGATCTCTAAGCTCAATATTAGAATGATTTTCATTCCGCCAACCTTTTTGTCTGCCAGCTTTAACCTTTCGTATCGATGATTCTTAAATCAGACAGCTTCTTTATATTCTTGTTTATGCACAACTTTTATGTTCTTATTTTTTATTAGTTTCAATATATATTCATTTATATTAATGATTATGCTTTATCTTAGTTTTTGATTCTCACTACCAGTTTTAATCAATGTAATGATGTTTAAACAGGGATATATTCTGACTTCTGAGATTGATGGCACCATTCAAATGAAGAGCTATCTCACTGGAAATCCAGAAATTCGATTGGCTCTTAATGAGGACCTCAGCATAGGAAAAGATGGGAGATCAATCTATGGTACTGGCTCTAGGACTTTCATTGTTTATTTATGGTTAATTTTGCCAATAGACTTTTCCTGCAATATATGAGACTATCAAGTTTTGTTGATTGCCTTCATGATGTAATAAAGCAATTGATATGAAGATTTTATGTTTTGTTAGCCATACTTGTATTGATCTGTGATTAATAATTTAGCTCTGGTCAGTCCCACAATTTTTCATTATGATTTGTTGACCTTTACCAAAGTTATGCTTTCGAATTTGTTCTAGGATGGTTATTTTCATTTCTGTGCCAGCATTTAGTATATAGTCGGCTATGAGTTCAGTATATGCTTCTGTAGTTTCTTTATTATACATATTTTTGGATCATTCTGCTTCTGACGTTTCTCTATTATACATGTTTTTAAATCATTCTTGGTACTTTAATTCAAAATTCCCATCTCCCCCCTTCCCAACAAACCCCAAAATCTTTTGCAATCTCATATGGTCTGCTTGCTGTGACAGATTACAGAAGTTCAATTGGGTCAGGAGCTGTGATACTTGATGATTGCAATTTTCATGAATCTGTACGTCTTGATAGTTTTGATATGGACAGAACTTTGTCTCTGGTGAGTGGATTTAAGGTTATGTGATTTTGATAGTTATATGTAAACTGAAGTGATGATTGTCCTATATGCTATTGTCTAAAAGTTACTTAATTCTGCTTATGTTGTCAGGTTCCACCAGATGGTGAATTTCCTGTTATGAACTACCGTATGACCCAGGAATTCAAGCCTCCTTTTCGTATCAATACTTTGATTGAAGAAGCAGGAGCCCTTAAGGTGACTATTGTCTTTGATTAGGGAATATTTACAAATAAGGAAACATGATGCAAGTGAATTTTTTTGTGCCTTGACTCTGGATGCTTTGGCCTATAATTACCACTTTTCTGTAGAATATTATGTCTAACTGATCTTTAAATTTAATGCTCTGTGATTGTTCAGGCTGAAGTGATTATTAAAATAAGTGCTGAATTCTCCTCAAGCATTACTGCCAACACAATTGTTGTAGAAATGCCACTGCCAAAGTACACTACCAGGTACTATTAACTTCAGAAACTGTGTTTTATTTGATCAGGTAACCTGACAAAATGTTTTTTGCTTGTACTGGAATTATTGATTAGATTATGCATGTTAGTTTAAAGGATCTAATATTTTTATATGGTTTTTTACATTTTGTTTAGGCATCTTTAAAGCCAGCTTAGGCCTTTCTGGGTTTGTATATCTTCTGGAGTATTTTGATCAGCCCTTTAGCCTATTGCTTGTAAAATAGATAGACGGGCTTTTGTGCATGACTGCACAAAAAACTAGAAACCGAACATGTGTCCATATTAGAAAAGGTTTAAAGACTGTTGCTCGTCATTTTTTAGATTGTGAATCCAGGCAGGTTATACTGCCTTTATTGATCCTCTTAGAGGAGATTGTTTTCAGTATATTATAAATGGCTTAGAAATTTTTTTTATTGTATTCTGAGTTTGAAGAGATCTAACTCAGGCAGTTGATTTTGGTGCTGTAGTACCTATGCTTTGTATTGATTTTTATTTAACTGCATACTTGCTCACTTTCCTGGATTATTATTTCTGCAGAGTGAGTTTTGGCTTGGAACCTGGAGCAGTTGGGCAAAGAACAGATTTCAAGGAACCTAATAAGAGACTTGAATGGGGTTTAAAGAAGGCAATAATTTCTTACAAATAGACTCATAGTTGGCTTTTGTTAATAATTTCATCAATTATAGAATTATGTTTTTGCCTATGCATTATTCAAATGTGCAACCCCCTGATAGGTTTGATACATCGCAGATTGTTGGTGGATCTGAGCATACACTACGTGCAAAGCTGACATTTTCACAGGAATCACATGGTACTGGCTATTGCCTTCTGGCAACAATCTTTTTGGGAAGTTTGATTTTTTTCCCCTTTGTTTCCATGTTTTAACTTCTACATATTTCATGTTTTAGTTTTTACTCTTCTTTTTACCCTTATATGTTGATTTCCTTTTCGTTTTCTTGCTACTTTCATTGTTTGATACAGGAAATATCACAAAGGAAGCTGGACCTGTTAACATGACTTTTACGATACCAATGTACAATGCATCAAAGCTTCAGGTATGATACTGTACTGCCATTGCTAGATGTCTACACAACTTTTACTCTCTGCTGAGTAGCTCAAAGTTTCAACATTTAATGTTGTGTCAAATTAGAAAAAGTTAACAAGTCTAAAGCACCACCGTAATATGTATGCTGAAATTTCTCTCAAAACCAACTGAATAACAGTCTGCCAGAGTAGAAATGTTAGGTCTACAAAAGACTAAAGTTATCTTGAGATTCTGAATGTTCCTTTGAAGATGACCACTTTTTATATGACCTTTGATGCAGGTGAAATACTTGCAGATAGCAAAGAAATCCAGTACTTATAATCCATATCGATGGGTGAGATATGTCACTCAGGCCAACTCATATGTTGCTCGGATATGACAGTATAACTTCTATCCTATTCCTTCTAGATTGTTTGTCTGATGTATCTTGTTTATGTTGTATTACTTTTTTGACTAGTTGTTATGGTTCTTGTGAAATGATACCCTGAAAGTTTATTCTCGGCTTAATGGACCAAATCCTTGTATCAATTCCTGTTTTATTGACTAATCTACTCGATTTTCCTGCAGCTGTCTCTGGTTGGATATCATTTGTTAAAGAAAATGATTGAAAAATATGCATACCAACAGGTGCCCTCCTGCCGCGCGGTCATTTTATGGCAAGCATAGGATTTAATTATGTGAACTAATGCTGTTGACGTTAATAAAAATTTATGCAAAGTTATGCCAAGCCCATGGATCAACACTTATATTTATGATAAAAAGAGATGAATAGTTGAACTAACAGCCCTTATGGTGTCTCCCTCTGTAAAAGACCAAAGCAAACCTTTCCATGCAAACCATATGGTGCTTTCGAAACGGCAAATAACCTGAACTCATACATTCTCCAGCCTCTGTTGCTCAGAGCCCTGTTGCTTATCCGCAGCACTGGAGTCCTGGGCTCTCGCTGCCTTTTGGACATAACCGAGCCTGAGATTCCTGAGTTTCCGAACCAGAATTGCCATATCTTCCTACCTTTCAAACTTTCCCTAAACCTGAATTACCGCCCCTTTCTAAGGTAGAACTTTTCCTTCTGGCTCTTATTCCAACTCTGCCTAAGCCTCAGTTTCCATTTGTTCCTCATTCCCGTGATCTCAAAGAGCCTGAATCGCCTCCTTTTCCGAAGCCTTCTGTGCCAAAACCCACCATTCCTTCCCTCTCTCCGCCGCACCCAACCGCTAGTCCGAGTTTCCAAACCCTTCAACGAAATGGGATTGTCTCTGTTATATTCGGTATACCTTACATTTAAAAATTTTTATTATTTGTAATTAAAATAATATTTATAAAAATTTAAAATAAAATAAAAAATTTAAAATAAAATAAAAAATTTAATGTTTTAAGATTTTATTTTTTGTTTTAAATTTTTATATAGATTATTATTAGTAATAAAATTTTTGAATGTATGCTGGACCTAGAAGTAATATAGCCTAAGTCTTTAAGACGTAAACAAGAATTTTTATAAGAATGTTAAAAGTGTCGAGTTGTGTCGGTCCAACTAGTAAAATTCAAGTTTACGAAGATTAAGGGGCCAGGCTGAGTTGACCTGACCAAAAAAAAGGTACGTCATGGTTCAAAGACTTGGGCCCTAATGGACTGTGCTAGGTTGGTTCATTGGCTAACTAGCAAGCTTTTGTAATTTTGCAAAAACAAAATAATAATTAAATTATATGTGGGACCCACGGTATAGTATCCGGCTTGCATGCCTGATCCGACTCCGAACTCGAAACGAGCCCCAACCTTCCAGTCCGACATAAGCCCGTGATGAGCCCGAACCAGGCTAAGCTTTACTATTAAAAGAGTGGGCTGAGCTGGGTCCGCACCTCTATTCCTGTGTGCGATGATATTTCTATGGTCTTAATTAATTATATTATCTACTTTTTATCTCCTCTTTCTTCTAGAAGAATTACTCATAAAAGTTGTGTAAGCAATAACTCAAGGACTTCAACTTCTTATCCTGCATTCTTTATTATATTTACCCACACAAATTTCACACAGCTAGACGAAGAAAGTCAATTCCTCATAATTGCAGGGAAGAAAAAGTATTAATAATGAATTTATTTCACTTGTGAAGAATCAATCCATTGACCTTATCGAAGAACACATTCCCCAAAAGGCAGAAAAACTGTTGAATCCCTGCTCCTCCACCCAAAAAAAATATCAAAAACCAGCCAAATGGGGAAAAAGCTTATGTATGTATTGCTCCAACTGTGGAAATTTGTCCCCCTCGTCATCTTTAGATTGTAGTTGCCTGCAATTTGTCTTCATAAATAACTGTTTCTCCAACTTACAAAAAAATAAAATAAAGCTAAAAGTTGGAAATTATAACAATGGCTGAAAATTGAAAGTGAAAGAGTTTAAGATTATTACCCAAGAGTTAGAAAAATTTTGTAAAATATAAGTCACATGAGATGTATTGCCAATTATATATTATTCTGATAGTATCATTGTTTTAGGGTAATTGTGATTTGGACTTAATAATATATCCATTAGACCTAATAATATTTCCTTCTAAATGAGGGATTTTCTTGTAACGGTGTTGAATCAATCTGAAGTAAAAGACAAGTTTTACTTGCTTTGCTTTTGCTTTTCTATTTCCTGGTGGACTCTGGCAATTTCTAGGTAGCTACCTTACCATCACGCGATGTGATTCCTGTTCAGCAATGTAAGTTAGTCCTTCTCTTTCCCACGGAGCAGAACCAGTCTAGCAATAGTATGATATTCATTGTACCAATAAATTCAAATACACACTCAGGTAAGCTTAGCTCCCTGTTCAGAAACAGCATAATAACTTCCAGATCCTTATATTTTTACAATTTTATCAATAAAAGTAAATTTTTATTTACTTATAATAAATTATGCAGTTTATGTTGTAATAGTTAAAATTTAATATTAAAAATATAAAAACAACTTATAAGAGTGACAATTTCTCTCTACTCGAGCAGTAACACATCTAGAAGTAAATATCATTCTCTTTATATAAAAATATTATCGTAATAGAATTTATTTAAATTTTCAATAAATTTTTAATTATAACGTAAATCAATAAAATTTTAGTTATTTTAATAATAATTAATAATAAATTTGATATAAGTAAATAAATTTATTTTTATTTGTAAAAATTTAAAAATTCAGAGAGTCAGGTATTATTACCCCAGAAATTGCATCTTCTAGCTTTGTAAGTACCTTGCCTAACACAGTACCTGTTTTGTTTCTTGTTTTCAATGTTTCCGATTTCTGATTATTTGATTTTAATCGGTAGCATCTTATGACCCATTGTCATAGAATGCGACATGAGAGATGCACCTACCGATTTGGATCCATTTCCTTCGTTACCAGCATTATTAAAAAAGAACGACAATGTACCATTCCAATTCAGGCCTGGTGTTCATCAACGTTGAGTTACAAACTTTTTAATCAAATTTTAACTATGGGTATACCAGGGGAAAATCAAATCGAATTAAAAAGATAATTTAATTTAATTTAAATCAATTAAAAATATATTAATTTAATTTTATTATTAATTAAATTTTTAGTTTAATTTTAATTTAATTAAAATTAAATTAATTTTTATTTTTGATTTGAACTAGAACCAAATCAAATCGAATCAATTAATTTAGTAATTTAATTCAATTTAATTTATTTTTTATTTTTAAATAGAATTAAATAAAATTATAATTTTTTATTTATAAATATTTTTAAATTATAAGTAAATTTTTTTTATTAGTATAAATTATTTATAATTTAAAATAAAATGATGTGACATGCCATCTCATAGAATGCTTCCTGTATATTAATCACATTAACTTGGAGTTAACTTGTGGTTTAAGTTTTGCCTTTTTGAGTTATGGACCAAAGCTTTGATTTCTTCTACCTAATTTTTCCTTCAGAACAAACAAGATCTGGCTGGCTTTGTGCTTTGGTTGCACGTGGTAAAGTTGTGCGAAATTTGGTTACCAAAATTGGCAGATTTGCTTTTGAAAAGTTGGATATGCTTGTTTTGCAATGAGCTTCTTCTATTCTTGTCTTTGAATCCAATCAATAGAATTCTTCCTTCTCCTGTTTTGAGTGATAGACAGTTCACAAGAGATGGAGGGTACATTTCTAAGTTTCTATGCATACACGTGCTTTGTGTTGGCATGCCTTCTTTTCCAGTCACTATCCAGAATCCCAACTGCAGCTGTTACATACCATTTTTGACTTTTAAAATGCCCATTATTTTTATATGCAAGTCTTTAATTAATTAAATTTCTGAAACTCTGTGTGTGTGTGTATATTTTTTTAAAAAAAAAAAGAAAAAAAATCTCTGGAAGGTTGGAGCAATTACGAGTTGTAATCTTCTGTAATGTACGAGCATTGTCATGCTGGGAATTCCCCTTGTTGTAAATGGAACGGAGGCATAAAATTACAAATACAAAAAAGTCATAATTGATCAACTGCTCCCCAAAATTGTAAAAGATATCAAATTAATGAAAAGGAAATCTTAATAGTCAAAGTAAGTGAGCCGAGATTAGGAATTTAATAGAGAAAAACAACCCAAACAACCCAAGTGTGGGCTGCCGGTCAGCCAGCCAGCCAGCCATTGCTTTCGCCCTCTCTTTCTCTCCCTCTCACAGCCCACACCACTACCCAGCTCATATGAATAATGTAGAACTTTGTACGCGGAAAGTTTGCAATAAGAACATTAACATAAACATTGAAATTTAAAATAATAATAATGAAAAGGCAATCCCCATAAGAGCCATAACCCAAAAAGGAAGGAACATCAACCTGTAACTGTCAATCCTCTCGGTCGGGGGAGGACCCTGATTCACTCTACCTTCAAACTTGAATCAGAGAGAGAAGCTAAGGCGGTTGTCGTGTTTGTGTTGGGCTACCAAAACAAATTTACATATTTACCCTTCTCAATTTGGTCCCCAACCAGCGGCGCCATTAGTCTTTACCCACCTCCTTTCCCCTCTCTCTCTCTCTCCCTCTCTTCCAATCCCTATCCTTTATTTATTATAAAACAAATCAATCCAAATAAGCCCATCATCTATCTTCTAGCTCCCTCGCTCGCTCGCTCCCTTCCTACTTCTATTGAGTTCGTATCTCTGTCTCTGTCTCTTCCCAAATCCTTCTCCCTCCTGCCTTCCGTTCCCTGTTAATTTCTTTCTCTTATTTTATTAGACAGACCCCGCCCCAGTTTACCGTCCAATCAATTCATTCCCAATACCCAAAATTATAATTATAATTTCCCAATAGTTTTTTATTTTCTCGATTAAAAAAAGGGGGGGGAATTATAGAAAAACCAAAAACCGAAGATGAAGGGTGACTATGGAGAAGCCAAAATCACAAACTCGCCCAGCATGTTCTCCAAACTTCACCACCAACAACTTCCTTTCTCTCATCACTTCCAGCTCTCCCGCGACTCTCAGACCTCCGAAGAAGAAACCAACAGCCATAACTCTCCAGCCACCACCGCCGCCACCATCCCCTCTACCGCCGCCAAATCCAGACACCAAGACCCCAACAGCGGTAATACTACCGGCGGTGATGGTGCTACGATCGAAGTTGTTCGCCGCCCTAGAGGCAGACCTCCCGGCTCCAAAAACAAGCCTAAGCCTCCTGTTTTCATCACTCGCGAGCCCGAACCTACTATGAGTCCTTACATTCTCGAAGTCCCTGGTGGGAACGACGTCGTTGAAACTATCTTCAGCTTCTGCCGTCGCAAGAGTATCGGGATTTGCGTCCTCACTGGCTCAGGTACTGTCGCTAACGTCACTCTCCGTCAGCCCTCTGCAACTCCTGGCTCGACCATAACGTTCCACGGCAGATTCGAGATTCTTTCAATCTCCGCTACGTTCTTGCCTGAAAACGCTGCGTATCCATCCTTGCCGAACATATTCGCCATTTCTTTGGCGGGCCCGCAGGGGCAGATCGTGGGTGGGTCCGTGGTGGGCCCTCTAGTTGCTGCAGGGACGGTGTTCGTGATCGCCGCCACGTTTAACAACCCTATGTATCACCGTTTACCGGCGCATGAAGAGCTGAGGAATTCAGTTTCAGCTGGCGGCGAAGGGCAGTCACCTGTGGGATCGAGCGGAGGAGGAGGCGGTGGGGCCGAGACTGGTGGACACTTGGGAGGAGAATCGTGTGGGATTTCCATGTATAGTTGTCATTTGCCTGGTGGTGGTGGTGATGTGATATGGGCTCCAACTGCTAGACCACCACCACCTTACTGAATACTTTTTTTTTTTTTTTTCTTTTTTGTGAATCTTTCTGCAGCTTTAGATTTTCGTCTGTTCTCTGTTGGTTAGTGCTTTTGATTACCATGATTCCATGATTAATTGCTTGTTTAATTTCAAATTTTGGATTATGTTAGTGCTAATGTTAATTATGGTAGTAGTATTATTAATGATAGACCAGCCAGCCAGCCACCACCCACTTCTTCTTCTACATCTGGTGTTATCACTTTGAATTGAAGTAACGAAAAGAAAGGCATGATGCTCCCTTTTCTTTCCATTTCCATGCATAGTGAAGCTTTATTACCTACTGGTTTCTTTAATGGTGCATGGCCTGTATCTTGAACCAGTAGATAATCATCAAAATTTTACTGGCTGTAAAACAATGACTAATGGGTATTGCCTTGTTTTGATTTGGAGTTTGAAACTTAGCATGTCTGCAGTCACTGTTATCACTGCAGCAACAGCAGCAGCAACTGCTAAACTGCTGCGGGCTGAAGATAACGCTGCTGCTTTTGCTTCAAGTTGACGATCTTTTTTTGTTTTCTCCTTCTCAGCTTCCTGAATTAGAAAAAGCGTATGGCAGTGAAGAACGTGGCTAGGGTTACGCTTGCCAGAGAAATAAAATTATAAAGAAAAGTGTAAGCTGTGTTTGCTTTTTCCCTGTACCGTTCTTGAAAGCTCTCAAAACCAAAAGCTTCTTTGTTATTATTTTTATATTATCTGTTTGCCCCATTCTCCTCCTGTTTGATTCTGATCATCCAATCCAATATGTACTTTGTTTTGTCTCTTTATTCTTCCTTTCACTTCATGGGCCAGAAGAGAAAAAGAAAATCAAACACAATGAATGAAAATTCAAAGAAAGATAGGGTTTCTATCTATCTATACATTCAATCCTAGCTGTCCATCATTTCATCCTCTTCACATTGATCCCACCATAAAGACGCTTAAGTTTCAGCTCACAAATCGTGAATATGCACGTATGGTCACCTTATTAATGAACACGATGAGACCAATCCATATTGATCATACGGAATTCTTTTACGACACTGTTGAAAACAAAAACCTGATGAAATCACATTGATCAATCTGTCTCTCATTCTGTCATTTCTAGTTTCTGGGTCCACCATGGTGATTGGTGTGTGTAATCTCTGTAGCATCCGTGTGGTTGCAATGCAGTGCCCACAGACCAGGCCAGTAGGCCACCGTCTTGTTTCTCTCTGTCTTTTCTGGATCTGAATACAAACCCCGTACCTGTTGCCAGTTTCTCACAGCACTTCACGTGTCTCTTGTTATTTTTCGCAACCAAATTGTTAATGTACGAGGAAATGACATACTGTACATGGGATTCTTGTTGAAATTGTGATTAACAAAAAAATTTGGAAGAGTTATATGTGCAAAGATGTCAAGCCATTATCTTTAAGACCTTAGTGAGGTAGGATTGAGGAGAAAGTTTAAGAAAGGATGGTCTATTATATCAGCATAACAAAATTGAAGAAGGGATGGTTTATTATGTCAGGTAATAGATATAATAAAATTATTTAATTAATAAAATAATAGATATAATAATTAATAAAATAAATTTATTTATTAATAATAAATAAAAAAATTAAAAAATATTATTATTTAATTAATATATTAAAAATAATTTATAATATTGTCACACTTAAAATTATTTTAAAATTAAAAATATTATAATTTTATATAATTATATATATATATATAAAGTCAACTAATCTAATCATGACTTTTGATTTTGTGTTTGAATCTCTTACATATTTATTTTATTAATTAATTAAAATTATGTAAATAAAATTTTTATATTCAAATTCTCTCGAACACTTATTTTATTGATTAATTTTAAATTTAATTAATAAAATATTATCTTCATCTTATATAAAATGAAATATTTGTATTTAATATTTTAAATTTACACTATGGGTCTATTTAAATGACTCCAGCTTTGCATTCAAAAGAAAATTGTCTTTCACTTTTTGACTTAATGTTTATGCTTTGATCGTAAAGAAAATGGGGATCTTGATGTCGAATTTTAAAACTTGGTGTGAACGTGGAGTAAGTGTGATAGATTTGTTTAATAATTGAACTAGAATTCTCTTTTCATCTAAATTTTTAGCTTTATTAATTTTCTTATTGTCTCTTAATTAAGCAATTACAGAAACAAACCCAACTGAGAAGATCGATCCATTTCATTGATTATTAAGAGCACATAGTATGCATATGAAATGCAATGCAAAATCCTTTGTCTGTTGAATTATTGATCTCAATTCCCCCAGAGTAATGTTGAATTCAGAATTAGTTGTCAGATATATATATATATATATATATATATGTTGCCATGGCATGCATGGTACATTGACGCATGCATGAATTACAGACAGATGGTAAAATACTAATGATTAATGCATACACCCCCACTTCAATGCAATCCAATCCAATCCTCCTAGCCAATTAATTTTATCTTCGCGACTCGACTTCTTTTGAGTTTCAACTTTGAACCCCACTTTGTTTCCCTCTTGCATTGCATGCTTAAAGTTCTGGATTCAACGCAGGCATACGGTTGCCTGCCTGTCTGTGTGCGCCAGTCGCCCTATGACCGAAGACTCTTTCTTTTCTTCTAAAATTTCCAAGTTGCTTGCATGCATGGTTGGCTGATGGATATCATGGCACCATACTCATAATTTCTTCAAGTTGAAGAGATCGAGCTGCTGCCGCTGCGCCTGCCCGCCCCTTTCATTGACCATTCTCCTCTCCTTTGCCTTTGCCTTTGCATTAATTTTCTCCTGCTTCTTTCTTTCTTTCTTTCGTTCGTTCATGCATCTTTGTTGCTTTTCGTTTTATGCATCATGTGGCATGCCCATGTCTTCTACCACCAGCCACCGACTGATGATGATTTTTGTAAAAGGACAATTTAGTTGTTGTCTTGTTGATCAAACCTTCTAGCTTATGCATGCGGTGGCTTATAAATCTTACAAACTTCTAGTCGTTCACATTTGACTTTACTTCCTATTCTGTCGGCTATTTCGCTGTTCATCTCAGATTCACTAACCAAGATCTGTCTATTAATTTTGTATCAATTAATTTAACTCTTAATGAAAGAAAGCAACAGACAATCAGAACCTAATCCGGCTATTTAATTACGACATTGAACATTAATTAGTGGATGCATTCTCTTTGTCCCCCGTCTAAGTTATTTCTAAGCACAATGTTTTTATATTCTACGTGTTGGATTCCAAGTTATTAAATGAAACTCTGACTAACACATACAAAGCAAGCCATCATGCATTGTCTTGTGTTGACATATTGAAGTGGGATTTGATTGAAGAGGAGATCAACACAGCCTTGTCTGTAGCTGCTTTGGTGAACATTGCCTAATGTCAAATCCCACCAAGAATAGAACATACATTGATTTTTATTTGTAGGTAGGTTTTCAAATATCTCTACTTTGAATTTTGATAAAAAATTGTCTGAGTCAAGCTATAATAAATGAATTTGATCGTAAAAGAAAGTCATATAATTAAATAAATAATAATATTATTATTTATTTTAAAATAAAATAAATTGATATTAAATTTATAAAATCTTTCATTACATAATTAAATAAATAATAATATTAAGTCTTACATTAAAAAAATTAAATTAATTTTAAATTTATAAAAATAAATAAATAATATTATTTAATACACCAATTTCTTGAATAGAAGGGAAATGCTTACCTAAAAATAAAAGTGATTCTTGCGTGTCGGCTGGACCTTTTATATTTGCTTAAATGCTCAACATTTTTTCATTCTTTTATAAGGAAAGAAAAAGCATGTGTTCACCATGAATCTTGACAAATTAAGCTACCTTGCTTTTCTCTCGTCCCAAGTACGACCCAATTCGAATCATCATCAATCTTTAATTAGTGGTGTCAAATGAACGAATCATGGAGTGGTTGAGAACAAGTTTGACATCTTGTCACAAAATGGAAGTGTACAAAGACATGAATATCCATAATTCAATTGAAAATAAAAGCAAAGGAGAGGATGAAGAGGGGATACATGCCCCACATGTTATCTATCTCCTGGAAAATTGAACACATGGTGCAACTGTAACTATATATGGTCCGAAGCCTCATTTGGGATGATACAACCAAGGCAACGGAGATAGACAATCGAGAGGTTATCTAAATGAGTAAGGGGGTTCGATGGGTGTGTGCCTTGTTTTGTTTGTCAAATTTGGTGGATGATGTTGATCTTGTCCTTGCCCTTCCCTTCCACGTGCCCATCCTTTTCTTTTTTATGTGGATAACTGTCAATTATGCATCAACCTTACTTGTTTCTTTTCTCAATGAGCCTGATATCTCAGTAATTAATGATAATAATGGTTGGCTCCACATTTAAGATATGATCATCCATCGATCAGACGCATGGCTTGCTGGACGGAGGATGACTGAAATTTTTCAACATTGGCTGCAGCTTCCTCCTTCTTTTCACGAGGAATCCTCTTCCTCTTATGTTGCTGTATTCAACACCAAACAAGAATACCAACCTGGACTCATTTTTCACATTAAAATTTTTTTTTTAAATAAAATAATTTTATCATATTAATATAAATAATATAAAAAAATTATTTAATAATAATAAATAAATAAAATTAAAAATAAATTTTTTTAATCACATTAATTAAGAATAATATTTATTTTTATTTTTTTATTTATTATTTATATCATTTATATTAACATAATAGAACCATTTCATCTAAAATATTTAAAATAAGACATACAAACATGCATATTTAGTAGAAAAAATTTTAAATAAAACAATTCTACTACGTTGAACTGATGTAGTGGAATTATTAATTAATGAAGTAAAAGAAATATATTCATTAGTAATGAATGAAAAAAATAGATGATTTTATTATTTAATTAATATAATAATAATAATTTTTTATATTTTTTATTAATTTTTTTCGCTCATCATTAATAAATATATATTTTTTATTTTATTAATTAAATAGTCCTATCACATCAATAATATTTATTATCTCACTTAAAAATTTTTTATTTAATATTACACAAATATAATTATAATTAAATAGTAAAAAAGTTAAATGACAAAATTTTTGAAAACAACAAACTAATTTAAACAAAGAAATCAAAAAACAGTTAAGAGACAAAAGGGGGATTTGATTATTGATAATTATAATTTAATTAAGAATAAGGTAAGAAAGTGATGTAAGCTTTATATATATATATATAGAGAGAGAGAGAGAGAGGTTCCGTGTAGTTAAAAGACAAAAATGGAAATAATAAATCAAAAGTTATAAAGCCTAACAGGGAATAACAGAATAATAATTGAATTAAATGCCAAAATCGGAATTAATTAATTTCTTTCATAAATACAGAGAAATTGATTTGTCATTTTGCCGCTGCCTCAGAGTCAGCTCAGTTATAGCTTGAGTAATTGCCTTTACCAAATTCAATTCTGTTATCAATAATTCTTCTTCATGAATGGACCCACCCACCCACCCTAGCCAGAATCTGAAAGTTCACACGAGTACGACACGTCGTTTTATTATTTATATATTATATTACATCGTTGATTGAATTCTATGACATATGTTGACGAGGAAATATAACCAATGGAATTTTATTTCAAACTTTGCTAATATACATTAATGTATTTTTATATATTTTAATGTAAATTTTAAAATTTTAAAATAATTAATTGTAAATATTAAAATATAAATTGTAAAATTTTAAATAAAAATATATGATTTTAAGACTCTTTCTTTATTTCTTTCTAAAGAGTTGAGTTGAGTTGAGTTGAGTTGAATTGAGTTGAGGCAGAGGGAGAAGCTGAGGCTTGCGGCTGCTGCTGCTGCTGCTGCGGTGTCTGTCTCGATGCATTTATGGTAATGAATGAAGTCCCACCGTGAAAAGGATGGCGTGAGATGAAAGTCCAGATATACAGGACAAGGTGGGGAAAGCGGTCAAGGAAGGAATCATGACGAAGTACACGTGTACGGTTGGTTGCCGTTGTCCATTGGGATCAAATTGCAATAATCCGTCAAAATGTCGATCGAAGAAAGAGTATGAATGCAAGTGCAATTTGCAAAAAGTCCAGCAAAAATCATAATGCGCTTATCCATTACCGTCATTATAACGACAATAAAAGAAGCCAAAAGTCAGCAACCGGAAACCGGAAGGAAGGAACGAAGGATGGATAGACAATGGGTATGGGATGGTTAAACAGTTGACCTCTTTCCATATGGATTGCTTCGGTAGTGGTTCGACCAGTCCTTTCTTTTTTTTTTTCCACGCGACGTCCTTTTCTTTTGTCTTACTTCTTTGATTTGTCGGTCTCCTATTCAACGCCGTTTATTACCGCGGGAGGAATAGTGTCATTCTTTTCGAGACGTCCGCGATCTTCTCTCTTAATTAGTGGTTGAAATTTTTGACTTCCGAATAATGTCATTCATTTTGAAGCAACTAACGAATTTCATACAAATATAATATAAAATTTATAAATTTAAATTAATATAAAATAATATAATTATAAATTAAATATAACAATTAATAATATCGTATCAATTTTAAATTATATCAATTAATAATAAAATATCAAATTTAAATTTAAAATATTTTATAACACAATTAATTTTTTAAATAACTATATCATATATTTAATAAATTTATTTTTTTATATTTAAAAAAACATTATTATAAATATTATTAAAATATAAATATATAATATTAAATAATTAATATAATTATAATATATTTAATAATTATATTAATAAATAAATATTTTATTTTAATATAATTATTAAATAAATTAAATTTAAATCAATTTCTTTTAATACAATATAAATACAATTCAATTATTTATATTACGATCCATTAAGGTAATGGACCTCTCTATTAATTATTCTATTTTATTATTCCATAGAAGGTACAATAACAGAGAGTCGATTGGTTTACATTCCTTTAGGGTGTCGTTTCATGGGAGGTCCCCTTTCTACTGTACACTCTGTTATGCAATACTTTTAAGATAATACCATATCGCATTTTTCTATATGGGAGGGACAGCCCGACGGACAGACAGACAAAATGGGCATAGATGATTCTTAAACAAAGCCAGCAGCCAACTACGCGATGAGTACATTACGTACAGCCTCTCCCAAATTCTTATTTACTTTCCCTTCTTCAAACTCGTTACCCTAATATGAAAATTGTTTAATCTGTACTTTTCTCGGTTGATTTTCTAAATATTACACTAGATTTTACACCATTAGAAGGGCTAACCCGTCCTAATCTCTCTGGGTCAGTCTATCTACAACTACTACCACTACTAGTAGCTAACTTTCTACATTGTTTAGTCGTGTCCGAAGGCAAAAAAGAATCACTTCCTGTACCTTTCAAATCCACATGGCCATTACTCCTACTAGGTCTCCTTTCCCTAAGGCCGTCATAATCCATACCTGCTTGGGCATAACCAGCCTGGTTTCTACTTGTTTCAGGACAACTAGAAACATAATGGACTGTGTTGGCACGGGGAGAATGCCTAGAGTACGAGTGTGGAAGAGGAGGACGAGGAGGGTGTGTCAGAATCACCAGATATGGAATCAGAAATGTCATCTGCACTGGAAGAATCTCGAGTGCTTTCAGTACTGCAGGAACCCTCGTCAGAGTTGCTGCTAATGAGAGAAGAACTGTCACTTGATGAGTCTTCTAAAATCCTTTGCAGTCGATGGAATCTTGAATAAAATGTTTCAACGCTTGCCGGACCATCAGGAGGATCAGAGCCTGGGTAGAGCTGAACAACACTCGATTGCGTGGCAGGGGATCTGGACTTGAATGTGGTATTCTTTCCGGTTACCCAGGAAGAAAGAGTAACCTTGTTCCTCCCATCATGAGATATTATGCTGTCCCTTATCAATCTAGGGGCCCTCGGTGAGCACCTGCAAGACAATTAATTGGTCAAACAAACAACCACTAGACTAGATTACAGAAATCCTAATCTTTATCCACACAAAATTGGGGGATCGGTTACCTTGCATAAAGGAGCATGTATGCCCCTTCTTTCAATACCTTTTCACGTTCCACAGCTATTACCTATCCATTCAAGACAGAAGTATTAAAGTTGGACATCGAAAGCAAACACTCCATAGAGAAACGAAACAAGGGTCTGGGAAGAACAATGTTCCATACAGAGCTCAAGTATTCATTAATGCAGTTAGGGAGACACAGAGTTGATAAAGATGAAAGCAAAAGGTAGGAAACTAAATGCACTAACATAAAAAGAAGCCATGACAGGGGATTAGATTTAAGTAATAGATAACATACCATGCTGTCATCAATCTTGAACCACTTGTTTTGGGTACCTTTGACGTAGGACACATAGTGACCAGAAAATGCAGCATTCATGATATCCAAGTGGACCACAACTCCATAAAGCCGGTATATAGGCAATTTATCACTAGTCCCGCTCATATATGGTGCCAAGTCCAGTATTTCTGGGAACTGAATGGATTTGTTGAGCTTTCCAAATTTACCTGACTGCAAAATCATCCATGATGAAGAAAAACAATAAGAATTTGGTTATGGCACAATAAAGAAATATGCATATATAAAAAGGTAACCTGAAATCGCTTAAACACAATTGTAAGGATATTGGGAGCCTCTGCTACTGTCAACCTTTTCTTGGCCTTCTCATAGGATTTGCATCTGATTCAGGACAATGGTAATAAGGTGAGCAAAATGTTTTCAAACTCCGCCATATAAAATAGAGAATCTAAAGCTATAATCTTGTATGTGCAAACTAAGAAAAAGGACTACCAGCAACCATCCAAAACCACGTTTAAAGATGTTTCCTCAGAAACCAAATAGGCATCTGAAGACTATATGCCAAATTTTGGAAAAGAAAAAATGCATTTTATGTCCCAACTATATAATGATAAAACTAAAAGTTGCTCTCACAAGAGTAGTAACCTCACTGACCTGCCACATTGGTACTTATTTTCTCCATCCAGAATCTCAGTGCCCGTAAATCGTCGAAGACCCTCTTCCAGGCTTCCTATATCCCCATCTATCTCCACAGTAAGATCCATCATCCGTTCAAGCCGTTCAGATTTGCCTTCGCATTTCATGCATTTTATCTGCAAATAACAATTAGAAAGAAAACGTCTCATTTATTGTCCAACATGGAATTTACCTCACAGTCAGTCAGAAGCAACACCATATTATAATTTGAAACAGAGACAAGGAACAGAGAATGACTTTGTTTACCTTTGATTGAAGATAACCTCCAAATGTAAGGCCTATAATAGTTGTTTCCTCTTCCAAAGAACCAGAAGCATTCACCCCAGCTTCCTTAATGCAAACAGATTGCATTGTATCAATTGCATACCTGCCAAATAGATTGACAAATATTCCTTTCACAAGATAAAATGATAGGACATAGAAAAGACCTAAATTCAATAACAGGCTCTCTAAATGAAAACCCGGCTCACCTTAGAAATTCATGCGCATCTTCTTCCCTCCCATTACCAAGTTGACTTCCAATGCTTTGCAGTTGGGATAGTATACTGACAGGAGACAAAGGAGATATCCCATCTTTTGCCTTCGTTATTAAACTTTCTAGCTCACAAGTGAAGCACCATTCTTTCTTTTCACCTAATATAGAAAATAGTGATAAAAAGGGTTTATATTACACAAAAGTTGCAAGGAATACCAGCCGTATTTTATTTAATATATATTAGAAAAGGGTAACCAAAACCATTATAGAGATGATGAGCTTACAATCTTTGGAATGGAGTCCCTGAAGAAAGTAGGCAGTCAGAGGAGGAGTAAATACCAAGCACTGGAGCACAGAATTTGCATAACAGCTGCAGAAAAGATACTAACTATAATTTAATAGAAGTGTTTCAACAAAGTAGACAACTTGAACATCCAAAAAATGAGAGGGGCAAAATAATAGTATAATAGCCCTGCAGCCCACAAGACTGGTGCCACAGGCGTATAATCTGCAAGATGAACTGGACGTCCTCAAATAGCGGGAAAAAAAAAACCATTGATAACTTTTAGGCCTTTATTTTGCAAGTCTCATTTAGTTACCACCTGATTAGATGTACTCCAATTATGTGATAAGTATATTTATCAGTCATAAACACACACTTAATGTACAGAAAAGCACAAAGATCCAACACATAGACAAAACCATGCATTGTATAGAACTAGTAACTTGATTGTAAGTGCAATCATATTACAATGACAAAAAGAAAAAAATAAAATAAAATGTTCTGTATCCACTGTACAGTCTGCAAAATTAACAAGAAGTGCAAGTGACATCTACCTACTTTAGCTGTATTTATTATCCAAGCAATTATAGAATATAAAACAAGTAGTAGCACACTCGTGCAATAATGTCATGAAAACATGAAGCAAGAAGATCCCGAAGTTGAGTCACTGTTATGAATGACATTAGAACATAGATACAACATGACAAATGCCAGCAAAATTAGTTGCTTTCTACATAACTAAAGAAGATCCCATCTTTCTATTTAAATTGGTCCCCGAAGTGACTAAGCACATATAATCCACACTACAAAATTAAAAGAGATAGAAATACACATCTAAAAAATTCCATTTGTTTAATAAATAATCCATTAACAACAATCGTTACGCATTACCTGTTCCCACAATTTATGAGGCCACATGGCTGCAGCTCTACCTTGTTCCAATTATATAGCTGGACAAATAATTCATATGAGAAGAGCCCCTGAAGATACATAATACAAAAGAAAACAGTCAATATAAATTGACCCAACTGGAAAAAAAAAATCAAGACACAAAAATTAAAAATTAATTAACTAATTAAACCCAATGAAAACCTTGTCACTATATCTTCCAGCAGTGTCACTCCCAACTCCTGCTGAACATTGCGTTGACATTTTAGATCCTCTGAATTGATCAACTGTTTTCCGCACAGATGTTTGCAAAGCACTCCCACCATTTGATGAGCCACTCTCAATCCAAGAGCGCATAGCCGAACTTGCTGGAACATCATCAAATATTTCAGATCTCGCACTTGGAACTGAATGTATTCTGGCCGAATCTGAAATAGCACCATTGTTTTCAACCACATGATTTGACTTTTCCAAGCTCGAGGATAGTCTACTATTGATATTTGAGGCATTGGTACTAACAGAATCTCTTCCAACACTAGAAGGTGGAGGAACATGAGAAGAGAAAAATAGTGATGATTCAACTTCTCTCGACTTCAGCATGTGTGAACTAGTTTTACTGCCATTTACCGTATGACTATGTGATTCAAAGTTCAAGGATGGGGAATTTTTCACCTCTGGAGAGTTTGCATCATTATTTTTTGATAAAGCTACTCCATCAGTATGCGTACTGCTCCACAGAGATGCTGAAAGAGCATCATCCATTACAACACCTTTCACCTCAGACCCTTTTGCAGACAAAGAAGATGGAGAGGACAAATCAAATGAAAATAGTAGGGTAGATCTAGAATCAGATAACTTGCTATTATTGGCTCCATTTGAATTGGACCGAGGAGAATCACCACAGGCATCCATTTTGGACTCAAGAGTTCTCCCCCAGAAACTGGAAGACACAGTAGACTTTTCAGCATTTGAGCCCTCATGCTCACGATTAACCCCCAAATCCGAAGTAGTTGATGTGTACTGACCACTTCCACTACAACCAGGTTTAATCTGATTGACTTGATTCAATTTGGTAAAATTATCCACAGAATCGACCAATCTAGCAAATTTCGGGGATAAGGGCTTTGTCTTATCCAGATTCTTAACACTGGAAGCTGTCTCAAGCATGTTAAGGGAGATATCAGCAGATACAGGTACATCCAATTTCTCGGACTCATTTGAACTAATGCTCTCACAGACAGAAACATCATCAGATGTTTCACTGCCAGCATGAGAAGCAGAGAATCCAGAGAATGATGCATCAGAAGATTCATAAGTAGAACTTGCACCTTCCCCATCTTCATGAAACTCAACTTCTACTTCATCACCCTTCCTATGTGGTACTTCAGGAGAGCTACAGGTATCCGACAATGGTGATTCCTCTGAGGACATTTCAGTTGGTTTTGCAGGCAGTCTGTCGTTATACTTAAATCTATCGCCATAAACTTCAGATTGGCCTTGCTCAGTCACCTTCTGACTTGTAGAATCACGATCATTAGTAATCCCATGAGAGACGCTAGGAGGATTGCATTCATCCTTGTGACCTTGTCGCCAGTCAACAATTTGACACTTACCAGAACTAAAAACATTCAAATTCTGATGTAAATACCATGAAAATACATTTATATTAGGAATTCCACAAGTGCAGTAAAGGAAAGTGGAGAAACAAAGTGCCACTCATACAAAACATCTATTGCTCACGGTAACTTGGTAGGTGCAAATAACCAAAAGAATATTGTTAAAACTAAATTATCAAACCATTTTTGCAGCGATAAATGGATAATCAGCATATAGTACTTGTAACACAATCTTCCTCCATTAACAGGAATATCCATAAACACAAAATAACCTATCAAGTATTACATAAGACCGTAGAAAACTAATCCTTCTTTCCAGCAAAAAGGGGGAAAAAAATGCAACTTCGTCTTTTCAACCTCATAGACCATTTTCCAACTCTTGATGTTAGTATTTTAATCTCCACTAAATCACCAAATGACTATAAAAAAAAAAAAAAAAAAAAAAAAAAAAAACCATAATTAACCACAAATCATACATAGTACTGACGGCTATTGTCCTCGACACAAACTAGAGCTTTCTATTAAAGGAGATAAGACTTTGATTTCCTTGTATCTCTGTAACATAAGATGAAGAGTTCAAATGGCACATAAAATATGACAGTTTGTAAGTGGAATATTTCATCTATAAACCAGCATCACCCTTTTACAGTTTTCATAGAATGCAATTGCCACTTCAGTTTAAATTAGGTAATTAGAATCACTTGTCTTCTATATTGCTTCATTTTCCTTTTTTTCATATATTTTGCATCTATAGCACAGGAGAAGTGACAAAAGCATGAAGTAAAGAATCAGATTCATGACAAACACTGTCCAAAGCAATTTTGCATTTTTTTTTTTCGCGTGAACAAAATCCCAGTTCACTTCCTATCAAAATTCCCCATCATTTGAGAAAAAAATATATATATCAGAATTCCCCTCGTTACTACCAACAATAAATGAAGACAAATAAATCTTAACAAACCTAGCAAATAATTAATATTATTCAAAAATAACGTACCAATATCTAACGGCTTTGCACCGTGCGCACCGGGTGGTGGTTGGAGAGAAACAAACGGCACACTGATAGTACTGCTCCACCGAAACTGTTCCGTAATCCAGAGAGACTTCGAACTCGGCTCTAGCATCCTCCTCGGACGCCAAGATCAAAAGCCTCTTTATCTCTTCCTTTCTGGCAACAGCCAGCCGCCATTTCCGGCGGATAATTAAGGCGATCACCGGAAAAACAAAACTAACCACAAGGACCAGACTAGAAAACCCTAGATCCCCAGTCACGTGCATTTATCCTGTTACCTAATACCAAACCTCCAGCGAAATCATCCAACCCAACTACATCACCACGCATAGATTTACAACTCTTTTTCGTCCCAGCTTGTGCATGCAGTGATTGGGTACAGATGATCTGAGCCTCTGGTAATTGCTCTGGCGATTTTTCAAGAAACACTAAATAAAATGCCAGTATCGCGCGTGGTTTATCGAAGACAAAGTGGAACTACGACCGACTGACTGACTGACCGAGTGAACTCGTCAATTTTCCAACAACGAAAATTTGTGTGCTGAGATCGAGGATTTAGGGATTGCATTTTCAGACAGGGAATTTGGGAGAGAAAGAGAAACCGCTGAAAATATAAATTCAAGTGACTGAACTTAAACAATTTAATTATTACTTCATATGGAAACCTTTTATTTCTCGTTCGTCAAAAAAAAATATAATTAAATCAGAAAAAGAAATCGATGGTCGAGGGAAAGGAATTTTGTTTTCAGGCATCGACTTGCGTGAGTTCTTTGCCCCTCAAATAAGTAAATTTCCCGGTTTAGCTCGTTGTTATTAAATTTATTACTCTTAAATACTAAAGAAGGTTTAATTGTTTTAGTAGGGGTTAGGTATCATTTTATTATAAATAAATAAAACATATCTCTTATTGTAAATATGTAAAATTTTGGGGCCCTGATGTAATTAGCACATTTATAGATTGGCGGGTTGTAGTCGGTATGGTTTCTGTGTTATTTTATTTTATTTGGCGGTTGTTTTTGTGAAAGATACGGAATTGTATTTTGGAGGGTTGCCTGATGGAGCATGTGCATGTGATGGGAGTGTCTGGAAAGGACTAGGATGCGGGATCGGACGGTGGAGATTTGTTTGTGATTACTTGATTTGTTGGAAAGAGCAGGGTTGACGATGATGGCTCACTCACCGTTTTCTATACACCTTGTTGATTTGCTGGGCTGTGGAAGTAGAAAGAATTAACCATTCCACAAGCAATTGCCTTTACAATCTACTTGATTGGTGGAAGAAGCTGTGACGTTTATTGCTTCTTGATAACGACTGGCCATTGGTTCAGGTGATTAGATAACCAATTAACGTCGTAATCATGTATTAAATTACAACATAAAAAAAAAATGGTTCGGGATATACATTTGAGTCTAAACTAATTATTAAAAAGAAATCTTATTAAAATATAATTATTGCTGATTACATCTTGGATTGGGCATTAGTCGGTGATTATAAATTAGGACCGGGTCTATTCCAAGCATGCGCGCACCGGCTGTAGAAATGCAGCCGTCGGCGAGTCAGTGGGTCAAAGTCCAATGCGTCATTGTCCAAAGAGTCTAATTCAACCTTTGGATCATTTTCTTTTCTTTGTTTTGTACCTTTTTGAAACTTATGGAAGAAGTCGTGGAAATTAATTTATTGGACAAATGATAACGCAAGGACGTCTAATATTGACCCTCCGATCTTCCATTGGCACACACAGAACAGGACACGAAATGAAAATTTTCTAGGCAGCTATTAAGCTTTGTGTTACGTAGAATGCAAGTTGGAATTAGCAACAACCACATCACGACAATAGTGAATGGTGACGCGACTTGGAGCGCGACTCGGACGATGTTTATGTGGAAGTTAAGGTTCTATAAATGTGACAAGCACTAGCATGCCTTTTGCAATGCCTCATTCGACAAGTTAATATCGTGGCGTGACCAATTTTCGCATTAAACGTCTTGATTGCTTAGGACAAGCAACACAAAGGTGGCATTTTAATTAATTTGATAATTTATTTAGAGATATTATATTTAAAATTTAAGAATATTTTATATATAATTTTTAAAAAATTTTACAAAATCATATATAAATACAAATTTTTTAAAAAGAATAAAAAATATCATTTAATAATAAAATTATTATTTTTGATGACTAATTGATTACCAAAAGAGTAAAATAATTTTATTCATTAACACACGTGTGTGTATATATATATATATTTAAATTTAATAAAATTACACATAAAAATTATATTTTATAAAAATTAATATTAAATATTTTCGATATAAAATTAAAGAAAATATAAACAAATATATCAAAAAATATTTATTTATAATAATTAAATAAATATTAGCATACATACCTAAAAAATGATATGTTTGCTATATCGATGAGCAATTTCTATTTATTAATATAAAAAAAATTATTTATTAAATATAAAAAAATATTTTATTTTTTTTATATTTAGTTAATTAATCACTAAAAATAAAGATTTTAATATTGAAAAATTTTTTTATTAATTTTTAAAAAGTGAATATTTGCATTTGATTTCGCCGAATAAAGAATGAATATCTCGTAATTTTGTATGCGCCAAAAGACATGCACACGTAGCGAACTCGTATTTGCCCGTTGGCGAGCCCCAATGGCCGTGACCTTTGCTAACAGCAACAGACTTGCACTGTTGCTCACGTAACACAGGGTGGGAGAAAAGAAAAATCATCTGCTGCCCCCAAGTCAACTCAAAAAAACATGTCCAGCACATTGAGGTGCGTCATCGTAGCCGTTGATGGCAGCGAGGAGAGCATGGACGCCTTGAGATGGGCGCTCGATAATGTTAAGCTCCGATCCCCGACCGCCGACTCCACTGAATCTCCCGGTTCCTTCGTCATCCTCCACGTTCAATCTCCACCGACTATCGCGGCAGGCCTTAATCCGGGGATCATCCCCTTCGGTGGCCCCAGTTAAGGCCCTACTCTCTTTCTAATTACCTATTTCGGTTTAATCAAGCTAAACTTGGATGAATCAGTTAGTGAATTTGCTGATTTTGATTTTGAATTTTCAGCTGATGTGGAGGTACCTGCTTTTACTGCGGCTATAGAAGCGCACCAGAGGAGGATTACTCGGGCGATCATTGAGCATGTTTTGAAGATTTGCTCTGAAAAGGATGTAAGGATGCGTCTGTGCTTTATATTGTTTATTAAGTTCATTCACTACTTCTTTGGATAGAATTATGAACTAAATCGTTTTTATTGTTAGCCTCGCGATGAGAACTGTCTATTAGAGAGCATAACATTGCAGTAAATGAAAAGATTAGTTCAATTTGGTGATTTCTGTCTTCATAATATGTTGTCACCTTTTGTAGAATGAATTTGATTGGATGGACTTTGGACGCTTGAAAGCCTCAGGTTTTTAGGTTGTCGTGTTTTTCAGTAATGTGTTTGAGTTTATTACTTTCCCTGAAAAACTCACCAAGAAGCAATAGCAACGTAATAACAACACATATCATGCTAGAAAAGTGAAAAAAAAAAAATGCCGAGTGCAGAAAGCGAAAAGAGAAGCCAAATGCTGCCTTTGTAATGATCATTTATTGGCACTTTAAATCCTTTCATCTTGCTTGTTGAAATTTGAATGGCCGTTGGGCGCTAGGTCTTACTGATGCTATATTTATGCTGACTTGCTTTATTATTGAAATACAAAGTTTCTCCTTTATGTATATGCATTCAAGCATTTTAGAACTTTAATGATCTTCTCAGGTAAGTGTCAAAACCGAAGTGGTGGTTGGAGAAGCAAAGGAGAAGGTCTGTGAAGTAGTTGAGAAGCTGCACGCTGATTTGCTTGTGATGGGTTCTCGTGCTTTTGGCCCAATTAAAAGGTACTCCACTTTCGATCATAGAATTACAGTCTCTTTTAGTTTGGCATTGTTGTGCTTTTACTTTGAAAGTACAATAGTTAAAGTCTTTAGTAAACATCTTTTAGTGGGGACCTCTCACTTTTACACATATATTTAACATCTAGTGACTTTATCCCACAATAGTTATAGCTTCAAAGCTGCAACACCATTATCCCAAACATAGCCTTATTTCTCTCCAATTTAATACCATTAGGCACATGAATAACTATTCAATACATGCGTTCTGGAAACGCACAGAGGTACATCTGTTCGATCAAATTGTTAATCATGAAGAATTGTGTATGGTTTTTCAGTGAAGAGCTTATGACTTTTTTTTCCAGATGTTTTCCTTGTACAATCCTTCAGTATACTAAATCTTATGAAATTCATTGTATGTCAACAGGATGATTTTGGGAAGTGTAAGCAACTATTGTGCCAACCATGCACAATGCCCGGTTGTTGTAGTTAAGGGCAAGGGCACATCTTCTTAGGCAAAAGTAGGTATGCAACTTGCTAGTCTGTTTGATAAATTCTTGCAACATCCCACGTTTTCTTATCTGCTTTATCTTTTACTAGTAGTTTATTAGTTTTCCAAAGAAGTTTCATTTGTAATAAAGCTTGTGTGCGGACATAGTTTTTTCCGAGGAAACTAAGATTGATAAGAGTTAAATTCTGTCTATTGTTCTGCATTGTTGTGTGTGCATAGACTTGGTTTACATTTCAAGAACTCTTTGACTCCTGACTTTCTCTTGATGCTTGTAATTCTACAAAGCCAATGATATTTCAGTTTTTATTACTCATTGACCAAAAATAAAATGCTTATTAATTGATAGATTTAAGTTTGAATTGTCACTTTATTTTTGACCTAATGCTCGTTTCATATTTTTAAGAACTAGTTTCTTAGAATAGTAGAAAAAGTATTCACCATATCTAGTTTAGCCACACTTCTGGTCAAATATGAATAATATCTGACTTTGCCATGGTAACAATTGGAGATTTCTGAACTTGAAGTGTGGCATTTGTGTTGAGTTGGTTGATTTCATAAAAGATATTTACTAAAGCTCATTTCTTGCATAAAAATTCTGTATTAAAGGTGAGGCTAATATATGGAAGTTGAAGTATGAAAACTATTAACTTTGTCTATCTTGTGATTGATTCTAGGCCATTACTTTGTGGTATGTGGCTTGTGGTGTCCTTTTTATTGCAAACTGCTAAATGACCAGTATGTTTTTGCTGAGACATACTGGGAGCATCAAGTATTGACTGCACGTATGAGTGGTAGCTAAGTGTACAGTTAACACTTTAGTAATGTGTGTTGCCTCTCTTCAAGTTATTATAGGGAAATGGCAGGGTTAGTAGATAACAGTGGGGTGTGCTTTATTGTTACGGGGTGATAGTGCAGAGTGTTAATTTATAGACTTGTAAGTGTTACTTGTGGTTGATCAAGGAATCTCCGTGGTCATCTCCTCATCTGAATCAACATTGACCATTTCGTATGACTGATTCTATTTGATGGAATGAAATAAACAGACACTCCATGTTTCAATAAAACAATAATATGGGTTGTTGGTAGAAATTTAACACACAGAAAGCCCGCTAGCAATTTTGCCGTTGTACCTTTTTTTTAAAAGGTTGCTTGCCTAATCAGTAAATATGTTACTCTATCATTGTATAACACAATGTTACGGTGCCATATGATGTATTCTGCATTCCGAGTGGCTTTGGTGTGATAAAGCAATGCATATGGGGAAAAAAAATAGAAGAAGAAATGTGATTGTTGTTCAAATGCTAGTGTGAAAAAAATACCTACCACAATAATTTGCAGCTGTTCACTGAAAAAATAGAAATTGTTTTCTCCAAGCATAGAGTTGATACCTACAGATAAACGATTTATTGTTCTTGTTTATTACCATAATATACCGGGAATGTAAGTGGTAAAATTCATGATTTCTAAATTAAGGATCATGTGTGGTTTGATATTGAATTGAGAAACAACACTAAAAAAGACACGTGACAAATTAAAAGATAAACCATAATGAAGGAGTTGAAGAAAAGACTGAAATGCTCGACTCTACTTGAGAAGCATATGAAACTTTGGCAAATAGAAAGGCACTCAACAAAAATGTCTCATGAATTTTTCCTTTAACACCTTCTTTGAAATGTTGTACAGGTTCCTTTTGTGTCTCTAACCATAAACTTGTAGTGACCTTGTTTGAACTGATTGTATTTTGCCTATCCATGTCTATGCACACGGGTGTATTGTCTTGTTGTTCCAAATTCTGAATTTTTTTTCAAATTTGTTCCAGTAAGAGTTGCTTATTTGTTCAATGATAGATTTAGCTACTGTTGAGTCGCTTACATCTTCTGCAGGGTGTTATTGCTGAGTCAATATATTTGTGGAGAGCTTTTGTGATGTATGACCAGGATTGCAGTCTTGGTAAGTGTGGAGTTGCAGGCGTGCAGCTAAGGTATCTGTTACAAGCTGAGCTGTACTCTCACACTTATTTATAATTTGAGAGTGGGTTGTAAGGAAAAATTTGAGTGCAGTATCATCCTTGTTTGTGCCACTTTTGTTGTACATTGATGTATTTATGTGAACATATCTTCTTATGTATTTATTTATTTATTTATTTGCTTTAGCTGGCTACTGTTGTATATGATCAAGTACATTACCCAGTTTGTATTTGTTTGTGATAAAGAAATAATATTCATACTTTATCTTCTATTTTATTTTATATTTTTTGGATAAGTAACATAATTGTATTGAAGAAAAAATAGTTACTAAAAGTGGACAAAATGCCCAGAGGACACATGTAAACCTAACTTTGCTCATCTATGAAATGATAGATGATATTTGACTGATTAATGATATAAGAAAATCTGCAAAAGCTCAAAAACCCTACATTGGTTTCTACCAAATACATCCTCACACTTTTAGGGTTAGGGGATTCGTCTTGAAATTGCCAGCCTTGTATTTTTTTTTCTTGTGATCTTTCAATCTAGACTTTGGTGTGTAGTATGTGTGATTTTATGTCCTGAAACAGCAGTCACCAAAGAAAATTTTCAATGCAAAATTCACAGGCCTGTAAACAAAAGCATTATGATGGAAAACCTGATGCATTGTTTTCCTGATTTGTTTGCACGTGTTGCATATATGTGAAATGGTTGTCAATTTTTACCTAGAGTGAAACTTTGGTGATCTTGTATGCACCATGCATTTAGACATTTTTCATGTTGATTCACTGATGATGAGAATCAGAAAACACTGGGTATTGCTTGCTTTGACTACTTTAACCTTGAAAGAAAAGTATTATGTGCACGGAAGAGAAGTTTTTTAATCAAAGGGATTGAAGTAGGTGGTGTGCAAAGATCTACAGGATTCGCATATAATAATTTTTTTAAAAAGAATCCTAAGATAATGTCCTTTGATCGATCTGTTTGTTGGAATATACAGATAGGTAGACAGATGCCTGTCGCAACATTGTGCTTCACTGCACAGGCTGACAAACTGCAATTTGTAAACAAGAAGAACTCGTGAACCTTGTGGGGCTCATCTTTAAATCATTGAGGAATGAAAGGGGAAAGCACAGCTTGTGGCTCCCATCCTTCTTTAAAGGTTTGTCGTTTAATCCTTGTGGGGAAGCATTTTCCTTGCATATCTGTATGGGTAAGTTGGGCTGCCTCCAATAATTGCGCATACTTTCCTGAACCTGAAAGGGAAAAATTGCGCAGTTTATGGAGGATATAAATGATTACACGTTCCCTTCATGCAACCCTAAAGTTTAGATAGGCATAATTTACTGAGCTTGAAGAGATGGAATATCTTCCAAAGTGGGAAATCATTTTAGCCAATTTTAATTGAAACTTCTGTTTTGTCCTGTTATTTTGCCCTTAGCTTATGTGCAGATTTGATTTAATATTGGATGAAAACAGCAAGTCGTACAGATAAAGATACGGCGGGTCTAATGCGGGTCCAGGCCACTGTAAAGTCTTTGTGAGCCCGTGACCGGCCGCATATCCTGCACAGCCCCCACGAAAGGACAAAAGTTTCATTTGCCAATTGACAATAAAATATCAATTAGAGTTCACGAGCGGGCAGTGGCTTCATGGATTACGAAAAACCCACCTCACTGTAATTACCCTTGAATTATCCGAATATTTCAACTCATAACACTGTGATTTCTAGCCATGAAAGCTCCGCAGCTATTCTACATTTTATGTATATTTTCGCTTGCAGTGTTTCTTAGAGGTATTGCTGAGTGGCAGAATTGTGGTTTTGAGCATATTAGGAGGGGCAAGCATTTGAAATTTAGGCTTTACGAGCTGACAACATTCTTGTAGTATTTCAGCTTCGCTGTCTACAACTAGAGGTTCAGTTTGTCCTTTGTTATATTGCTTCGGTAAAAAGGGTTTTAGCTTTGTAGTATTCCCTGCAATTGGAGCCTCATTTTGTCACTTTACACGACACATGGGGACATTATTTTGTCACCTATTCTCAGCGTGACAATTGGCCCACGTGGACCCAGCTAATATTGCATGATAAGATCCGATCCAATCCAATGAACTCCTCCTCCCTGTAACGGCGAATCAGATATTATCATCTATGAATAGTTACAAGGCTATTTTAGTCATCTCACATCCTTCAATTGCATTATTTATAACGCATGGTTTATCACGTCCCATGCAACACCCACCTGACACAGTGCAAATTTTCCCACTCAAGCTTGAAGTCCAAGACATGGACTATGCTACCACTGTACTCCTCTTCTTTGCCCTTCTCATCTCAACAGCGAAATCTCTTGACCCTTGTTCCTCCCAAATCGACGGTTCAGATCTCTCCGTCATCCCCATCTTTAGCAAATGTTCACCCTTCACTCCACCCAAACCTGACTCATGGGTCAACACCATTATCTCCATGGCCTCAAAAGACCCACAACGGGTCAAATATTTGTCAAGCTTAGTGTCCCAAAAGACCAGTTCAGTCCCAATTGCCTCTGGCCAAAATGTACTAAACATTGGCAACTACGTGGTCCGGGTCAAACTCGGTACTCCGGGTCAACTCATGTTCATGGTTTTAGACACCAGCAACGATGGTGCTTGGGTCCCATGTTCCGGGTGCGTCGGATGCTCCGCTACAACGTTTTCCCCCAATACTTCATCAACTTACGGGTCATTCGATTGCTCCATGCCCGAATGCAACCAGATACATGGATTCTCCTGCCCAGCCACCGGGTCCAACACGTGTCTTTTTAATCAATCATACGGCGGAGATTCATCCATCTCCGCTACTCTCGTAAAAGATTCTCTACGTTTGGCTAACGATCTCATTCCAAATTTTGCTTTCGGATGCATCGACGCTATCTCTGGCAAATCAATCCCTCCTCAAGGGCTATTGGGTTTGGGTCGGGGGCCCATGTCACTTCTGTCACAGTCCGGGTCACTCTACTCGGGTGTATTCTCATATTGTTTACCCAGTTTCAAATCCTACTATTTCTCAGGATCCCTCAAACTTGGTCCATATGGTCAACCCAAGACAATCCGAACCACCCCACTTTTACGTAACCCACACCGCCCATCACTGTACTACGTAAACTTGACTGGAGTCAGCGTTGGCCGGGTTCGAGTCCCCATTGCTCCAGAACTTCTATCCTTTGACCCGAACACAGGAGCCGGGACAATAATTGATTCGGGTACAGTTATAACCCGATTCGTCCAACCCATTTACAATGCAGTGCGGGATGAGTTTAGGAAACAGGTGAAGGGTCCATTTTCAACGTTGGGTGCATTTGATACATGTTTTCCAGCAACACACGAAGATATAGCGCCAGCGATAACGTTCCATTTTACCGGCCTGAACTTGGCATTGCCATTAGAAAATAGCTTGATACATAGCAGTGCTGGTTCACTAGCTTGCCTGGCCATGGCCGCAGCACCAAATAATGTGAACTCAGTGTTGAACGTGATAGCCAATTTGCAGCAGCAAAATCTTAGGATTTTGTTTGACGTGCCTAATTCTCGCCTGGGAATTGCTCGCGAGCTCTGCAACTAATAAGTTTTACGCCTCTGACGTCTGTTATTTTCACGTTTGTCTTTCATGTTTTGTTTTCATGCAAATGTAAAATAGTGTTGCTCCATGTAATAAGAAGGATAAATATTTTTGTTGTTTTACGCTATTTATACTTGAACAATCATAAGCCATGCACATAAATAAACACAATTAAATCACTACCGCACAACTAAAGTAATACAAAAATCACAACTCATCCCACACGTAGACATCCATTACATTTTCAATATCAAGTTTAATGATTCAACACCCTGCTTTAAACTTGATTTGGCAAAATCTTCTTGCTTGAGCAATTTGGCATACATATTTGTAATTTGATCTTGAGACTTCACATATTTCACTTGTACGTTCTTTCTGATGATGCATTCCCTTATATGGTGGTAGTGAACATCATCAATGTAGTGAAGAATTCAAGACCAAAGCTGATTGTTTGCTAAGAAAAAGAAAAATAAAATGATAAGTGCAAAGAGAATTTTATTACTGAATTTTGAAGAGTATTTTTCTCATGAAAATCTCAGTCATTGATACAAGCAAGCTCAGTATATATGTAGAGTTAAATCTAATGGAAACTTCTCTCAAAAAATCACACTTAAGCATTAAAAATAATTGGTTCGTTAATCAAAATTCCCTTACTAATCCAGCTGGCATTGCTGCCATATGTAAGTAACTTCAACTTCCCAACAGAATTTCTGGAATCAATTCCATGATATAGCACCATGCTAAGTCTTTACTAAACTAATCAATCCATCCACCAGATGATGCATAAAGTATTCTGAAAAACCATGATGACCATCTTCATTTATCAACTTAACTTGCACATTGCACAGCTTAACACCATCAGCTTAGCTTCTTTTTCCAGCTCAGCTCCTCAGCATCAACTCAACTTCTTCACTCAGCTTTTAACTCTTCACATCCCCCCTCAAGCTCAAGGTCCGGGAACCACCTTGAGCTTGTGCCTGAAGTAAGAAAAAGAAGGGAAAGACAGATTTTGTAAGGATATCAGCAACCTGCTCATTGCTAGGAACATAGCGAATCTCCACAGCCTTACTTAAGACCTTGTCATGAATATAATGCACATTCAACTCTATATGTTTAGACCTGGTGTGAAAGACAGGATTTTGAGCAAGTGCATCAGCACTCTGATTATCAGTCCACAAAACAGGGGGAAAAAGATAAAGAGAAGTGAAGTTCATGAGGCAATGATTGAATCCATGATATCTCAAAAGAAGCTGCAGCATAATAAACGTTCTAATGACACGAACCCGTATTTTAAACACACATTGCATTACGAATCAAAATGATGAAATGCCATTGCTGATCTTTTTAATCTTTGAATAGCTTGTTGTTATTGTTACCTCCCTCTCACTCCTTTATCTTTCTCCCTTGCTTTCTCTTTCTTGCCAAAGTCGTCCTTGTTTTTGCGTTAACCCCACCATTGATGCACTGCAACACCCCATCCCTCAGCCTCTCATATTGTTAGAATATGTGGTGTAAGGTGGTGTAATGCCAGAAATGGTTATTCAGGAAATTCATCAGCAAACGACAGCAAGTAATGCAGCTGGAAAGCAAACGAAAATGTCGGTGATAAAGGCCACACACCGCATATTACAAAATGAGCAGAAATTAAGGACATAGTACTAGGCTAACAAACCTTGTCTGTATTTATTTCTTTTATTGTTAACTTAGTCTAGGTTACATTACTCGTCTGGAGTATAAATACATCTATAATATCTCAGTTTCTCATCAATCAAAAACACAGAAAACCATTCTAATTTCCTTGCTGTTCTCAATAATGGTGGTTGGCTTGAATGCTCAGCATTTCCAACTCATACAAAGCCAAACATACCCAATAAGGTCTTCTGCTGATTTTCCCTCCATTTCATCCTGGTCTGCATCCCAAGAATAGTTCATCGACTAACCTAATTGTCTTGCTCTTCACCATTTCCTCCACTATTTCTGCCTCAGCTTTCATCACTACATATTCTTCTTCTTTGACATTCTTACTCAACCAATTCGACATTCCTATCTCAACTGCAATGAGGGAACGGAATCTTCTGAGATAGACTGTTTTGTAGTTTGACGGCTTATCGAATGCGGAGGAAGGATTATCAAGCGTTTGAACTACAGCTATGCTGCCTACTTTAAGCGTCCGATGAATGAATTTCGAGGTAGAGTGGAAACTGTAAGTAAAAATGAAGTTCAATGATTCATTAGTAACTGCATTTTGTCTTTCCAAACCTTCGGCAGAAATAATATCTATCTGATTGTCGTTTGGAAATCGAGAGTTGTAAATGACATCCTCATTATCATTGCTTACAAAAAGAGCTCTAACTCCAAGCTTCAGAATAGCTTCATTTTTCAAGTAGTTGAAACTTGAAGATGATGACATGGCAGCTAGCTCAGCAAGGAAGATGACATGGAAACCAACCCAGCAAGGAGCAAGTTCATCCGGCATATTCAACCAGCAGGGTACACTCAACCTCCTTATCCTAACCCTCCACAATAAGACAAACAACCAGTACAAAAAACAGAAAGGAGCAAAAGGATTGCAGTGCATTCAGTACAAGATACAGCTGGAATATATTTGTATCTGCAATTCATGTATTCTTTTGTAACCGTATGTTCGTAGGGTTTACAAACATAGCCATCACCACTTCTGTATAAATAGTAATGTAATAGCCTTCATGACAGATGAACGAATATTTGCAAAATAAAGCTCTCTGTCCGCTGTATTGGTCATTCTCTGTTCTTTCAGCTCTTCCTTACATTTACCTGTCACGAAAAAGCAACGACATGAAATAAAAGTTAATCCAATCGGAGTCAATTTCACGATCAAACGCCTACCCAAAGTTTAAGGATCCTCCTTAAATGGGTCCTATCCAAGGGAGTGAAACAATGAGCAATGCCAAAACAACGCACCGAGCAATAGCCTTCAAAAACCTAGAATCGGGAAGCTTAATTATTAAAAACTTAGCGGCCGTTTGCATACCGAAATCGCTACCACCAGGAAAGGATTCATACTTGTGATGGCGTATGGTTCCGGGATTGCCATATCGGAAACTTTTTCAAATTTAAATGCCAACCTGGGTCGAATAGACTTGGAAACAAAAACAGATAGCAAAAGATTTCAGAAAAGAGGAGATTAACCAAGCGAGTACAAAACCCAGCAGCTGTGTTGGTAATGCATGCATTCAAGTGCCGAGTTCGAGTGTGATCAGGTATATTCAGTGCCGAGTTTGAGTGTGCTGCAAGGTTGAAGAATCAAGTGGCTAGCTGGTTTATTAAACTAAAGAAGTATATTAAAGCTTAGCAGGATCAGTGAGCTGTAGAAGTTTGTTCATTTGGTTAGCTGTGTTATCAAGTTCGTTAGAAAGGTTGTTAATTGTAATTAGTATTGTTATTACCAATATTAGTTGGGCAAGTTTCAATTTATAATCTAGAAGGTTCTTTACTAAGTATAAATATAAATACCTTGTAAACAATGTTTTAGAAAAATAATTAGAAGAAAGCTCTCAGAAAATTTTCCTCTATTTGCTTGCATTATTTTCTTTCTTTCTTTTTCTTAACCAAACAAGATCTAATTGATCTCTTCCATGTGTGATTGCCACCAGCAAGAGCTACACAAGTACATTGCATTCTCGGGCACAACAACATCAACTGTCTAATCCGCTGCACCTCAATGCTATAGCTTCATGTCTCTGATCGATAATTGACCTTTTCTAGACATCAATCGATATTAATTTTAGCTGCTCATAACAAGCGCCGAAATTCACACCAACCAATACTACCAAATCATGGAAGGAGGTAACAAATATGCAGAGATGTTCTCTCCGATAATGGATTAGGTTTCTTCTCTTTCTTTTATTTGTTTTTTCGGTGGGTATTTTTCAACAGGGTGTTCTTGTTTTTGGTGGGAAGGGGTGATTGTTCTGTGAACGAGGAAGAAGAATAAAGATACAAGTTAAAAATAGGACAGGATGTAAAGTTTGTTGAGGTAATAATGGTTAGCAGATACCAGAAATGAGTTTAACCATTGCCGTAGGGTTTTTGTTTTTCTTCCTTTTAAATCAAATTTCGATGCATGGAGTATAATTCTCCATTGGAATCGCCAAGAGTTTTTTGTTCTAACATGCGGGAGTTCTTGGTGTCATTCTTGACTTCGATTTTGGTCAATTAATTAATTAATGCATGTTTTTCAACGAACTGTCACTGTCTCTGTATTTGCAACTGTCTCCTGACTTGTTCAATTCAACGCATTGGCCAACCATGTTGTCTTTTACAACTTGAAAACATTGACCAGATGATTTGTTGGTTGAATATCAGCAGGAAATCATATGCACTTCGGTGTGTTGGTTCCGATCACTATATTACTACAAGGCATTTGTCAACAACTGCTGATAAATTTTCAAGAAAATCAATCTCTTAACAAACTTACACGACCGCAACTGGAAAATATTGTACCAGGATACCGGTAGGCATGGTGTGCCCTCACAAATTTCTCGATCATATATGTAAGTTTATGTGGCTTGGATTGTCTCATAAACTTTTCATATTATATTACTAATTCTTCGTTAAATGCATAGTCAGGCAACACGAAATAACAAGCAGCAATCCCAACAAAGATAAGCATATATTCTGATGGATGAAAAGCATATATTCTCATAAACTTTTCATATTATATTACTAATTCTTCCGTTAAATGCATAGTCAGGCAACACGAAGTAACAAGCATGTATTCTGATGGATGGAAAGCATATATTCGGATGGAAAGTGACATTAATGAAGGGAAATATATAAAAGGGAATTGTTATAAATTTTGTTTAAAAGAAATTAAATATATAAACTAACTGCACATCCTATGTCGCTTTGGCCGAGTGGTTAAGGCGTGTGCCTGCTAAGTACATGGGGTTTCCCCGCGAGAGTTCGAATCTCTCAGGCGACGATTTAATTTTTTTTTTTTTTTTTAATTAGCTTGCAAATCATAAGAATTCAATTCCTTTCTGCTGCTTTAATTGCTTTTGTTGAGCCAATACAAAGAATTAATGCTTATGTAGACTAGTCTTGTGCATACATGATTTGATTCAGTCTGCCTATCTAGACTCTAGACGCCAACTTTGTCTTAATTAATTCTGATTTGAAGCTCCAGCCCACCCTGTCCTACCAATTTTCTCCGCCGCCTAAGCCAGGGAATCACCAAAATGTTGATAAATGATTAATGCATCATACATCTAGTACGTATTATTACGTGCTCACTCCTCAGCCATTCATGTACTCTGAGCCCAAGGTTTCTCCGTGACAGAGCAGAGCAGAGCAGAGCAGAGATGCTTCCTTAAGCTTCAGGCTTATTAGCTATTTACTAAGTGGGCCTACAGGGTTGGCTGGGCCCAAAAAGATAAATTCTTTTTATTTGGACTAACAAGCAGTCAGTCAATTTTGTGGTCAAATTCGTTAAAAATTAGAGTTCGAGTTGAGACGAGTCAAACAGCCGAACAACCACAACAATTTAATAAGTAAAGAACTGGTCCCCTCCACAAGCCGCGTTTGCTTCTTGGTCTCCTCCACAAGCCGAGTATGCGTCTTCTTCCTTCTTATTTCCTCCTTACTCCTCTCTCCCTTCTCTTTTCTCACTATAAATACTTCAAATCTCTTCTCTCTTCAGCATCTATTACATGTTTCAGAGATCTTCACCGGCTCTACCCATAAGAAATTCTCCAAATTTCTTTAATTTTCTTTTATAAATCGAAGCTTTAACAGCAAATTAACATGGGTGTTAAAGGTTTCGTTGAGGGCGGTATTGCTTCCATCATAGCTGGCTGTTCTACTCACCCTCTTGACCTCATCAAAGTTCGGATGCAACTACAAGGGGAGAATGTCGCCGTTCCCAATCTTAGCCAGCAGCAAGTGCATTCTCTTCGTCCGGCTTTGGCTTTTCAGCCCAACTCTGCTGCCATTTATCCCTCTAATTCCATCCATATCCCCGCTGCTCTGCAACCGCCACGCGTCGGCCCCATTTCTGTCGGGATCAAAATCATTCAGACCGAAGGCGTTGCCGCGTTGTTCTCTGGAGTTTCGGCTACTATGCTCCGGCAAACACTGTATTCCACCACACGTATGGGACTGTACGATATACTTAAACAGAAGTGGACTGATAAGGACTCTAAAAGCATGCCATTGAGCAGAAAAATTTTCGCTGGCTTACTCGCCGGAGGAGTAGGAGCGGCAGTTGGTAACCCGGCTGACGTGGCAATGGTTCGCATGCAAGCCGACGGTCGGCTCCCTCCGGCTCAGCGACGTAACTACAAGAGCGTAATCGACGCGATCACGCAAATGTCGAGACAAGAGGGGGTCACTAGCCTGTGGCGCGGATCATCACTGACGGTGAACCGCGCGATGATCGTAACGGCGTCACAGCTGGCATCGTACGACCAGATCAAGGAAATGATACTGAAGAAGGGATTAATGGGGGACGGATTAGGGACACACGTGACGGCGAGTTTCGCAGCGGGGTTTGTAGCGTCCGTGGCGTCGAATCCGGTGGACGTGATAAAGACGAGAGTTATGAACATGAAGGTTGACGCGGGAAGGGAGCCACCTTACAAGGGGCCTTTAGATTGCGCGTTGAAGACTGTAAAAGCTGAGGGGCCCATGGCGCTGTACAAAGGATTCATTCCAACTATTTCGAGGCAGGGACCGTTTACAGTGGTGTTGTTCGTGACACTGGAGCAAGTCAGGAAGTTGCTCAAAGAGTTTTGATTTATGACGATGATGACGAATGATGAAATCATAGAGTAAAATTTTATTTTATTTTTTTTAAAATTATTTTGAGCATGTAACTGGTTTTGGCAAAATCTCTAATGATCGACAGAAATTTCTACTTCTTTAATTGAGTTTGTTTGTGGTCTGGATGTTTGTCTTGGGGTTCGAGATCATGGTGCATGGGGTTGAGTTGAGGCAGGAATTGATAAATGTAGGCAAAATATTGGTCCAAGATAATGGGAATTGGTCATGTCTCACGCACCAGCTAAGCACTTATCTAGAAGGAATCGAGCCCTATTTTAGAAAGCTGCGGTAGGTTGATGCGTAAAATACGGTTCTTTTGTCTTTTACTCCAGGAAATGAATGATTCGTGGCCGTTTCACCGATTATAAATAATACAAATACTAGTTATTATTGGTTTTTGAATTGAGGCCAGAGAGTCGGTTTCGAAATCGTCGAGACGTGTAGTAGGCACGTGTAGAAGTTCAATTGCTTCAAAAATCATATTCAACCCTTTTGACGTTCCATGAAGTTGTTTTCTTACTCGGTATTCAGAAGCCAGTTGTTGTGCCTACTTTTGGACTATCGTGAATGCACCAATTCATTACCCGTCTGTCCTGAGCAAGGCTGTCCATCAATTCCCAGAAGAAATTAGTTCTATGTTAAGCAAGCTAAACGGTAAAACTCATCCAATCGCAACGGCTTACGTGTACACTTGATCATACTAGATCAGACCACAACAATTATGTATCCAAGATAAGAAGTGTAATGTTTGTCATGGTCTCAAGCTTTGAGTAGAGGCTCTATCCATGAGCCTTTTCTCAGCATTGCGCCGAGTACCATCGGCTAAATTATTAGTAGCAATTGCCCATAAAAAGGATGCAAATAATTAACAGTACAAACCTGCTTTCTCTCTGAACAAAATGAACAATCGTAATTAACATCAAGTAGTTGATCTGTACATTCCAGGTTTTGTGCAAGAGGGTTGGCGGATCCTGCACGACTTAATCATCTCCTTGAATATGGGCATCAAAAATAGCTTTGTAGAATTCTTTTCCAGCACACTTCTACAAATTTACACACCATGGTCAATGTTGAACATTGTTGTGGACATAACCAATCCCAGATGTGCTAAAACAGTGAGTTTATAAAAGACCCTTGTATCATCTGGAGAAAGTTCGAGTGGGTACGTGAGATTGGCCTCCTAATCCTCGAGTTTTATCCGCATCATATGAAACGTGACCTTCGGATTTTCCTCTGTCTAAAGTTTGAGGACATGAGACTTCAGATCTTTTACCTCCGTCCACGTTCTGGAGTGAATGATTATTTGATTTTCTGGACTTTTCTGAATTTTGAATTGATTGGCCTTCCATTCCCACTCCTTTATCCTGGTTTTTAAGTGATCGACTACTGTCACATTCTCTACCTTTTTCTGATTGTGGAATGGATTGAACTTCTGATCCTTGAGACTTGTCTAGATTCTGAGTTGATTGTTGGGGTTCTGATCCTCTTCCTTTATCTTGGCTGCGGCTTGCTTGACCAGAACCTTTGCTTTTATCCATATTTTGGAGCTCGCTTGCTATCTGACTACGTCGTTCTTTCAGAAAGTTCAGACGATTTGTTAACTTTGTCAGTGCAAAAGAAGTAGAGCTGCTTCCCTGTGGTGTGCACAAACAAATACATGTAAAACTATCTAACATAAAGTAAAATAAAAGGCTACAAGACCCCATTGACCATTTGTAAACCAAATAAGCAATGGAATCGTCGAGAAAATCCATTGGCAGTAAATTTCAGAAGTCTATCCTGCATAAAAATATCGCCTGCCATCCCAAAACCAAAGAGGTTATCACGACAATATTTTGTTCCTTTTGTCTAGGTGAATCCTTTACATCATGAAACATTGATTCTGAATAAGCAAGAAAATGAACTCGGTGGTAATGTAATGAAATAATAAGACAGAATACATCATGCAAGGCATGGTGATATTAAGATGACAGTTCTTGCATTCACTCAGTGTCCAGCACCCCTTAAGAAAACTGAAAGTTATAAGTCTTAATTTCAAATTGTAGCATTATCATATCAATTGAACTGACATCATAATAAAGCATACCTCACCCTTTGTGCCTGATTTCTTCGAATTTACTGGAGCAGTAGGCTTGCCGCTGCTATTAGGTATCAAATCCAACCGCTGCTGGTTTTTAGGTGGATGCTTATTTGGCAAAGAAGTCAATTCCCCTTTTTTCTCATTCTCACTTTCTGCTGTTCCATCTCGATTCAAATCAGGCTGTACCAAAACCTTAAGATACTTCAGTGTATAAGATTGGATAGAAATTTAACTGCACAAGCTTTTACGTGGGCATCATTTGGAATTGAGATATGGTGGCTTTTATGCCATTGCTCTGTGGGATGGAAGCCCTAAATGTCAAATATTAATATAAAAATGGATGGGTCCACTTAAAAGTTAGTGTTTTCAAACACATTTTTAGCTTTAGTTTTAAAGTTAAGTGGAATCACCACAATCCCAAAACAAAGCCTCAATATATCAGCCAGCTTCTCCTTGAGGCTTATTCTCCAATTAAATGGACAAAGCTCAATTATCATATTGTCTTCAACAAATCAAGGTTGAAAAATGGCTAATCCTGAACTTGGCTTATTTGCATGTCCAGCTTATTCTCCAAATTATATTTAAGTTTGAAAATCTACCATTCCAACACTAAAATATCAACAGTACGAACTTCACTGGGTAAGTGACATCAACCAATCTTTTGTTTATATTAATGTTTGGGAAACAAACAAGTTAGTTTCAGGGAGCTCGAATTTCCAGGCTTCACTGTCACAATGTCGTATACACACAAGAGACAGGTTTTCAGAAGACAACTAAATTTTGGCACTTATTGCACCTGGTCTTCAAATTTAATTCAAAAATTAACTTATTTTCTAAAACCAAGACTTTTCTTCAACAATATGCCTCAAATTCTAACTTGAATTTACCTTGCTTGTTGATCTTTCAGAGACATGTGAAGTAGTAGTAGCAGCTTCAATATCCCTTTGTTTATCCTTCCTGTGCCCAAAAAAAAAAAAAAAAAGAAAAGAAAAAGATAAAAAAGAAGCTTATTCTATAGAATAAAAAGAAAGGAAACAATCTTAGTACAAATCGCAAACAAGGTGATATTACCATCTCAGGTATTTGTTTTGAAGATCAATTTTCAGAGAGCAAACATTTAAAGTGCAACATAGTTATGTATAAAGAAACTCAAAACATGGGATGAACAAAATTTCAAACTACTTTTATTGTAAATTCCCAACAGAAGGAGATGCAACAAGAGAAGAAAACTAAGTAAAGAAAAAGCATACATGTTTGCTGACATATTCTGGAGATGATTGCTTAAATCACTTGCAGAACCACAGTTTTTTTTGAGCTGTTGATTAAGCTGCCCTCCAAGATCATCTACCTTCTGCTTCAACTTAATAATATCTGTCTCTGCCTGAGCAATTTCTCCAAGCTCTACCTTAGTCTTTAGCAATTTTGCATATTAAAAATTGTTAGGCATGACCAAGAGCAATCATAATAGCAAGTGGAAGGTAAACTAACCTTTCCATCAACTGTAGCTGGAATAGGCAACGAACCCTGAAGAAAGCTAAGTCCTGTTTCTAAAGCTTCCCTCTTATTTATCTCCTTTTGCAACTGATCCTGCAGTCTTGCCACCTGCAAGTAGAATTAACACTCACTGTTTCTCCTCAAACAATTTCAATAAGTAATTGAAGAATTTCAACAACTTGTGCACACCTAATTTTCTAATTAACAACAGAAGCAATTATATATACAAATTTCATGCATCCTATGGTTGTTCCATTTCTTGTACATAATCAAGGACCTTACTATTTATTATTTGTTACCACTAATAGACAACTCGCGACACTATCAACCTGGAAGAAAACATATTTGAAATTTCCAAAATAATCAAATTGGTCAACCAAATTGCTATAAAACATCAAGGTTTCATCCTCTGGCTAGACCTTTTTGCTGTACAAGAGAATGGAGATCATCATAATATCCAAATTTTACAAATGGATTTTTTTTTTTTTTTCAATTAAGAAAAAGAAACCATTGAAAACAGATCCTAGTAATAGCATTTATTAGACGCTGACCTCTAAGTCCTTGCTAAACCATCACATATAGATATATCTAATGAACCAAGGAACTTCCTGGTGCCTTTTTTAAGTTACACCAATGCATTAATGCAATTGATATACAACTGCTTTTATGTCAGATATTTGAACCTTGACTGATATAGGTCAGGGAAGAAAGATAGCAGATCTCTAACCGATTTCATCAAACACATTTTGCAGAACATACTTAAGCCAGAAAATCATAGTGTGCATCGTTGCTTGTCTAAAACACATTAACATTCTTGAAAAAGTTGGATGGAGAAAACAGGAAGAAACCATAAAGTCATTTATACTTCCAAATGAAACATACATCTTTCTCAAGAGTTGGGAGAAAATCATAGCATGCATTGTTGCTTGTCTAAAACCAATTAACATTCTTGACAGAGTTGGGAGGAAGAAACACAAAGAAACCATAAAGGGGTTTATTCTTCCAAATGAAACATACATCTTTTTCAAGAGCTAGACGGCGCTCCTGCAAGGCCTTCTTTCGTCTCTGCAAACTGGCTTCCAGAAACTTGTTTTGTTTTACCTATAACAGAAAAGTTCTATGAAAACATATTAAAAAAAAAAAAACCATAAAGGATACCTAGGAGAATTTTTAATCTATACCTCATCTGCAATTTTGCTTTGCAAGTCAGATTTAGTGTCCTCGAGTCTCTTGATTTCAACCCTACAAATGGGTCAAAGGTTAGACGCATGGATCAGAAAAGGTACATTACTAGAATCACACGCATGGATCAAAAAGGTACATTTCTATGATCACGTCCTGAATGACTTCCGAAACGCAATTATTTAAACTCGGAAAACATATCTTTTATGTACAACTCATTTCATCCTGAACCTGAAAGCTTAGCGGCCACTTTCTACAGTAAATCATCAAAGCCTCTCTCTCTCTCTCTCTCTCTCTCTCTCTCACACACACACACACACACACACACACACAAAAACCAGTGGCACATCATACTGCTACAAGTTGTGTGTTAACACATTGTAAGTTCATCCCTCAAAGGTTGAAGTTCAAGAATCATTTGAATGTCAAGAAATCAAACTTGAAATGTGAATGTAATTCAAGTGCGTGGTATCATATCTAGTTTGTAGAGTGAGGAAACAACTGACACCAAACAAGATGCAAGAACCACAAAAAATAAAATAGGCTGATGCTGATTATCACTTTCACACAGGATTGATGGATCACTTACTCATCATCAGAATCAATGGATTCCATGGAAAGCTTCTTCTTCCCCTGGACTCATTGCAAAAAAAATAAATAAATAATCTGGTTAAAATTGCTTTAAAATATACAGAAGATGAGAAATTAAAAAGTAGAGATTGTTGAAGCTTCAAAATCTCTTTAGAAAGATTGAGAATCAACAGAATTGGAAAACATTTGTTTCGGAAGAAAATGACTGATAATAAAAACCCCAAAAGCAGAGAGCAAAGCATGAGTTCAGAAAACTTAAACTCACAGCGGTTCGTCCCCATACAGCGGGACGCTTAGATCCATGGACTGGTCCATTTGAGGTAATTGAAGAACTCTGCATACTTGACTTTGGACTATGGCTATCTAACTTATCCTCCAAACGTTTTTGCGAAGAAACATCTCCTACTAATTCAACAGATTCATTAACCTGTCTTATGGAATTATTTTCACTCTGATTCTGAATATTTTCACTACTTTTTTCATCATCGTGTTGCAGCTGCAATGTTTGATTCAAACTAGATGACGGATTCTGACTGACTCCAAACGTGTCATCTCTTTCAGGAGACTTGGAACCTGAGCTAAAATCCTGCACTTTAAGGCACATGGTATAAAAATGCTGCTTTATTTTTCCAATAAAAATAAACAACAATCATAATCAAATAAGAAAACAAACTAGCTCAGGTGAACCATGTTTATATGCCAACACATACACGCAGAGATAAAGGAGTTCTAAAAGTCCAAAACAGTGGATAAAATCTGCAGCAGTAACCATACTGAAGGTTGAAGTTGCAGATAAAATTACAAAATTGAGGGAAAGGCCACATTTGACAGTTGAGCTTGTGTAAAAAAGCCTTGAACCATTTTATGAAGCAAAAAGTAAATACGGTTAAAGTCAATAATTCATAAACATTGTTTTCTGTAAAATACTTGCTCTAAGCACAGCCGGAATTAGTTTTTAAAACAAAGCATGATTTTTTTCACTAAAAGCTCAAGAAATGTAGAACCAAGTATTGATTTTAAGCATCCAAGAGCATCCCAGTATGATGCATAAAGCAGGCTGTAACCATCCTTGGGGTTTTTATTACCATAATATCATTTTTATAAGTAAAGATGCTCATTTTAGAAAGTACAGTAACAAGCCTTATCATCATCAGGAACACTCTCTTCAGAGTCACCAGTTACACTGCAAGATCTGCTTTCTGCAATTTCATGATCATCATCTGTATATGCATCTGACCCCTGTGTTGCACCATCCTCATCATCATCATCATCATCATCATCATCATAGGACTCATCATCGTCACTAGCCTCCTCATTTTCACTTTCGCTCTCTTCTGACTCTGAGTACAAATCAGGGGTCACAGAACCTTCCTGCAAACAGGAAACTAATTAATAAAGAATAAAATCACAAAGTGGAAACTAATTAAATAGAATAATCATAATAATAGGACTACATAAAGAGGAGTGTCAAAATTGTTTAATTTTGACATTTTTCTTGACATCTTTAAACGATTATTAATTCAATTGTACCACATAAATCAAGGATTTTATTGTTTTCATTCATCTTGTGTATATGTTATACTGATTGAATATATATATCTCGTATCTCTTGTTCCTGTTGAAAAGGAAAGATTATACTCCAATACGCAGATGTAAAAGGAGACGACTGACTCAAACTTAAGGTTCTATAAGCACAATAAGTAATGACGTTTAAACCAGTGAAGAGACTCCATAATCAGTAATGAAAAGCCTCAAGCTAATTCATATACAGTTGAAAATATCCCCAGAAAAAATTGAAGCACAAGAACTGAAGGTGATATGTGTTGATCAAATTACCCGAAATACATTATCATATTCTTCCAGTAATGTTATGACAATGGCTTGAGCATGATTGGCTGCAGCAGCTGCTTGCAGCAGTTGAGCAGAACCATCACCACCCACATTAAAATCAGTTTCAATCTCACATTCACCAGCCAGAAGGGGGCGAAGAAGTAAGGGTGCCATGCAAGCTGCCACTGCTGAAGTGCTCATTCGATTTTGAGATTTATGAGAAGCAATAGTTTGCATCATCATAAGTATTCTGAACAAAGAAAGAATAAACAGGTTTTAAAGTGGAGCAATGCAACTAGTTTCCAAATCAGAGAGTGAAAACATAAAAATAGGAGGGAAAAAAAAGAAATACTTTCCCAAATTTATAACTCAAGGGAAATGAATTCAAGAAAAGCTTATGGTCATAATTCCAGAATAGTAACCATCACCTTGCGGACAGCGGGCAAAATTGAAGGATAATTTTACTACTGCAATAGATTTTGCTCTACTCAACAATTTCAGCAGCTTAAAAACTTTTTTTATTTATTTTTAACTTAAGAGAAAAAAAAGAATTTGTTTCTGGATTAGATAAGAAGAGATAGAAAGAAGTGAGAAAATACCCAAAATTCCATCAGAATTATGCAATAAAACAGAAAAACAGAATAAGCTAGCACCTTATCCAGCTCCGAAGTTAGACAGATAACAGAGAAAACAAAACATAACCTCATAAAACTAATGAAACCACTACCTCTGGAGCAAGCGACGATTTGGCTCGGGGAATGTTTCACATATTGCAGTACGCATAGCATTGACTCTACCGGTGCGATCAGTTCCTAGTCATTGTAAATTAATTAGCACAAAATCGAATATACCATGATATAACTGAATGTTGCATAATATGAGTAATTTTTACCATACCATTTAAGATGCATGCAATTCAATACCTAAGCTCTGTGTCTTAAAATAGTAACATGATTCCAAGTTGGATTGCTCTTGAAAACTTAGTCCTGCAATTGCTGCTAATCTAGTAACACAATGTAAAGTAAGAACTTTGGCTAGCCCAGTACATCACATTTCCTCCATTATTTATATAAGACATGCTATCTTTAAAAACTTGGAATCTCAAGAATCCAATTGAGAGGGGAATGGCCAGATAGTGATCAGACAGGCAAACATTGTTTACTAAGGTGTCCATAAATGGGTCAAAGTAATATAACATCATAAACACCAGATACTAAGAATCATAGGATCCACAATCTTTATTTGTGGTAATATCAAGTTATATATCCTGGTAAAAAACTAAGGGACACTCCACAAACTTTACAATTTGGAAGGATCAAGAATGGGTGTTCTGCTGTCAGAATTTCAAGGACTAGAACTTCCCCACTGGCAAAGTAGATACTAAACCATAAATCAAGGCATTTTACTATGTTGGAGATACATACCTTAGATTCAAGCAATGTATCACAATCTCAAATATTTACACATATTCACCAAAAGAAGCATTTGATTAAATGCACTTCATTCGGTGGTGCTGTGCATGATGCTTCTTTATCCACAAACTCAACAGCGAAAATAAAACTACAGGTATATTTCAATTGTATACAAACAGAATAGCGCAGATAAGTCGTGGAGAACTTGGGAGCAGAGAATTAAAATGTTTAATATGATTTCATTTTGTTGAAGCTAGAACATCTTAAGTTCTATATTTTAAACTGAACAGTGTCCATTGAAGAGGTAAACAAGAGTTGATTTGCTGGATTAAACCACGCAGTTCAAAATGAGATTGTCAGTAAATGTATGCTGTGTGGTATATGTAAAAGTAATCTCCACATAACAGTTACACGTTAAAAATTCATGACACGCCAATCACATTTCCAATAATTGTTCATCTGCTATTACTGTAAAAAATACCGTAACTAAAAGGGAAAAAAAGAACAAACAGATGAAGATAGTAAGAACAAATACGTCAACAGCAGACTTACGTCGTGCTTCTAGCAAGGCATTACAGCACGATGCAGGAATAGGGGAGGAGGGCAATTCCCGAATGAAATACTGGAAAATTGCATTAATGTTAATAAATGTTAAAGCACAATAAGCACCAACCAATAGAAAGGAATTCATATATCATTGTGACTAAGAGTTCATACCTTGACACAATCAGCAACAACGTGTGCATCCTCCTCAGGAGAAAATTCAGTTTTTCCTGAATCAGACAGCATAAACCATAAACTTTAGAATGCAGCAAAAAGACTCTGGTGGGGAATTACCATGGAAATTTTTACTTCTTTGTAACTCTGTAAAATATAACCTTAAGTCTGTATATGATGCAGTATTCATATAATTTATAACAATATATTCAAAGACCAGCATATCAGAACAGAAGAATTTGAAATATTAAGAAAAAAAAGGAAAAAGCCAATGGCATATCTAGAGATCAAGAGAAGATTGCAAAACTAGTCAAGGAACATAGTATATCTGAACAAACCATGCTCAAATTCTCGAATTCTGCGGTTAACATCATCAACATCTGCAGCTTGTCTTAAGATGCCTTCTACTTTGACTCCTGTTACATTAGTTTCAACAGATCAGATTCATATATTCAAAAGAAAGAAAAAAAATAAAATAACTGCACTGGAATTCCAGAAGAAGATCAATGATGGCCTTGTTCTTTCACAAACAAATGTTACAGCCACAAATTGAAGTTGGATTGATGGTAACTTTCTCCCCACAGATTTTCATTAATGGAAAAACCAAAAAGGAAAGAAAACTACATTCTTGTCAGTGATTGATATCTCCATTATAGCCCCTTTGGGATGGTAAAATATATCTCTTCTCACCATCCCCATAGTGTATGAGACAAATGTATGCATTTCGATTAGGGTGGTATTCTATGGTTATGATTCTACCATATATGTAATTTTCATTATGTCAAAAATCAATTTTGTGGTACAGGCGCTTATGACCTCCCCCTCTATGCCCTGCAGTAAAGATTATTAAATAATGCCCAAATAAAACCTTCAGCAGAGCAATAGTTCAACCAATAGATAGCGGCATTGTTATATATCTACTCCACCACAATAAAATGATCAACACCTAAATAACCTTTTAAGTGAATTTAAAGGTTTTCACAATTAGTTTCTCCAAGGATCAGTTTAGCAACTCTATTAAGTGACTGATGATTGAGGCTTCAACAAGCCTGAATGACTGTGAAATCCAATCACAAAGATAAATGTCAATGCATTCCTCAACAATGAATCCTCAGATGTCAACAAGTCGAGGAAAATTTGGGAGATTTAACTCTCTCCTAGTCAATGCATCCTTACTTCTATTATAGAAGGAAGAATAGGCCCCTTCAACAATAATTCATCCACTACAATATTTTAACCTATAAATATGGTGCAATAACAAATTGAATTATGGCGCATGTGATAATGCAACTCACCATACTCTTCCATGAACCTAAGGGCTTTCTCCAAAAATGATGGACTTCCATCAACATCTTCCAAAGCAAGTAAAATTGGTCTACCAATAACTGGGAATTTCACAGTTTTATCTTTTGCTACAAGAGAAACAAATAGGAAAAATTAAAAACTGAATGATTGGAGGAAAAAACCAGAGCAAGCAAGTAAAGCAAATTCAAAGCATTCTATGAATAAACATGTCATTGAAGAACTAAGGTCCCAACCATACTGGTGCACAGAGGGGAAAAAGGAATTTGACAAACCAGCCATGAACAGCTCCCAAATATCAGAGTGGTGCACACAAAAATGTTTGTACCATTATTAAATATAAAAAAAGGAAAAGCATACACTGTTCCAAACAACCATCAGCTGACTCAGCATGATCATTCTTGAGGATGCCATTTTGCCCCATTACAGAAGCAGTACTAGGTGCTTGTGCCAAAGCATTCTCCAATGCAGTCTTCCACTCATACAAATCCTCTAAAGTCTCAGCCTTTAACACCGATAAAAAAATTAATAAAAGGTGAAACATGTCAGTAGTGAATAGCAAAGATTGAAAATCAAGTATCAGAGAAACCTGTCTTGTTCTCACTTTTACCCTAGGAGTTTTTCAAATTTATCAAGGTTGCACAATTTGTTAATGATTTTATACAGTACAATAAAGCGTCATAGCTTCCCAAAATCATCACTGAATACACAATTAGTGCATGTAAATCTGCTATTTTTGGCTCTACAAATGTTCTTGTTATAAACGGCATTCAAAAATTTGCAATGCCAATGCAACTATCACTAGTAGCTCATAACAAAAATTTGAATCAACAAAGAAACATTATTCACATTGCACTCAATAAGAACTTCCTTGAAAATTTTTCATTTTCTTTTGCACGGATATTTTAGTAATCTTTTAGATGCTGATTGTTTGCTGCAAACTTTAAGTCCCAATTTCAGTTGAAACTTAATCATGTTCATATACATTGATCTTACTTAGAAGGAAGTTGGTTTTGTTATTTTAGCAGAAATTTATACCTCAAAGATATTATTTTCAGAGTAATAAAAACCAAAATCTGCAGATAATAAATAACACTTTGACATCCCACAGGAGGAAAAAAGATAAACAGCACAAATATGTTGTACATAATGTTGGCAAATGTAACATCAAAAGAGACCAAAGGAAGAAGAAAAATTGTAAAAAGGTAAGGAAGCACCTTGAGTGTGAAGGCTCGTCCATCACGACCATCAGGAAAGAGCACTGTCAAGAGTTTTTTATCTGCTTTGACCACCACACTAGAAATTTTCCAAAGTAAGAGTTCCAGGGTTAGTTAAATGCTCTAACTTTCCTGACAGTAACAACTGTAATAAGAAGCCAAATTAAAGAAATTACATCAAATTTCAAAAAGCAAGCCGACCTGCCTGAATTGTTGAGGTCAATACCACCAAGGGTCAAATTCACTTCAGTCCCCTTTTGTTGAATAGCACTCTGAAAAATAAAGACAGCAGATGAGATTTTAAAAGCTAATGCAACTAGCATAGAGGGAAAAAAAGAAGGGAAAAAAAGGAAGGGAAGAAGGGTGGGGTGAACTAAACTAAATATTCAAAATGATGAGTTATAGATTTGTCATATTAGTGCACATAGAATTTGCAATTTCCTCCACCACATAAAACCTCTCTGCAAGCCATAAATAACTTGTAAATCTTTCTTATCCATATAATTTTTGCTATTTTAATGTGACCTGAAATATCTTCTAAAGGGCAGACTACTGTGGGAGCTATTTTTCTTCTCAAACCATCAAAATTAAGTTTAACCCAATTGTGAATAGTGTGGATCCTTCTAACAATATGTTTTTCCTCCATCCTTGTGTAAATTGTGCTTGAGAAACTCTAACAAAGATCAGCATCTTCATGATAATTTGAATGATCATTCTAATTTCTTAATAACAGGATAACAATTAATTCCACATTATCAGAAAAGACAAGCATACAGATACTTTATTTACAATAACACAGGTACTTACTGGATCACTTCTGAAGAAAACCAGTGAAGTATGTGTTAAGATAAACCACCTCTTCTTCCAGGATGTCCATCCAATTCCTATAAGCATAAAATGGTTCCACAAGATGTAAAAATAAGCCATTGAAAAGTTAGACCATGTTCTGCACTCACTCGAGTATAAACACTAAAATTGGGATTACTGATATAAATAAAAACATTTCATTAGCATCATAAGAACAGTTGGAACTGTTTTGGTGGTTAAATGGGTAAAATAACAAACTAGTTCATTTTGGACACTTATTACCAGACAAATAGCTATTAGACCAGAACACAAATAAAAAAAAAGAATGCTCCCAACACACTTACTGAGTTTGTGTTTTCCTATTTATCATTCATTCTGAAGTAAATTTATAAACCAAGAGTAAAACACACACCTTTGGATGATATAAATAATGGTCCACTCTTGAAAACCTGCAAGAAGATTGTTTAGATTGGAATAGACGACTTTCACAATGTTTTGATAAAGCAAAAGCTTTGGAAACAATTAACTAAGGCCAGAATTTAACAATGACATGAAATAAAGAGCATTATTCGTCCTCCTGCATCCATATCCATCCGTTAACAGTAGGCTATAAAGGTCAAAGCTTATATTTACGTCTACATTATGCAGCAACATTGTTGCATAATTACTACAAAAACAACAAATCAGAATGGTATAATGAATACAACGATTCGAACATAATTACAGAGATTCAAGGATAATGATGAATAATGACAAAGTTATTTGATGATATCGTAGACCAAATAAAACTCAGAGACAAAAATCAAAGGTTGAAAAACAAAAGAAAAATTAGAATTACCGCATTGCCAGCACGAGAAGCGCGATTATCATGCTGCGCACCAGGATGCCGGTCGGCTGGATGTCCAGCTGGCGGAGGAGGAGGCGCAGGAGGAGTGCCTCCATCCCCCTAAGGCAACAGTACATAAATAATTACAATGTACATCCAAATTCCAAACAACACATTCTCATTGCTCGCAAAATTTAAAAAAAAAAAAAGGAAAAGAAAAACCAACCGGTTTTTTTGCCTGAAACGATTCGGTATTCTTTGTAACCATAATCCGAATCCAAGATCAACAACGTCTGCAACAACAATGCTGAAGATCGAATGAAAAATTGGCGTGCAGTTGAAGTTACCTTGGTTGCAACTTAAACGAGGGAAAATAAATAAAACATTGAAAGCAAAAACACAAGACGAAAAATGTTTTCGTTTGGAGGAAAAGAGCACCAGGAAGCGTAAAGGTTAAACAGAGAGAGTGTTTGCATTTTTCCCTTTCTGCTTTCTTGCGTTGCGCAGAAATCTTTGCACGCAACGGAAACCCGCTGATCAAGCGAAAAAGGCCCAAATAGAGCGGGTCCTTCTATTATGCCTCGGTTGTACACGTCGACCGTGATTGTAGTCCTCCGCGAAAATACGGGTTGGAGGGAAAACTCGGAAAACTGGGCATTTCTGGTAATTTTCGTTATTTCACTGTCCAATTTCTTACAAATGTAGTTGTTTCCACGTGGATTTGTCCTTTAAAAGACGTGGCTGCCATCTGTGGGCGGGATCAATTTATGATTACTGGCTATTTATAGTGCCTACGTGGGACCCTTTTTCATTACGTTGATTTGCCTTAATTTATGGTTTAAAAGACCATTTTATTCTAACCGTTGCTGGATTGTGGGACCACAATGTTCTGTGTACACACCAATATTGTTGGAGGCCCATAGAACCAAGTGGGCCCAATTTAAGTCCACGTCAGCAAATATTAAAATTAATTTCAAATATTTTTTTGTCTTCTTTTTACGGGCAAGTTGGCAAATTATCCCAGAGAATAATCGTTGGCATAGTCAACTGGCCATGGCAGGCAGCAATAAAGAATTTATAAAGCTAAAAGGAGAACGAGTGCGTATCAAAATATATTGCTTGTCTTACTTTTTCCACCAACTTACTAGGTCCCAAATAGTGGCTTTAATGGGGGTAATGAATATGAAAAACAAACCAAACGGCATCGTTCAGAATTTGTCCCCTTGTTCAAATTATTGCCTTGACTGCTGGTAGCTCCTCCAGTCAAGCATCCATGCTAATTTTCAATCACCGTCTTTGTGTTGTGATCGTTGATCAATGTATTGGAAAACCGTTCTCCCCAAGTGCACGTATTGGACGGCTGACAATTGACGATGCTAAGGCCTTTTCCGCTTAAAACGCTCGAAGACTCTGATTCTCATGCATTTTTTGCAATGATTGCGCTTGCTAGCACCACATTCACTAGCGTGAATTAGTGAATTAGTGGCAACAAGAATGATGCCATGCTGCTACGCCTGCTCTTCGTAGTTTCTTGATCAAACACTTTCCGTAGCTACCCTGCCTACAGCATTCGAAAGGGTAATCAATGGATATTTCTGTTAGGGTGTTTGTGAAAATCGCAAGTAAATAGAATTATATAAATATAAAAAATATATTTTATATTTTAAAATAATAATAATATAATATTATTTTAATAATTTAATAAAATATTTATCACAAATAAGTATCAAACGAATATTTTTTTATATATATATTTTTTTAAAAAATATTTTTTAATAAATTATTAAAAATAAAAATTTTTGTTTTGTCTTCATTAACAGATTATTTTGTTAAAAATAAATTTTATAGTTTTAATTTTTTTGTCAATAAAATATATATTTTTTTAGTAATTTTTATTCTTTTAAATTTTTAACAAATAAATTTATATTTAAAAATAAATACAAAATACAACAAAAGAAAATTAATAAATGAATGTTGCTGACTTGCATGTAAAGAGTGTCACGTGATGTTGCTGACTTGCATTTTTGCACGAATATGACGTTGGGTAAAGCTGATGAATGTCCCGCCAGACAACGAGTGGACAAAGTTCAGGCCCAAGTTTAAACCTTCCCTTGGTCTGAAATGTATATGTTGGCCCAATATGTGCTGAACTGTCGGCTTTTCTGGATGCCAACGTCAACTTCAACCCATCTCAGGTGAGGGCTTGGGTCTCAGGACCTAGAACGGGCTAACGTTACCGTGTTCTCAGGCTTCGGATATCACAGACGAATGCAAAATCGTAATCGTAATCGTAATCGTAATTAAGCGCGATCATGTTAAACAAAAATCATTGGTTTGGCGTGTAATTGAAAGAAACCTCGGTAATTAGATCCCAGAAACAACATGTTGCTAAAAGCCTGCGGCGGCTTTTGGCTTCTGTTTTCGTTTTTCTCGCCTTTATTTCTTCTTGTTATTTTGCAGACGCAATCAAATACAAACAAGCAGCAGCAAAGCAATCACATGTCAAAATACAATACCAACCAGATAGATTTCAACGTTTTTCAATTCCCCGGAACTTAAGGACAAGAATGGAATTTGAACTTGAAGTTGATTTCTGGGGTTTGGGAGAAATTAAAATTAATTGAACAATTGATTTTAAATTGTCTCGGATTGGAATATTCTAGGGTTTGGCATGGAAATCGAGGTGCCGAATTCGAACCCCGATTCGAGTTCGTTGTCGATTAACGTGGGGAGTAGCGTATGCGAAGAAAAGGAGAGGGTTTGCGTGAAGAAGAAGACTTTACAGGCCGTGCTCCAGCAGTGTCAGAGAGCTCTTGAATTGCTGACTAACGGTTCTGATGAAGAAGATGACGATGATGGCGCTGCGGTGTCCGAGGAGGAGCCGAGCCGAGAAGGATCGTCGTCTCGGCGCGCCGATCGAGAAGTCGATGAGGTACGAAACGAAGCCTTTTCTTGCGTGCTATTTTTCGAGATTTTAGATTATGAAAATCATTCAATTAAGCTGGTAAAAACAATTGGATGTGATTTTGAAAGCTTAATTTTGTTAGATTCTTGGCGGTTTGTGAGAATTGTGTTAAATTAAGCTTGGTTTGGTCTTGGTTGCCGAGAAATCGGGAAAAAGTAGAGAAAATTGAAGTTCGGATTTTCCTTCAAAATAAAAATGCTGGCTTGGTAATCATTTGACCATTAATCAGGTCGTGTAGATTTTATGACGATGCTATTTTTATGGATGTTGCTCTTGCCAAATTGTATTGGCTACCTTGTTGAACAATTAGTTGGTCTTTTAGTTGAGAACAATTTATATCTTTCTATTTCTTCTGCATGTGATTGGATAACTGCTAGAACCTTCCTTGTCTGCATGAGGATGTAGTTTTTAATGATATATAACGGGTAAAGTGTGATGGATGGACTCTAGAATTATCTGTTCTAAACTTTCCAAATTTTAAATTAGATTGCACGGATTATATTTGACTCAACAAGATGGCATATACTTTAGCTTTTGAAGCTTACCAAATTTTAAATTAGACTTTACATGTTGTGTCCATTTTTACCTTGATGCAGCTGTGCGATCTTCTGAAATCTAGAGTTGAATGCGCTGACTTCCTTGAAAAGTTGGAATATGCACAGGTGTCAGTTCCTCCAAATAATATCGGTATGCACCCCAAAGGTGCCTCCTGTAGTAATTACAACCATATATTTAATTTTGATCTGTAACTATTGCATTGTATTCCCACTTCTTCAGCATATTGAAACTCAGGCTGTATAAAACTTTATGCATTGATTTAGAGTAATTGTGTCTTGTTTTCATCACCGTTTAACGCAGGCAAACTACGTTGTGTAGCAGAAGAAGGTAGTTCATGGGACATGGTCAGTGACAATGATCTATGGGAAAGTGATATTGATTTGGATCATGAAGATTATGTCCTTGTGAGGGAAGAAGATATAGTAGATGGCATGGCATGCTTCATGGCTGCTTATTTATTGTCTCTTAAACAGACTAAGGTAAGGAATGTTTCTGCCCTTCGTTAAATTTGAAGTTCTCAAAATCAAATGGATACTTTAGTTATGATCTTTTGGCATATGCGGGTTTTATACTTTACGTTAGTCATCACCTATTTCTGATTTTCTACAATGTCCTTGCTACACATAATACAGATATATATATATATATATATATGTATATATAGATAGACTTGTAAACATTACTAGGCTGAGCTAGCAGTTTCTGATTATCTACGAGGTTCTTGTTATGCATAATATAGATATATAGACTTAGAAACACTATGTAGACTTGTAAAAACTACTAGGACGAGCCATCATCAAACAGTGTTGATGTTGTAATTTTGCTCTGGCACACTATTAGATAGTCATATAACCCTATGTAAATCTGAAACGTACACATAAAGTTTTTTATTCTTCATTTGAGAACAATAGCATGCGTATAACACCTTCGGGTTGGAATAGGGGTCAACCTGGCTCAGAGACACTTCGTAGCACATTTGAGCTTGTTAGACTGCACTTTTTTACAACAGCGACCCACTTAAGTTGTAGACATAAAATAAGATCTCTAAAGAGCATTACAGTACATCCAGTATTCTCTGATTATTTGGTAAATGAGCCTTGTTGATGTGGTGGAAAACTATTGTATAGTAGTAGACTTCTAGTTCTGTACACACTGTAGTGCTTTTGTCAAAGTTTTGACTTTCTTTTGCAACATAAAAGAGATATACAAACTTACTAAGCTGTAGACTTTTTGAACCTTGTAATAATAATCAGTTTTTGTAGCATCTAATACATCTATCTGTTTGCTGTTTATTTGCAGAATATGACCCCTAATCAACTTCAGGAAGGTGAGTTCGCCTTCATCCTACTGAAGTTACCTTGCAATTTTATTTGATAGTAATGTCTTTCTAAGAATTTCAAGATATAAAATTTTACTAATTGGCTCTCATCACTAATTGGTAAGTTTTGTTCCTCAGTAATTTGACAAAATAGTCGAACATTTTATGTTGACTCATTTCAGCCCTAAGCAAAACCTTCTCTGTGAAGAAGAGAAAAGGAAAGCTACGGAAAGCATGGGATGGAAGCAAAGTCATTTATAATGTAGCATCCTGGGGTGCAACTGCTGTTGGGTATGCAATTTAATTGTCTAGTTACAGTGAATTTTTTCCAGCCTTCTAAGAATATTTTACTAACCTCTCATCTTTCCCTGTTTGTTCCTCACAGGATATACCAAAACCCCGTTATTCTTAGGGTTGCCTCTAAAGCATTCTGGACTTCTTGCCATGTTATATCAAAGCTTCTCTGATTTGCCTTGCCTTGCTTTGCTAGGAGAAGAGTTGTGGTGATTGGATAACTGTTGTTTTATGGTTGTGCTGCCTGCCAATGCAGCAGCTCCTGGTCTTTCGCACTTGTGCCATTCTTTGGGTGTTACAAATCCATTGATTTCTGTGTAATAAATTTATCTTGTAAATATTTCTTCCTCTTTTAAGCGATTCCTGAGTGCAATTCAAATTCATTGGTCCTCACCTTGTAACTTCTTCTACTGTCCTTGAGTACAGCACAGTAGCTCGATTTGGCTGTCTTGCACACTTGCAGCTAGGTCAGATTATTGCCATTTGAAATTCTCGAATTGAAATTGTATGGAAACCCCAGTTCTCCATCTTGTCTTATTTAAGCATTTGGACGATTGTTGATAAAAATAGGCTAAAATTAAGAAATTCTGTTGCAAGTAATGGTACTCTAGTCTTACATCAATTAAAATAGTTTTAATGGAAGCATTAGAACTAATAATGCACAATGTATGTATGCATTTTAATTATATATATGTTTGGTCCCTCAAGCAGGAAAATCGGCCTTTCGAAATTGTCTCTCTCCCAGCACGCCGAAATCTTAGCTAGGGAAAAGCATATTCTCTGAGCTAAGAATACTTGGACAAAGATGCTGTTTGGTTTGTTTTAGACGGCAAGAATTCTTTAATGTGTAATTAACAAACAAAAACAAGCCGTGAAGTGAAGGTTTCTCTTTAGCTTGAACCATGTTTTCTGCCCGCGTCTTAGCATTCCACTTCAGCTGTAGACAATCATTCTTTATGATCTTGCACACGGTTTCCGCGTATTTTATTTTTCAGATCGTGGCGAGATTACGGGGAGGGGAACAGTGGTGCCGGGCAGTTGGCAGAATTTCAAAATATCGGGTGACACAAAACTCAACAATTCTAGTGACTGACATCGCAAGGATACATTGCAGTACACTAGAAGACAGTTTTAATAACCAAATTTGTAGCATGCAAGAGTTATCCAAAAGGAAACGGATAAGAGAAAATATATATTATACTTATATATGCAAGTGTAGATTACAATATGTAAAATCTTTTTCAGTGATCTATATATAATCAAATATGCATGAAAAAAGACAGAAACTTGACAGTACAGACTTGTGAACTTGGAGCAGCTGAGTTGCTTGCTCCCTTGACAAAATTTGCAGATACTGATGTGGAAATTCACCAACTACTTACAAGTGGGCCAATAAGATCGTCTCATCTCACGGCACCCTTGTATATGCACATTTTCCAAGTAAAAGTTTCAACGACCACATTCCCGTCAATGCATATATATCCCTAATAGTAGTATGTATTATCCTTGTGATTGGGAGTATCCTTACATAGCATTGAATGCACTTCCATAATAGATCTTGGAGGCTCCAGATCTTTCTCTTGTAATGCATTCCCCAGTAATTGCTGCATCTGTGAGGCAAATGTATCATCTAGAATCTGCAAAGTAACAAAAGGGGTAAACTGTCTCAGATAGAAAAGAAAATGGCAAAGATATTTGGCTTAATGCTGATATGCATGCCATTCAAGAGCACTTTTATTTCTACTTTACTCACTTTGCATGCAAATAAAGCTAGACTAAGACTAGGAAACTTGAACCTCCATAGATTATAATGTTTACAACTTACAGACAATGCAATTCGTGAACCTTTATACCACAACCTATTCTCTTTCCTGTTCTCCAAGAAACTTAGAACATCCTGTAACAGAAGGAAAATCATTGTGAGTTTAGATAAATTAATAAATCTGTCCTGGAGTAATTGTCTATAAGGTCCATCAGAATGTAACTTACTTGTCCCATACGGTCCCAGTAGCCCCGACAGATTGCAACAAACACATGAGTCTCAAAGACAGTATGAAGGTGATTAATTGTATTTGTCAGCTGGTCTTTCAACGGCTGCAATCTACCTCGAATATCAGATTCTTCCACAGTTTCCTTACAATCTTTGAGAATCTTTTTCAATTTTGTAGTACCCTGTAGCTTGGTCTACAGCAACATAAAAAGATAAATAATAAAAAATACACATCGCATATCAATGCCTAAGTTGAACTTTAAATAAAATCAGATCTGAATGAAAGAACAAATAATTTAAATAGATGTGCCCAACTTTCTTAGTATGATAAAGATGTTTCACATGGTAAACACAGTCATCAAGGCCACGAGTGATAATTAGCTAACTAGAATGATTATGGTAAACAGTCACCACACAATTGTTCTTTAAATTTTCTTAACTACTGCCCTATCTCTGTCATTTTTAGTTTCACTTCACAAACAAAAGTTTATGTACATTTTCAAGGATCTATCTATTCTAACTTCATTCATATAACCATATAGGGCCATCATTTTTTTTCTCTTTGTTCCTGAAATGTCATCTGTATTATAAAGCAGTGTGCTTTCCCTTTTTCTAGAACAATTTCTTTCTTCAATGTAACTGAGACATCTACTGGCAAATTCCCTTTTCTTTCAAAGTAATATTCATTCAAACTCAAAAGCAGCAGCCAAGCTAAGAAGTAAAAGGTACTGTCACTTTCAGAAGGATACCCACATTCTCTGCAAGTTTTTCGTCAACAACTTGTAAATAATTCCTGAACTTCGTCCTCAACATTACTGTTACTTCGCTGAGACGCTCCCCAGGAACTGCATTTCCACCACCAGGGATGCAAGAACCCCACGATTTGAACTGAGTTTCTATCTTGGGGCGAAAGACATCAAGCATCCTTTTCATGGAGTTCAACAAAATTCCTAGCTGAAAAAAAAAAATGTTAAACAAAAAGAATAAAAAAAAAGGGATATGACCATTTTTGGTAGGAGTTGATTAAAAAGAAGAAAAACTTAAATCCGATTTGATTGCATTCAAATAAAGTTTCAATGATTTATCCTAAAGATTTCAATTCAATCGGAATAAGTTTCATGTTTGCTTGAGTAAAGCAATGAGATTGCTCACCTCATCAGGGACTGTATAGGCACATACAGATCGTTTGGCAAGCTTCTGAACGTACTTGAGGCCAAACTTCTTAGGTGCCAAATTTTCCTTCAATGGTGATAGGACATCTGCATATTGTTTATCCAAAGCTTCCACAATTGCCCTTTCTATATCAGCAATAGCCTACTTCCAGAAACACAACCGCAATAAATCAAAAAGGTTTAGTATCTTCTCCATTTTAATTAAGCCTCTATAAGAGAATTAAAGTTGGAGGATCATCACACTTCTGAAACCTACCTCCTCAAGCACGAAAACATATTCTGGCCAGCGGCAAATGATAATTTCATAGTCATTCAAGGTCTCTCTCAGCCGGTCATACATATCATCAATAAAAGGAGTCGTACAATGTTGTGTCCTAACTCCTGACCATTTAACCTGCAAACAAAATATGGTTTAAACAACTTTTTTTAAAGCCTAAGGTGCTGGAAATCCTTGAAGCACCCTTCAATTAATCCTTAGTGACAATAGTAGAAAAATTTATTCCAAAATTGCCAATTTCATGAATGTGCTTTAGGCCCAAGCAATTGCACTTCTATGATACAAAATGAAGTAGGCACTCTTAAGTAATCAATGTATGCAGACTGTGCCTCACTATACAATCACCCCTGTGAAAAGTTAAAAGAAAAATGAAAAGGAAAGTAACAAATGAAAGATGCAATGTTTATACAAACACAGCAAAGACATATAAAACAACTGAGACAAATCTTCAATTTTTTTTTGCTATTTAAAAATATCTCAAGTATTAGCTTCTTCATTGCATCCAACTACACTTAGACACAAGCTTCACATGAGAGGACTGCCACAAGTGCTACATTGCAATTTGCATAACTCAAGTGAATCACTTGTTTCTTCTTTATTTATTTATTTATTTATTTTGGGATTGGATATATAGAAAGGCATGCACTATTAAAGAAAAAAAGATATGAAAACACTATTGCCTAACACAACTTTTTTCCCTTTTCAGAAGAAACTGAATATTAAATCGAAATGAAACAAGGAGTATACAAGAAGTAAACTAGAGGTCCACCTTAACAGTTGCTCAGCACATGACATACCTTATCTAATTTACATGATTCAAGCAAAGAGTACCGCTTATCTTGAATCCAGACCATAATATACAGGTGGAACAAATCTTTTGCATTAACTCCACCTTTCGCAGGACTGGACGAGGAAAAAAATGTGTAGGAATTAATGACTAACACAACAATAGCTACAACAATAGCAGTCAGTTGCCTAAAGAGTTACCTAATTTTCCAGCTTGCAAGATCTCTCTGAAAATCTGCTGTTGCGATAACAAGTTCTGCTACATGAGGTGAAGGACCTGATGGGGGGCATGCAAGGAGGAATGCACACAATCTACCGGAAAGCTCTGTGCTGTAAATGGATGATGACAGATTTGGTAGGTCTATGAAACTGCAAGAAAAGAAACTTTGACATCATAATCTTACAGGTGAACATCAGATAGCCAAACCAGCAAGCAACAAAAAAATGTTCACGAGTCTTTTTCTTTAATAAGAAACAGTGCATTGTGACCTCAAGGAAAGTTGCATGTCTACAAAGGGGACTTAATAAGTTTAATATAGTATCTGTAATTATACCCTCATTCTGCAAAATCTGAATATGTGCTAATAGCTACTCAACAAAATGGCATCATGACTAGATATGCCTCACATCATAACTAGATATGCCTGCTCAATTTGGCAATATTTCCTCATTAGGTCAGAGACCACCATAGGGATGAAACATTTTAACCAAGTTGGCATGACAGGCATGAAAAAACTAATACCTGGGAAGTATATGTTGGTTGTGGATCTCAATGTCAGTAAAAATCTCATTTTTCATGTTGATACAAATGGCAGTCATTTTCTTGTAAGCAGTAGACATTGCAACAGCATCCATGTAAGGAAGTTCAGTGTTGGAAACATATTCATCTGTCTCAGCCAAGTGCCTTCTTGATCTCTTTTTAGCAGCAGCCTGGAAAGATACTACCATTGGAAATAAAATGTGTAGCAATGAAGCATCCAAAAGGAGAACAATCTAATCTTTTTACCTGGAAATAGTGGCACAGGTTATTCTGTGCCTCTGGAGACAATATATCGTGAAGGAGAGTATACAGTTTCACAGCAGGTTGCAGTGCAGGTGGTGCAGTCCCAGTTGCATTTTTGAAGATATCAATAATACCTGAGAAGGCTGATTCATCAAGGGCTTTGTAGTTCTCAAAAACAAGAGCAAGAATCTGTTCAATCTGATCCTTGGTTTCTCCAAGCATTCGATTCTGATAAAGCAGCCAACAATATGAATGTCATGTTAAAATTATGACCCATATGCATATTATAAACAGAAAATGTAACAAAAAAAGCAAATGCAAACAATTATTGATGGGGATGGTGACAAAAATCTCTATTTAGAGCAAGTTATCCATACTCCTTCCAGAGGATTCTTTTCATTGTGGTTTACTACTACTCAGCTAAAAAAGAAATTGAGAAGTACCACTTGATGACTCAGTGTGCTCCTGCTATGGCCCTTCATAACCACAGGCATTAACAAGTCATAGACCAAGTTGAGGCAATCAGCTGTGGGTGTGGCCACATCCATTATATAGGAAAGATACCTGCCAACATAGCATATTAAAAATACCACCATTATGACAAGGAGTTGCCAGAAGAAGAAGTCTTTGTTCAGAAATCATTACCTCAGCTTCGTGTAGACATCAGAAACCCCATAGTATGAGGCAAACTCTTTCAGTAGCCATTTCCATGAGCCATGCAGCAATAGGTTCCTCTGCTGAAAATGTTGAACTTTCATAGCACACTCTAAAGCTATGTCATATGCAACTGTTTCCGCAACAGAGCCGCACTAAGACCAGAAAGGTAAATAGTTAATATCATAAAACTATTTCACAAACAACATAAGAAGATAAGAATTCTTGTTTATAAACTGTAGTGGTCATTATGTTAAAAAAAAAGAAGAATCACATTAAATGAAACAACAAAAATATTGGTTTTGATACAGGTATACCACATTGAAGCACTAAACAATCTGTTCTGGTAATGATTTTTACATTGAGGAAGAACAAGAAGCAATCAAATTAGTTTCCGTACTTCTGTATCTCTCCATAGCAGACAACTTACAGGAATTTATTTTAATTCTAAGCAGCAGTTTGCTTCAATAGTTTATACCACACAACATTGGGGCAAAACAGAAGTCCTTAAGAGACTGTAAACAAGTAGAAGCGAGATCATCTCCTCATAAATTTTATGCCCTTAAGCATCAGGCCATCCACATTAGTAATCCTCTGTCATAACTAAAAATATTAATTTAGAAAAAATGGGGATTGTTAGTGCTTTGCATCATAAGAATTATACTTTTATTCAATAACAAGACAATCTTGTAGAAAATTCTTCCAAACTAAGCTTTAACTTATTTAAAATGCATTTATAATATAATATAACCCACCTTGAGATTATTATCATCAGAACTTGTAGAATAATAGATATAGAGCTGTAGTTTGCCCACAAGCTCATGTTCTGGCTCACGATAAATAGACCACCAGTGCAATTTGTCAGTCTGCATCCAACTTCAGTATTAGCCTTCCACCAAATTAGCAACAATGACAACTAACTCTCGAAGCTAATATGAAGGATCAGAAAAAAAACCTGGTCCTCAGCAATGGTTGCTACTTGAGCTAGGACACGGCCAAAATGCTTCCCCTTGGAGTCATGGACTTCCACTATTAGATCATCTCCTAGACTATCTGGAAAGCTGTAGAAGTTGTCAATGCCTATCTGAAGAAATGCTTAATACAAAAGAAGGTGAAAATAGGACAACATACAAGATGTGTGTTTCACCAGATCCGGCTTGCATCGGAACAGCATCTTCTTCAGTTGAACTTTTCAATCTTAACATACAAGTGTATGTTTCTGTTGACATTTGTAGGCAGAGGAAAGGAAAAAAGAAAAAAAGGAAGAAATTAAAAAAAGAAAAAAGGGAAAAGAACTTTAAGTTGATGGATTTACAAAAATAGAGGACTAGGTAAGTGTTTATCCAGTACTAAGCAATACTTGAAAGTCAGAAACTAGCAATTCAATGGCTCTGATATCATTGACACAAACAGTTATTTACTGTGGCTCACCAAAAAAATGGTCTTAGTGCTTCAGAGCAGGCCAGCAAATGTGCGGTATCAAAAATTTACTTTTATCTAGGTGGTTTGTGGTGGCTGGGAAGCCAAACAACTCTACAACCAGACATATAGCATTACCAGTGGACTAAAGTCTAGTTCAAAAGGACAAGCCAAACAAAACCCACTGATAACTCAACTTGGAAATATTTAACCCCGAAAAAGGCAAATTCCTCTTTCACGAATAATTTTAGCAACAAAGAACATGATGCACAATTCCCATCAATAAAGCATGCAATTTGCAACTTTTGAATACCTTGCATAGTTTCATAAGATGATGAACTAGAGCGTAGACTAGTCACACCAGTTTTTAGGAGTCCAGACACTTGTTTTACATATTGAGTGCTGGCATGCACATATGCCAAGCTCTGATGTGAAAAAGAACCATTTGCAGGTAGACGAGGGACACAGCGAATTTTTTGAAGAGCTCGCCATCCAGTAGATAGGCTTGACTGAACATTGTAAAAGCAATAACGAATTGATTGCAGTTTTATTCTCGGAGGCCTTAGAGATGACATACTACAGCCAGTTGGTGGATCTAGGCTTGTCTTCACTTTACGCACTGCATAACGAGCAAGATCTCAGCACATGCCAGAACTTAGCTCTTCAACAGAAAAAATGTCTATGAGGGGATGAAAAATTACCTTGAACCTTCATCTTCCCAATAACTTTCTTAGGTTTAGGTACAGCCCCCTCACTGGCAGGCTCTGAAGAGTGCTTAGCCAATAATTCCTCTTCTGATTGTAATAAAACGTGCCGCAACCTATAATTCAATAACCATAGCTTTGGAAGAGTAAGAAAAATACCAGAAAATCCATAATTGGGGCAATACTGCTCATTTTAAGCATTCTTATCTAGAAGCAAATACTACAATGTGCATGCTCAATACAATTATTTCAAGAGAAGAAGCATTTAGATTTTTTCTTTTTGTCTAAATGGACAATGTAGCATCAGATTTGTTTTGATCTCCATTGGCCTCCCATAAACTTTGAACTCTTTCAAGCACACAGCAGTTAATAATAAATTTTATAAGAAAAATCAAAGAGAACTTTTGGTCTTCAAATCAAACAAAATCAGAAATACTCTCAGAGCAACTTAAGTTCAAAACTGTAGCAGTGAGCCAAAAAGCAAGTTTCATTTCTGCTTTTTGTTTGTTTCATTTTTTCGACTATTCCTTACATTTCTAAAGGTAGATATTAGCAAGGCAGAGCAATTGGCCATTAAAATAATAGCTGCTCCAGCATCTTATTACATCAAAGAAAAATGTAGGCATTCCAACACTGAACTGACCTAGCACAAACTAACAATTCATGGAAATACCCTGTAAATGATTTTCCTCTTCCTTCAACATAACTGAGAATTTCAAAACATTTGTTCAACCAATTTTTAAGCCCTCTTGTAATTATGATGTCAGTTCCAGATTAACAGGACTGTTCTTTCTTCACAGTTGAACGTATTCAGATTCTCCCCCTTGAAGTTCCAAATATTCCCAGGAACTATAAAGTAAAACCCCTACTAGTTGTTCAAGTCATCTTAAATGACCTGATGTACCTAACATTGAGTCAATGAACAGTGAAAGAAAAAGGCCAAGAGGAGACTTGACTCACCCAAATGCATCACGCAGTAAAGCACATTCATTATCCAAAAACATCGGAGCTTCCATGCAACCCCTCGCCCAAGCATGAAGGCAAAGTCGAACACAAGCATCATATGCAATGACAGTATGCCATGGCCCTTGAGCACTGATATCAATACACAAATAAACGAGCACAGTTTATCAACATACCAGATAGCAGAATCAAAAGTATATGGCAATTGGCAGCATCTACTATTTGGTTGGTTAAGAATACCTCACATGAAATGTTGGGAGGCGAGCAGGGTGGGAACCTGAAGGCACAGCCACTTCTGCACCAGCTGAAGTTCTGTAAATGGAGGAAAAAAATATAATAAAGTTATACTCCACTAAAATAAGTGCTTTGGTGTCCATATGATGAAACTGCAATAATGTGGCTCCCAAAGTCCACTGCAATGCATATGATTTTTGCCAAAGAGAACCATCAAGAAATTCATACAGACCCTATAAGCTGTTCAGAATTCCTCTTTTCAGTACTATCATTTGGCTCAACCCTTGTCAATGGTTTAGATGCATTCTGATCATGTCTGGTAGATGAGCCATGTGCATCCCCTGTGACTGTGGCATTCTGTACTTTAGATGCTGGAATTGGTACTGAGCCTTGCTCAATTTGCTGAGCAAAACCAGAAAAAGGAGGTGCACTTGGAACAGCATCGTCCTCATCATCAGTGAACTTTACATTGTGAACGTTTCTGGAATGCAAATCCTAAAAATAGGCCAACTTAGCAAGAATATTACATAAAATTCAAATGGGAATAAGAGTTCAAAATTTTAAAAGATAATTTGCCTTGTACTTCACTTTTATATAAATAAGGTGACAATTTCCAAGACTTTTTTATATAAAATAGGGTGACAATTTCCAAGACATTCTTATCAATAGGAAAGAGAAGATTCACAGATGCATATGCCATTAAACAGGAAAACTTGAAAACGAAAAGAAGGCACTGATGGCCGAATATTGTAATATATATTGATATGATGTTAAAGATCTTACTAGCAGATGAAGAAATGCTTCATGGCCTACCATGGAATATGTGAAACCAGTGTGACAGGCAGGTTTGGACCACCAACATTTTCTAACATGAGCACTTTCATCATTGCCTCTATTGGGGACTTTTTGAATGATAATGATTGGTATATGTTAAAATGAGTTCCAACTGTATTGGTTTCTACATTATATCTTGCTTATTTTGAAGTGAATTACATGTTGCCATGTCTAATAATGACGCTTCATGCTTCCAGCACACTTGCTAAACGGAAGGGCCATATAAACAAGCAAAAAACAACTACATTGAAACCTAAATGCACTTACCTTCAGCATGTCACAAAGCAAGTATAACTAGTGTGACTAAAGGGTTCAAGATCATCATTAATGATTATACACAAATGAGGACAAAACTGAAATTTTCTTCTAAACATTTAAGCCAGCAACATTTAGAAAACAAGTGAATTCAGTACACAAACTATCCAAACATGAAATAATACCAACCTTCTGAGCAGTACTTTTTACATTGACATGAGAAGCCACACTTGAAGAATACCCTTCCGAGACATATGCTCTTCTCCTCATACCACTAGCACCACTAACACTGCCCACCTGTGTAGTCGAAAACTCTGAGCTAGCAGCTGAATCCGACTCTTCCTCGTCTTCCTCTGTATATACAGTCCCTCCACTTTCCCTCACCAACCTCTTCCCCACATGCCTCTCCCTCCCAAAAATGGTTTCCCTTGATGAACTCACATCTGAATAGCCATAATCACTCACATAACGGGCACGTCTTTGTGCAGAATTTCCATGAGGGATTCTTGGGTCTTGCGGCGATGAATCTAGAGAGTATCTACCACCGCAAACTTCATCCTCTGAATCAGTGATCATCTCAGTTTCAGAAGCAGAGCCACTCTCCACTGCATCTCTCGGTAATGTTTTAGATACCGGAATTGCAGTTGTCCGCAAGTGGCCACTTCTGAATTTTGAAGGCGGGGGCAAGTCAAATCCACGCCCATTACGGAGGTTAGTCATGGGGTCGATTCGAGGTCCAAGATTTGAATTAGAATACGAAACTTGCTTCTGCTTAATAGAATGTTCACAAAGAAAATAAAATAGGTTAGTTTTCAACAATGTGGATAAGTTAACATATACCCAGATCAAACTACATTATAAACATGATAAATCCATGAAGCTTGGGCTTGCCTCTCTAACCCAGCGAAGGGCACTGTTGTCCAAACCTTCAGTGAACATGAGCTCTGTTTCACCTACAGCCACAACAAATCGAACATACATCTCGTATTCAACCATAAGAAAAAAGGGGAAAATCAGAATAAAAAGCAAAAGCTACTTACATAAGAAAAGAAGTTGAAAGTTTCACAGGCGACTGAGTTCGGCAAGAGTAAAAGTGACGAGATAGAGATCAAGTGAAGAGATCAACTGGGAACACTTAACACAAGTACGAGATTTGAGAAGACACAGGCTTTTTTGCTTCTCTTAAAAGCTTCTTTTGTTCAGCTCCCTCAGTTGCTCAGACCCAAAGCTGTCTCTACTTCTCTGCAAAATTTTATGGGGGATTTTGTTACTCTTCTGTTCGTAACCTTTTCAATTTTTTGGTATTTTTAAAAATAATTTATTTAATTCTATTAGATTCTCTCGCCCCTTTTTTTCAAATTTCCTAATCAACCAATAGTGAGAGACAATCAAATACGCTGATGTCAGATCAAAAGTAACCAGTACGACGCCGTTAATATGCCTTCTTGACTGTACAATCATATCGCAAAGATAAAGCGCACGTGTATTAAAATTAGTGGGTGCGAGAATAAAAAAAAGTAAGGAGTAAAATGACGTGGCAAACGGAACGCGGTTTTTTTGGCATTAAAAAAATTTTAGTGATTCGACCGTTGTAAGTGGGGACACACAAGTTTCCCGCGATATACTACAAGAATAGCTTGCATTATCACATGGCTAGGAGGGTCCCACCCGACCCTTACTTTTTGTTACGTTTAGTCGCCGTGCGCGCTCGTGAGCTTCGTCGGTTCTTTGTTTATGTGTTTTCTTCTGGCTTATTTGAACTCGTAAGTTCTTTGTTCATGTGGTTTTGAATTTTTTCTATTCGGTTTACATTATTGCATTGGCTATCATTACAGTTAAAGAGTCTTCCTTTTAGTTGGCTTGTGGACGGGATGGCCGTCTGATTTCTCCCGAAGCCGAGAATCAGGTTATCATGGTGTTTGTCATTGGCGATGAAGAAAGTTGTAGTTCAAACCATGTACTTTTGTGAAGTACGAAAATGACAATTTTCACTAAACCATGTTTAAATTTAGTGAAAATCTTGGTTGTATCGACCCCATCGTTCCACGTTAGACGGTTGATACTAAATGAATTGTATTATAATACTTTGATTTGAAAAAATTTGAATGTTCCATTGTTAAGAAAAGGTTATTTTTATTTCAAAATGTCACGGGCTTGTTTGTTTATGATGCGGTGATCCCCACCCAGGGTCCCACAGACCCACCTAAAATTAGCCAGCTTAAGGAATTTCTTCAATTCCATGTCGAGAATTTATCAGTTAATAATGACATTTAGCCTAACTTTTACTTTAGGAGAAAAGAGATGAAATGTCTTGAGCCGAGAAGTTAAGCTGCTCTTTGGATAATTTCAACCGTCTGATTGATTTTCCTTACAAATTGGTTGCAGCGGGCAGCCTCGCGCAGTTTGCCCAGAAGGTAGATAGAACGAACGAACGAACACTGCCCACCAACGCACTTACCTACCAACCCACCTATCTACTAACTTTATTAGAGAGAGAGAGAGAAAGGTGAACGACTAGACTGTTAAAATAGTGTGTTTGTTTTTTAAAAAATTAAAGAAAAAAAAGGGAGAAAATAATTAAAATTATTTATTTAATTTTTATAAAAATAAATAAATAAAAATTTTTTATCTTTAAAGTAAAAGAATATAAATTCTTTTTTCATTAAC
>CP135544.1:5836901-5858601 GCA_032402905.1 Khaya senegalensis | reverse complement strand
AATTTGTTTAATATATTTTTTATTTATTTAATTTATTTTTAAAATATTATTGAATTTTTTGTGTTTAAAAAATAATTAATATTTAAATATTTAGATATTTATTTAAAGTATATATTCGCTAATGTAGTCACATTAGGGTATTATTTCTATTAGCAAGTTTACGTGTTATTTTCTTTAAACAAACATGTTAAATAATCTTATGAAAAAATATTACATTAAAATAAAATAAAAATAAGATTCTAAATAAGGTATAGTAAAAAATTTTAATAATTTACAAAAAGAATTAAAATACTCAATTATAATTAAACATATCAATGTCAATCTTATTTTATTAATATTAATCACTTTCAAAATCAAGTTATCAAAACATTAATCATACAAAAAATAAAATAAAATTAAAAGTGAGAATCAAAAGTATTTAATTAACAAATTTCACATAATATCTTATTCTTTAGATGCCAATAGTTCAAAAGGAGCACTCATCCTAATTGAAAATGGTGTCAATTTTACAATTCTCTCCTCATTGACAACATTCAATATATCTTTAGAAATATTTATCTTATTATTTAAATAATTTACCTATTTAGTCTCAAGTGTATAAAGACATTTTATAACTAACTTATCTTTATTAACCCCTTTGTTATAGATGCACATTTCTAATCCAATTTCTCTCTTTCTTTTTTTTGAAGTACTCAGGTTTGGAGGCAAATCACTAAAAGTCTCAATAGTTCTTTGTAATTTCTCCTCCATTCTTACTTGATGTAATTTTTTTATATCTTTAACAAATATCCCACTTAAAGAAAGTTGTTTAGTACAATTGATCTCTCCCCATTTCGTAATTTTTCCTTTTCATATCTACAAAATTAAAAATAACACATAAGATAACATAAAAAAGATTCAAACTTTATATCTATAAATATATTAAGTATTGACATTAATTGTATAAGTATTATTTTAATTACTTAACTAAATTTTAGATAAATATATTATAAATGATAATATATTTAAATTATTAAATATTATAATTAATTAATAATATAAAAAATAAATTAATAATTAAAAGAGAACAAAACGTTGGGTGCATGCAGTGCACGCGTGTAGAGCGTGAACCAAGGATGGATCTGCGTCATGCGCACAAGTGCATGCAATGCACGCGCCTTATAGCCCAGCCCAAGTCTGTCGTGGCCTTGGCCTATGCATTCAGGCGTATGCATTGTACACCCTGTGCGTGTGACACCAGGGCATATCCATCCCTGATTCACGCATCAAGCGCGTGCAATGATTTCGTCTTCCTCTTCTATTTTTTTTTATTATTTTGGAGTTATTTTTTACACCCAAAATCTTCTCATTTTTCAATTTTTTTTAATTATTTACACATTTATTTTATAATATCATGCTTATATATATTACACATATATTTTTAACTATTAATTTTCATAATTATCATACTCATACGAATTATTAGTTAATTAAAAATTAATATTTACAAATATTTTTAAACTTATAATAAAAGAAAAATTAGTAATGTAAATAAAACTAACTTCTTTTTATTTTTGTTATTGCTGAAATTTATTAACCCATGTGTGTATTTTTGGAGATAAAAAATGTAAAGAAAAGAATAAAAAAGACAAAAAAGTGTGAAGAGAGATGAAAGATGAAAATATTAATTTGGAGGATAAAATTATCAATAAAATTGATTTATAAGAATAAAATTGTCAAAATAAATTATTATGATAAAAAATTTTTAAGATTAATTATAAATATAAAAGAAAATTAAAATAAATTTATTTTGAAAATATTTTGGTTCATCAATGCGTTCTTGCTTCCCCAAACACATCGTTTCGCTCCTTCCGAAAACTCAATGGATTTACGTTTAGCCAAGGCCCATCCCTAAAAGCCCATATCCGAGAAAAAGAATTTGTTTAAGTCAACAAAAAGTCAATAATGTGTTTATCAATGTCTCCTAGATATATTGTGTAGCTAAATAATTAAAAAAAATTTCCACCACCCAGAAAGTAAGGCCACGTCATAGGCCCAAAAACTGGTGTTTATCCAATCCGCTGTCGTTTTCATGTCCTATGAAAGTCTTAATCCAAGTTGTCCAATAATTTTCAAGATGATTAAAAAAGTAACATCATCAATTAACAAAAAATTAATAGAAGAATACTATTGTGGACGCCATAAAATTACAAAAATATCCTTCATCCCCAATAAAATACCGGTATTAGAAATCAGAAAACACATTTGTAGAACTAAAGCTGTCTGTTTCTCTCTCTTTCCCACTTTCTCTTCACATTTGCAGAGCCTGCGAAAATGGCAGCAACAGTCCCGCACAACCTGACGAGGGAACAGTACGTGTACCTAGCCAAGCTGGCTGAGCAAGCGGAGCGCTACGAAGAGATGGTCCAGTTCATGCAAAAGCTGGTGGTAGGCTCCACTCCTGCCGCCGAGCTGACTGTCGAGGAGCGAAACCTCCTCTCTGTGGCCTACAAGAACGTGATCGGCTCGCTGAGAGCCGCCTGGCGCATCGTCTCGTCGATTGAGCAGAAAGAGGAGGGCCGAAAGAACGAGGAGCACGTCGTGCTCGTCAAAGAGTACAGATCGAAGGTCGAGAAGGAGTTGACGGATGTTTGCGACAGTATTTTGAGGTTGTTAGAAGGGAATTTGATTCCGTCGGCTGTGGCGAGTGAGTCGAAAGTGTTTTATTTGAAAATGAAGGGAGATTATCATCGGTACTTGGCGGAGTTTAAGGTTGGTGATGAGCGGAAAGCTGCTGCTGAAGACACTATGCTATCTTACAAAGCTGCTCAGGTACTTTGTTATTATGAAGTATATGATATTTTGGTTTTACTTAGTTATTTGGGATTCTAGAGTAATCCACTAACAGTATAATTTGTTATTACTTTATGTTCTTAAAGGATATAGCCCTTACTGATCTTGCTCCGACGCATCCGATAAGGCTGGGGCTGGCGCTCAATTTCTCGGTGTTCTACTATGAGATTCTCAATCAATCTGATAAGGCCTGCAGCATGGCCAAGCAGGTATGTTTTAAATTCTGACTCTCATCACTTTCTGAAACTTGTAACTTATTGTTTGGTAGCTTTAGTTTGACTTGAGTGTTGTTTTATGCTAAGAGAATAGTTCGGCTCAACTTGGTTAATTGATTACAATACTCGCAGTTGTGCAATTTTGGATCTTATATGAGAAAATATGACATTAAACCTGTTCTTTATTATTATTATTATTATTATTTCTAAATTGGATGCTTATGTACCTTATTTCTTAGTATCAAATTTGTGGTACGGTCTTGCAATTCTCTCTCTCTCTTCTTTTTCCTTTTTTTTCCCCTTTTTCGGTATGGGAAAACTACATGTATTTGAAACATATGGCTTGGTCAAAAGGAAAATTTAAAATTTCATTAAACTCATATTTTCGTAAAATGGTAATAAATTAATTCATTTTCATTGCTGGTAGTAGTGGACCTACGAATTTGATATCCATTGACTCGATTATGGTCAGCTATGAATTAACATACAAGTCTGCATCCATGGTCCGCTTCTATGAAGTCATCTTCATGGATATTATTAGATATAAGTATCAAAAACTAAGGCTTTGTTTGGGATTGTATTCATTCCACTTAACTTTGAAAGCTAAGCTAAAATGTGTTTGGTAACATTAACTTTAGGGGCTTCCACTCTTTTTTACATCAATATTTGATGGTTTCCATCTCATAGTAGCTGTTGTTTTAAAGCTGTCACGCCTTAATAACAAATGAAGCCTAATTCATTTATATTTGTATAATATCGGTAATAACTAGAACACATAATTGAATTAGCTTGATATGCCATACTTTGTGTGCGTACACTGCAATAATCTAGTCAATATTCTGGTCATAGTGGCTTTTGTATATGTTGGGATTACTTAATGTTAAAATAGATTGAGGTTAATCTGCCTCAATTATGTAATGTTTGCATTAACAGACTACAAATCATTAGTTGCTTGATCCATTTTCGTTTTGCTGCCAATTCTCATCCTGATATGTATGCAATTATTTATAATTTTTCCTTGACAATTGTGCCTTTTTCGCTCGGTTGGCTGATTCTTGTTGCTTTTCAATAGAATGTTGTATTTGATTTATCTGTAAATGCCAGAAATCCATTGAATAGCTCTTGTTATTCTTCAGGCATTTGAGGAAGCAATTGCTGAGCTGGACACTTTGGGGGAAGAATCTTATAAGGACAGCACCCTCATTATGCAACTCCTAAGGGATAACCTCACTCTTTGGACTTCAGATGTGCAGGTCAGTGCGACCTCTATTTTTAATATAGGCTGTAGGTCGGTTTTAATACAGAAATTAGTCATTAGGCATACTCACGTTATACGTTTGCTTTATGCAGGACCAGTTAGATGAGCCATAAAAGGCACTGTAAGCTTGACCGGTCCTATTCTTCTTAGGGAGGAGGTGGGCTTTGAATGTCATTTGTTTGTGCTGTTTAAAAGTGTGCCAATTTGATTATTTGAAGATGGGTGTCTACCCGTGAATTGATGTTTTAAATATCAGACTAAACTTGTTTTATATTTTGAAATGGTCTAAATAGGTTAGCTCTTGTTGGTAACACCTTTTAGTTATATTTTACTGCAATATTTCTAGTGATTTGTGGCTAATGACACAATCATTAACTATAAGATTAAAGGGTAACCAGAAATTTATGGTAGAAACTAGACATGTCACAGAATTTGAGTCGAGGGAGTGGAAAATTTCAATTATTGTTATGATTGCCTCCTGTCATTCCTGATTTCTCCAACGGTTGCTTCGCTGGAAACCATTCAGCAATGTGCTGGCTGATACCTTCTGCTTCGTCTCCATCTCCATCTTCATCTTCATCTTCATCTTCTATTGTTTTACACGACATGTGGCTTTTCCAAACTTGGGCGAAGCTGTTTTGTGTTTGGACCAATTCTGTCTCTGGGCACCTGTCCAGCCTCAGAACCTAGTTGGGACAGGTGTGGGTTATGATGGGACTTTAATATCATTTAAATTTATATCGAATGGAATCTTTCTTTGTACTCTTTTCTAACACCGGAATTGAGACGTCACCTGTGATAATAAATTCGAAAGAAAGGTCATCCTATAGGGGGGGCCTCATTGGGTCATTGAAGGTTATCCTATTGGGTGGGCCTTATCGGGTCCAAATGAATTTTAAATCCGACACTTTGTAGTAGGAATTGGGATTTCAGTTGACCGCAAATTTAATTATTCCAACCATTATCTCTGTCCTCGTTTATCTTGCTACAGAATCTGAGGTTCTTGCATAATCAAAATCGAGGTCCACAAGAGCTGCATTTTTTCCCCTCTGCGTTTAACTTTTAAACAGTTCGTGGGTTTGATTGATGCTGTGTTTAGCCACAAGATTGTCATGGTGCAGTTCTTTGGTTGGCTCCCATTATAAGACCAGAGTAAAAATCCAAAGGTAGAATATTGTCTAATTGCGTTTTTGTTGATCAGACCGTATGCTTCGGAGTAAACTTCTTTTAGAGCTTGCACAGTACATTCTGAATCAGTGTTTTATAGTGTGACCAATGGCCGTTGATAAAAATCAAGGTCCACTAGCACAAGTTTATGATTATTGATTTTCATTTTTATTTGAGTAGAAAATAAGATCACTAGCATGACGGTGTATGATCATTTGAATGATGAAAGATGTGACGGAGAAAGGGAAGCAACAATACCCCTAGCAAGTGCATGGTTGTCAGCAAATAAACACAAGGACTTGAGTATATGAAAAGCAAATTTCGGACAAACTGAGCGGGAACAATGTCTTCCAAGTTTGCCAACATAGAGCCCTAAGCCAATCCTTCACATTATGATAGACAACAGTCCAATCAGCCAAATTACAAACTTTATTGAAGTTGTAGAATACATCTGCACAGAGAACCCGATAGAAGACTCTTACTTCAACAGATATGTAGAAATTCATCCCAGTTGATCCTCTTGCTACATTCGTGCCAGTCAGTCCCCCCTTGTACTATTTTTGACCCATTCCAGGTAAGGATGGCTGCCACCAGTGATGGGCAAGGCAATTACTTCTGGCACACTGAAGAAACACAGGATAAATTAGGGGAGGAAACAAAATCTTGCTGCCAAAGATTACTATCATTTTTCCAATTTTCATGTTCTAAAGTTGGAACAGAATATACTCAAACTATTCATCCTCAAAGTAGATAACCACACAACAATTCCAACTAGAGAATGAGTTTTACCATGACACCTCTGCGAGAGCTTTATGTCAACCAATTATGTCAATTACCACCACACAGCATATTGTTTTACCTAGCATTCTTTACCAACAATTTAAAATTTCAATTACAGTTTCATACTTGTATGAAGAACATGGTGCAGAAACATTGGGCTTACTCGTATTCATGATTAGCATTGACATGCTCTGTCAAAGCTTCCAAGAGGGATTGCCTGGTTTTGATAATAAGCAGTTCCTCAGAATCTGTCTGGATCTGCATCAACAAATACACAACTCACCCAAAAAAACTGCAAACTACACTTGTTCACACTGATTTCACTTGCGCAAAAAGCACAACTATCTAGACTGGGAAGAATGGCAATCGGCAGATTAACAATGAGTTCATATTCACTCATCTATGTTCATACCTCTCCCTTCCACTCGTAAACTGATTCAATACCTGCATTCACAATACAAAAGTAGTTAATGAACACTGATCTCAGGAAACAAACAAGGATATAAAACAGTAATTCATGATTCAACTAACATACTAAAAACAATTTCATGCAGAGTAAGACTCTCAAGATGGAGACACAGAAAAAGTGAAAGGATTTCTAAAGGTCCAGAGTCAAACAAATCTCTTGTAAACCATGGCTCTAGTGGGGTACAAATCTCGGTTATTCTTTCTTAAGGTATTGACAAAAGTGAAGTTCTCAGAAAATTGGTCTTTCAAGCCTATTAAAGTTATTCCTATAATCATGTCAAATGAAAATAAATTTAAAACTTCTTGATCACGCATAAAAGGCCTTTATAAAAAAAAAAAAAATTCTAGCAAACAAGCCAACGATGTTATATTTACTACAAAAAATTATAAACATAACCAAGACTTTATTATATTTTTATTGTTAACTAAAAACCGTTTTTATTGTTCTAAAGATATTTGAAAAGAAAAGAAAAGAATCATATTTCGACACAACTTAAATAATTTTATACTTTCGTTAATTAGCCAATACTCCTTTTTCCCTAAAAACAAATGAAGAAAATAAAAGAATTTTACTTATTTTGATTTTGTATATTCCTAAACTTTAACTATTTATATAAGATTTAAAGAGTTTGTTTAAGATTTTTGAGAGAGTGGGTTTGAAAGAGATTGAGAATTGCTCAAATACAATAGCAAAAAACAAAAATTTTCAATTCTCAATCTTTGTCAAACTCATTCTCTCAAAAACCTTAAACAATCTTATACAAATAGTTAAAATTTAGGAATATATAAAGCCAAAACAAGTAAGATTCTTTTATTTTCTTCATTTGTTATTAGGGAAAAAAAAAAGGTCTTGCCTAGTTAATGAAAGTATAAAATTATTTAAATTGTGTTAAGCGACGATTCATTTTCTTTCTTTTGCAAGTATCTTTGGAACAACAAAAATGATTTTGAATTTAACAATAAGAAGTTAATAAAGTCTCAATTATTTCTATAATTTTTCGTTGAAAATACAACTCTATTGGCCTGTTTACCAAAATTTAGTTTTGTAAAGGCATTTTAGGCATGATCAAGAGGTTTTAAATATATTTTCATTTGACATGATTATAGCAATAGTTTTAATAGACATGAAAAGTCAGTTTTCTGAAAACTTCATTTTTTAAACAATAAAGTCACAGAACAGCTCATGATTTATTTATACCTACCAACCTGACCGCTTCCTGAACAACTATTGTACTTGTAATCTAATTATACGAGTCTTGGCAGCACAATGGTAATAGCTCAAAATGGAATTGAGTGGAATTAGAGATATCATTCCTTAATTCCCAGCTATTTACCAAAATTATTAAGGAACCAGTTACGTTTCCAAAAAGACAGTATGCTGAGTCAATTTCTTCATTAATCTTCAGAATAACCTACAAAGAGACTTGAGTTATTTCTACAAATGCAGCATTTTCCCAGTAGCCAACTGCATAAGATACAATTTACACAATATTTGGCACTAGGAATGGTCAAGGGAACGAAATGTGAGGTAAACGAGAAGCAAAAAGGAAACAAAGGAAGAGAATTCATTATTGATACTGTCTTTTTGGTTGATAACTTTTTGAAAGTAGATAGAGATGATTATTAACAAGTTCACTTATTTGTTGATATTCTTCAAGGACGGAAGGATGCTTCCTTCCTACTTCTTCTCCAAAAGATGGGATAAAAGTAATTTCATGAATGCCAATTTGGCAGTGAACTAAACTTTGTTCAGACATACTGAACTTGCAAGCCAAAATCAACAAATTGGATATTATATTAACAAGCTCACTTATTTGTTGGTATTCTTCAAGGACGGAAGGATGCTTCCTTCCTATTTCTTCTCCAAATGACGGGATAAAAGTTATTTCCTGAATGCCGATTTGGCAGTGAACTAAACTTTACTCAGACATACTGAACTTGCAAGCCAAAATCAACAAATTAGATATTATCACAACACTCCATATTCTATCTCAAAAAGAATATAAGAAAACACATAAATTATCAATCCAAGTTCTAATGCAGAAACAATCTTTCACTTGCCTACATTCGAATGAGTAAAAGGAATGGTACAGTATAAGTTAAAAGAACAATTCACATGCCTGGCACTCGATTTACGCATGCTGCAAGTTTCTCTTTAACTATGCTTTCAGCCAGCTTCTTTCCTGCACATTTATAAAGAATTTCCAATAATGAAGTAAATCAAAATAATGGAATAATCGACAAAACCTCAATGCTTCAAACTAAAATAAATGCATTAGCTCTTACCTTTTACACATCAATAATTATACAGTCAACAATTACGCTTCAATTTGTACACATGAGCTCAGACGATAAAAGTTTTATGGGTAGCGAAAGTAATACCTGCATCTTTGTTAGGCACAGTGACATAAACTACTATACTTGGTACAGTGTTGCTGCTGCCTTCCACTTTAATCGTGTTAACGCCCTTCACTTGTTTACCGAACTTTGATCTAAAACCCATAATTATGTAAACATTTACGAGCAAAAATTCAACTACAATGAAATCGCCGAGAGATCAATACAAAAATTGAAGCAGGTACCTCAAAAGAGGGAAAGACTGAGCGCAACCCGTTTTGAGGGAGGAAGTGAGAACGGGGCAGAGATTGCTGAGGCCCAAACTTAGCACACAAAACGCACCGACTAGGGGCAGACGACGTCGTATAGCGGGAGATGAGACGATTGAGGAGGCTCTGGAACAGAGAGCTAAAGCCATTTTATACTGCGAGACGACGATTCATTACTTGCATTGTGCTTGATACTCGATGCTATCACCCTCGCCCAAGGAAAAGTTTGAAGCTCCAGAAACTGCTCCTGATCTTGGCGGGTAAGATTGTGGCATCTGTTATAAGTGGGTCCCAATGAGACAACTGGTCCCACATGAAAGTTGTTGGCCAAGTAGTCCTGATAAAACCTATAATAGGCTTCTTCTGATTCTTTTCCGGGCCTTACAGACGAATGGCTTCTGGCCGCAGAACTGATTGATTTGTATTACTATTAAAAGTCGTTATAAAATTTTTGAATCCAACCCATCGATTTGGTTTGATTTGGATTAAAATTTGATTCATTTTGGTTCAAAATTTAGTTAACTGATTGACATTGTTTAGTGTTTCACTTTGAAGAATGGAACTGATTGGTTCTGATAATTTTAGTATCACGGAGTGTAATGTGTTGGTATAAAACGAACCCAAATCGAATCAATTTAAAAATTAAAAAAATCAAGTTTTGGGTTTAGTTTTAATTCAACAATTTATTTTTAGTTTAAGTTTTATTTTAATTCTAATTCTAGTAATTAATGAAATCAAGTTAAGTTAACTGAAACAAAAATTGGCCACTCAAAAAAAAGATTATTCGGAACTTCTAACTCTAAAACCCAATAAATATAACTATACATCCTTCAAAACAAATCTAGAAATACCATCATAAAATTTAAAACAAAAAATTTGAAATGTTGAATAAAAATTTTAAAATATACAACAAAAATATTTAAAATATAAACAAAAAATTTAAAATAACTAATTAACAATTAAGAACATTTTGATGTATGATTATGTATATGTATGGTAGACAATTTCATAAATATCAGCATTGAAGATTGAAAAAATATTTGAAATTTATTATATTACCAAAATCATTCTAGAAACTTTTTACAAACTAAATAAATGTTATATATATTATTGGTACATAAATTTTTCATTAACTATACGAGTTTTATGTTAGCAAAAACAGATTACATTGACACTTTTATGCTGTCTAAATTTGTTGCAAGAACAAGATATCATCTAAATAAAAATCCTAGGAGGATTATGTTTTATGGCAAGTGCTCTTCATTCATATTTGTTTTGCAAGCATTTAACTCATGGAGGATGAAAAAATTCAAAAACTTCATATTAGTAGATTTTACATAAAAACAAATCACATGTTGATAGTTGGAAGACAAAAATTTGGTATTAACAATTAGTACTGTATGTAAGAAACAAAACAAACAGTTTTTTGGAGTTAAAATAAATATAAAAATATATTATTGCCACATAATTTTGATAAAAAAAATATTATTATTTCAAAAACGGTAGGGAGGGAGAGTACAATACCTAAATTTAGAGATGAGTTTTTAAATCCGAGGACACCTATAGGATAAAAAATAGTATACATAAGCGATAGTTTAAAATTTACAGAAGATGAGTTCCTAAACCCAATGACACTTATGGAATAAAAAGAATACTTACACACCATAACTTAAATTCAATATGGGTTTTTAACTTGAAAAACACTTTAAAAGGAAAGTTTACTTTAGTTTGTTGTCTTATATTTAATATGATTAAAATTTTTTTCGTTAAATCTACTTATTTTATAAGATTTAAATAACTTTAGTTATTTTATATGATTGAAATATGTTAGTTATTCTTTTATCCCCATATGAGCTCAATTATCCTTTAATGTCCAAATTGATTCAGTTATTATTTAAATTTTAAATGGATCTTATTTTTTTTAATGTCTTAGATAGATAGCGGGCAAAATAATTTTAGTATACTCACAAGTAGAAAATACCTAAAATAAGGCAGTGCCTAAAAGTAATAACTTTTATGTCAAGCAATTTCTTCTATAGAGCAAAAAGATTTTTCTCATTGCACTCATCTAATTATTAAATTCTTTTTCAGATTATTAATTTAATTATTGTGTAGGAAATCACTTAGTTAAAACTTTTAATTATTATTGTGGCCTCAAAAATTTATTATTTAAATTCGAGATGAATCAAGGTTAAGTTTCTTGATAAATTTTATTCTTGGTCATCTAAATTAAGTATTCCTAAGAAAATCTATTTGGTTAAAATTTTAATTTATTATTATTAAGCTCTCAATGGGTCATATTATTCTTATTGGCCCCAATGAACTTTGGTTATTCTTTGAGACCATAATTGGGCTACCTTTTTACAAATAAAAATTAATCTAATTATTCTTTAAAACCTAAATAGATGTGGTTATTCCTTGTACAATTTAGTTTCATTATTTTATAAATCTCAAATAAATTTGATTATTTTTTGAGACCCAAATGAGTGACACATTATTCACCAAAAACACCCATGAATATTATAAAAGTACCCATGGGTGAGATAAATTGTGTTTTTACTCAAGGACACCCATGAAAATTATACAAATATCTAGAGATGGAATAACCCAAGTTTTCACTCAAGCACACTCAAAGTACCCATCCAAGTCTTTACTTGAGGACCCCCAATAGGAATTATAAACATAACCATGAGTAGAATAATTTTATTCTATAAATATCAAGTTTTTTGTCTAAAGATACCTATAAAGATTATAAACATACTCATGGATATGATAATTTTTTTGAAAATTTGATTTTTCTTCTGGAGACACGTATAGAAAAGAAAATTCCTACAAGTTTCAAATATCTAAAGATAAATCTATGCAATCAACAATATAAACTTGCATTGAAACAATAGAAAAAGGCTTAAGGGCAACAAACTCTTTCATACAAAGTTGAAAAAACTATTGTCTTATAATATTTCCTTAATTAAAGAAAAACTTTCAATAGTTTATAGTACTAAACTTGAAACTCTTTGATACTAAAAAATTGAAAGACTCTATTAGTATAGGATATTTTTCATTGACCATATCAGTTCAATGCCTATAGAAAAAGCCTACTTGGCACTCTAATCTATTGTAAGAACAAAATTTGAAACTTAACAATTTAAATTAAAATTCAAGTTCTAAGAAAAATAAATTTATATTAAAAAATTTTGATCTAATGATTAAAGAAATCAAGAAGTAATGATAAAAATTTTGATCTTATGATTCATTAATTACGAATAAAAAATATAAGAAAAAAATTCAAATTAAATAACTTTGACATAATAATTAAAGGAACCAAGAACTGATGATAAAATTTTTAACCTAATGATTTACTAATCATAAACCAAAAGTATAAATAAAAAAAAAAATTGAATGCCACGCAAAAAAGTTCTTAATAAGTTCCCATAATTCTTTGAAAAACTTAAAAAAAAAATCTTAAATTATTAATAGAGTAAAATTCAATTTCTAATGGCCCTTTACACTATTGATTAAATCCTTTTATATAAGATTTATAATTAAACCCTAAAATAACTAAAATAAAAGTTTTAATATAATATAATTAGAAATAAATATTCTAAAATAAATAAAAAAAGTAATTTGAATAAAATATATGCTCATGTAACATTCTTAAAAAAATAAAAAAAAATTTAATTAAACCATCACAAACACATATCTCGAACAAGTTATAATCACTCTTTTCCTTATAATTAGGCCAATTAGCATATGCAAAGAATCATTATAAATATGTAAAGGATTCTTGTGAACTTATTGTTATTGATTCTCATCACTAGCTCTCATCACTAGAATTAACAAATTTATTTTGATTTATTCTCACTAAAAAATAGTTATCAATAAACATGAGACTCATTATATGAAATGCTACAATTATAGTTCAAAGTGTTAATTCCAAAATTAAATATGAATCATAATATAAAAACAAAATTTTAAACTTCACATGGTATATTATACAGCCCTTATTTTTCTAATAGTCATGGTATCTTACTAATAATTTAGCAAGATAGATTTGAACATATAATGTTTTTTTATTACAGTCCAATACAGAATTACCTACCACAGCTTGTTGGGCAAACAAGGTGATTAAGAGAGACAAATTTAGACAAAAAGGAAATCTAAAATAAAGAGACAAAACAAGCAAAGACAAAAGCTCATTGAACATTTGAGGTAGTCCCTTCAGTGATTCTGAAAACATGAATACATTTTCGTTGGTTGATCTTGACAGTGAGAGTGCATTTAACTAATGGGTAACATTTTATGGAGATTGGGAATTTAATTATAAGCTAAGCCTGAATAAAGACAAAGAGTGACTCAAACTCAAACATTGAACTATAAAACTGTTTTCCCTTTACCCCCATCTCTAAGGCATCTGGTCCCTGGCTCTAATATATAAGGAATCCCAAAAGCTTAACCACAATCGCTTTAATTAATTCCGTTACATATTTTGATGATTTTAATACATTAAAGACATAACATAAGCCAAGACAAGTGAGCTTTGCCAGCTAAACTGGTTTTACAAACAATATTATAGCACAAATAGAATGTTAATCAACTAATTAACGAGACTAAAAAAAGACACGACATCAGGAATTTAAAATTACACGAGTTGCACGAAGAGATCGAGCATGGAGACACAGGAGATACGGCGGAGGTTCAGGATGTTCTTGATGAAGGACCACGGCGTGGGTGGTGTTGCACATGCCTAGTCTATATGACCAATCGTCACAAACACAATGCATTCTTTTGTTTAAATTAATTACCATTCTAGTTCATTTAAAAGTGGGAAGAGATCACGCCGGTGGTGAATCTCAAGGAATTGCTTCAGTTTAATATATAGATAGGGTGGATATTTGGGGAAAAAAAAAGGCAAAAGAGTAGCCAACACAGGGCTTAATTAAGATTAATTAGCCAATAAATTAAAGTTCTTGTTCATTTTAATCGAGTTTTGTAAGCTCATATTTTGTTATCATATTAAGCTTACTGTAGTAAATTCATATTAGTTAAGAATGAGTTGTTTGATTGTGTATATTTGTAGACTGAGTGTGTAATTAATTAGGTTTAATGAATTTCCTTATTTAAGTTACAACGTTCAACAAGTCTATAAAATGGTGAGCAACTTTACAGTTTTTATTCATGAAATAAAAAACTTCTCTTGTGAGTCTCAACCTCTCTATCTTCTTAATATATTTCTTCAATTTGATTTTTTTTTTGGGAGTTTTCGTATCAATCAATATATAATTGTTTGAATGACCAAATAAACTAAGTTGAGAAAAGGAATTTTAGTTGGGTTATTGTAGAGAAGATATAATTTTCATCTGGTTACTCAAATCTCGATCAATATATCAATGAAACCAAACAATGGTAGTACACAAGATAGCAATATTATTCACGTAACCAAACATGCATGAAGAACATGTATTACTTGTAATGCCAGCGAGCTTCGGGCCGTTTGTTTTATGAGCTGTGAGAAAGAAAGAGACAACAAACAGAAATGCAGTCAAATGAATGCCAAAGCCAAATATATATTGGGTACATAAAACTGGTCGTATTCATATATATTCTAACCCTAAACACGTGATCTAGCATTGGGTTTGTAGCAATAAAATAAAGATCATGCGAAGACTGGATGAGTTAAAAAATTGCGTAGTGGGTGTGAAATGTTCTAAATGACACAAGATCTGTGAGCGAGCTCGGATCTCAAACGAGGGCCAAGTATGATGTACGACTCTCTTTAGACTCGTCAGGCCAAAAAATAAAAGAAAGAAAGTCTTGGATTGAATCGTGGTTCACTCTGCCTTATTAAAAGTCTTTGAAATCAGCACAAAACTGACACCATCCATATGACCAAGTGTTTAATCTTTCATCATCCGGTAAGGAGAATTTCCTGACGGTGTAAAACTGCAAAAAGGGTAAAAAGTAAAAAAAGAAAACAATTTCAAAGCTAAGGAAAAAGGGTTAGAAATTTGTGTCCCTAAAGTCCCTTTATCAAATCCCATTTTTGAGCATGTCTTCATGAATGCAAGAATCCTAGGTTAAAACCCTACTGGTCCGAATAAACTATGTTCAAGTACACTTTGAACAAATCTGCCCCAAATTTGCCTAGTTTTGCATCAAAACGACAGCTAAGTATCGTTTCATAATTTTATTCTATACATTCACATGGATTATTTGTGCATTGTCGTTGCCATATTCTTTGATCTTGTACGTTGGCATGTATTATTCCAGCAATTCCATCATGCTCAAGAGTGAAGAAAGCACAAGTTTTTGACGCTATGAGAGATTTGAAGGTGTGTTAATTATGATCGTGCATTTGAGAAAAGAGCAGCAACACCTTGTCGAGGGGCATCTAGGGATAAAACTAAAATAGAACCATCAAGAACACAAACAGTCTTAAGACCAAGTGACCAGTTATGTTTTCTTCGTCTCCAAAAGTTGTTCTTGACTCGACAATTTTCAGTCATTCAGCGACCAATTTTTCTTCTTACACCATTACCAAGGGAAAATGATTGTGTTTATTCAAAACTGATCATTAATAGACTTCAAACCTCCCGTCAATTATAACTGTTAATTAACTCTTAATCTGCGATTATTAGAGAAGTTAATTATTAATACCTATCCAAATCAAAGCGGTCGCTTCTGATTGTCATAGGGGATCGATAATTTGTACTTTTGATTTCAAATTTACACAACATACCCCTAAAAGAGCATGGCCAAAAGTTTTCAAAAAAAGGGGAAACAAAAGCAAAAGGTTGTCTCTTTTTGGGATTCTCTGGCCTTTAATTTTTCCACAACTTTGGATTTTTGGGTGATTTTGAGGGGAGATTATGCTAACCTTATTCCTATATCACCAATGAAACCAACCTAGCTATATGTATTCCTTCATCTGTCACCGGAAATAGACTCACATGCCGTCCGGCCTTCCATGTGTCTCTTGCTTTGTCACTGAATGCAATACACAAAGAATTTATACGTTTTCAACCTTGGACAATCCATTCATTATGGACAACTTTAAACAGCGTGTATGAATTCAAGTCCTTTGTATGTTTATAGTTTTAGTAATAGATTTTGCCATTGAATTCACAAGGACGCAAGTATTATATGCTAACATGCCGCCCTCTCTATTTGATTATTTAATATAGTCTTAAAAGTTCAAATTTTTATTAATATATGCAAATATATACCAAGGAAAAAGAGGGTCACGTATTATTAGACCCATTTGTTAATTAGGGAACTTAATCTGTCACATGCTATTCATAGAAAGTTTAGCAATAGCTATAGCAATTTGGACGGCCATTTTGGCAATACATAATTACCATAACTGCAATTAATTCCCTGCCGTAAATTACTATGACAATTTAGTAATTCTCAGTTGTCCGTATGCATACACATACAATGCATGTGAGAGTTGGGTTAAAAATAAGATTTGTGAAGAAAGGGACAAAGACTAAAAGGTGGAAAGTCATTACTGTAATTTCTGCAGGAAACGGACGTTTACAGTCAATCAGATACAGCACACGCGTCACTACGGGAGTGAAAAGACAGAATTAATGGGCCCATTCCTCACTGTCATCTTCTTATTTACGCTTTTGCCCTCACCGTTAATCACTAGTCTAAACTTGTAAAATTTTCCACTTCTTTTCTTCACCTTCGCGGTGAATCGGTCAAAGTCCTTTTCAATTTTCCGATGCAATTGGTATATAATTTTATATGGGAATTCAATTGTACATCAGAAATTACCTCAGAATGGCAAGGAAAAATATCATATAATACCAAATTAAAAAGGAAATAAAGGCTGTAAAGCAGAGCAGCACGGTGGGCAAAATCCTACAATTAATCTCACCCTCACCCCTAATTTGCCACGTAAGTATGTAAACGGAAAGAGACATTAAGACATATCGCTGTACAGACGATACTTTCTTTATAACCTCTCTTTCTGACTCTCTTTGTGTACGAAATCCTGTAATTGCCCTTCTCCTTTTGTATTATAATTGCCACATCTGTTATCGTTCTCAATATCCTCCAGAGTGTAGACTACACACTCTCTCTGTCTCCTCTCTCTCTCTCTCTGCCTTTACCCTAAAAAGAGGCACTCATTTGCTTCGTAAACTCTCAGCCTCCAGGACCCATCTTTGAGAGAGAGAGAGTTTAGACAACTGTTCACTCTATTGGTTTTTTGTTCTTATATATATCCAGATAAACCATTCTTTCTTCTTCAATTTTTTTGGTTTAAGATTGCTTGTTTATCATCAAAAAGAGAGTCATCATTCTACATACATAGAAGCCAAAGCAACGATTTTGTCATCGATTTTCTATTTTCGTTTGATGAATCATCTTGTTTGTGTGTGTTGTTAAGAGAGAGAGTTTGTTCTTGTTTCTTTGAGGATTTCTGTAATGGCACCAAGTTTTGACTGTGCGGTTTCAAGTCTTTTGTGTGCTGAAGAGGACAGCAGTATTTTCGACGATGTCAACAACGATTTCCATGGGTCTGTAGTGGAGGAGTCAGAGACCATCTGGTATAGCGGGAATCATCGAACTCATCAGCGAAACCGGAGTTTTGATGTTGGTGGGGATATCTTGCCATTACAGAGTGATGAGTGTTTGTCTTTGATGCTTGAAAAAGAATGCCAGCATTTGCCAAACGATTTCTTAAAGAGGCTGCAAACTGGGGATTTGGACTTGGCCTCTAGAAAAGAGGCTATAGATTGGATTACTAAGGTAGGTTGATTTTTCAAAGAATTTCTTTTTGTTTCAAAAAAAAAATTATGGACCTGTTTTATTGAAATGAGAGATCTTTTGATGGTTAAGGAAATCCCATTCGTTGTGATTGATTTAAACATTTGGTGTTCATCTTCTATTGCTTTTGTGATTGTCATTGATGTCAAGAATAACAACACTGAGCTTTTGATGAAATGGGCATCATTTTTTTTCTCGTTAGTGGTATATTTTCATAAATGGTTGCTTATATGGAATCGGTAATGAGTTGGGTGGCTTCTTTCTTTTATGCCTTTTGGGTTGATACGAATGTGTCATTGTGTTTTTGTATTCTTTTTTGTAATTATTAACTTCGCATTTTCTGTCCTGTTTGATTTCCTTTTTTTTTTTATCAATACGATTGCTAATATTATCAATATACAGGAGCTGTTAAATCTCTTTTCTGTTTCATTAATTTGTTTGGCTGGTTCCTTCCTTTTTAAACTTTATGGATGATAAAAGTTAATAGCATATTGTTATCAACAGGTTCATGCTCATTTCGGTTTTGGACCTCTTTGCGTATATCTATCCATCAATTACTTGGACAGATTTCTCTCTGCCTATGAATTGCCTGTAAGTTGAGGATTGAGCCTAACTTGCCATTCGTTTTAGTTCCTGTTGACCATAGCATCTAATCTTTTGACTGTTTGTAATCTGCAGAAGGGGAAAGTTTGGATGATGCAACTGTTGGCTGTGGCATGTTTGTCTATTGCAGCCAAAATGGAGGAGCCTGATGTTCCATTGTGTCTAGATCTACAGGTTAAAGTTCCTTCAATACAAATTGCTCTTTGCCTTGGCTGTAATGTATCTTTTTAATCTATAAGTCCTGATGATTATAAGTGTTAACAGGTTGGTCAATCAAAATATTTGTTTGAAGCTAGAACCATTCAAAGAATGGAGCTTTTGGTATTGAGCAACTTGAATTGGAGAATGCAAGCAGTTACCCCATTTTCCTTCGTAGACTATTTCATTCGCAAGATCAATGATGATGATGATGATGATGATGATGATCAAATCGCACTTAGAGCTTTATTCTCGAGATCAATCCAAGTCATTCTAGGCACTATAAAAGGTCACCTCTCTATTTACACATAGACCATTAATAATCTCTCTCTGTAGCTAGTAACAATTGTCTGATGTTTTGGTGGGTGGGAACTGATTGCAGAGATTTACTTCTTGGAATTCAAGCCTTCTGAGGTTGCGGCAGCAGTGGCAATATCTGTTGCAGTGGAAACCAAAACAGTTGATACCGAGAAAGCAATTTCTGTTCTCACTCAATATGTAAAAAAGGTAAAGCTAGTGGTCCCAAACACAAAAGGGAGGATAAATGATCTTGTTTATATGCTTTTTTAGTTATCATCATTTTGAGTTTGATTACAACAATTGAAATACGAATTCAGCCAAAACTTTTATTTATTTATTTACTCTAAATACCTATTTTTTCCCTTTTATTTTTGCAGGAGAGATTGCTCAAATGTATGAAAATGTTAAATGATTTGTCCTTGATTGGTGGGTCAATCAAGAATGCGAGTGCTTCAGTACCAGCATCTGTGCCACAAAGTCCAATTGGGGTGCTGGATGCCGCATGTTTGAGCTATAAAAGTGATGACACACCGGTTGGGTCAGGTGCAAATTCTTCAAACAACACCCCGGAACCCGATGCCAAAAGGAGGAAACTGAACAGAAGCTATGAAATGGAACTATGAGAAAGTGTTGGAAAATGGGCAGCTCACACAATCAATATGATGTTTTGTTTCTTACACAAGTTTTTTTCAGTGTTTGTGAGAATGCCTCCCAAAGCAAGGTCAAGAAAACAAAATGAAGGAAAAGAGAGGTAAATGGAAGAATTTGATAAGTTGGTTGATGGGTTGAAGATGAGAAAGAGAGAATGGTAAGTGGGGAATGCATTTCAAATATTTCATGCTTTTTGGCAAGTAGTCACTGGCTGTTAAATATTAGATATCCTAACAGCTTACAGACTGGGAGTTGGAGGGCCAAAATATATATATATATATATATAAAGAAAGGACAAAGAAAAGAAAAAAAAATATAGTTATTGCTTTTATGAGATACAAATTGTTTGATTTGTTATGTTATGATGGCGTTCTGGCACTTCGGTGGAGAATGAGTACATGGAAACGGAATTTCATTAGGATGAATAAAATAATATACTATATGCACCAATGACTCAACAAACGAAGCTAAATATTATTATTATTTTCATAAAGAGACAGTTTTATTTTTATATTTTAAGTTCTGGCATATTGATTAGTTTAAGTAGTCCCACTGAACTGATGGCTTACTTCAATCAGAAACCAAATCAGCAACACCAATACCGTTTGTTTGACTGTTTGTCTGGTTAGATTGTTGGTTTGCGGATAGGTCATGATTCTTACTTGCATATCAGCAAACCAATGAACAGAAAGCAGAACGTTGAGATCGACAAAACCAATAAAGACAAAACCCATTGGCCATTTCCTAATCACAGTCACACTCGCTATTCAACCTCAAGAAACACAGAAAAAATGGCAAGTAAAACATTTGTTTTATTGAACAACAGTTATCCTCCCACATTATTTTATATTCTTAATATAATTATTCTATTTAATATTTATTATTCAATAACTCTAAAATTATAAATTAAAAATATATATATATATATGATATTTAAATTGTAAGCTTACTCTCAATCTTAAACTAATCATGAAATAAAATTTCAAACTAAACTTTAATTGAATTTAATTTTACCGATATGTAATATTTACCAAGTTAATTTATATAAAGTTGATAAGATTTTTGTTTGCATGTAAGCTCCACGCGTTCATATTGGCTAATAAAAGCCAATTCTTGGATTGTTCCTGAAATTAGCGTAATTTAATTAAAGATGAAAAACAAGTGAGCAAATCACATGGGACCTTCATTATATAATACAAAGATTATGATATATAAGTGTGGAGTGGTGGGGACCCGAAATACTAATAGTACTTGTGTTGAAGCCAATATCACTGTCTTATGTGTTGGCCCTCAGATACCAAAATTTTCTGGTGCGTGAACCGCACTATGGAAGCAATCGGTTTCAATTTTAAAATCCATAAGAGGATATGTGTCCACGGTGAGTGAAGGGAGGAAGGATGGAACCTACAATATATAAAGGGGAGCTGAGTCAAATAATGGGAGGCATTATCGCAAGGGCTTCTGGTTCAAGTTGAAGAAACGACCAAGGGCTGTACCAAATTGAACAAAAACAATATATGAACTACTTGGCTTCGAAAGATAATCAGAACCTCAACTTAACAGAGGATATTATCCAAGAGCAAGAGCATTGTTATTAGAATAATGGGTGACAGGAAATTTTGACATATTAAATTAACACTTGTATTTTGGCCATATTTGAAGATAATTAACGGTAAGCATATGTGAAATGACAATAAGTCCCCCCAGCAAATTTCACACCGACAGAGTTGCTTTCATGAAATAGGCTATCTACTGTGCAAGAAAGAAAGATTATCTCCCTTGCCATACATCTAAGTATCTTGATAGCATGTTATCATGCGAAAAAGTAAAAGCTAATATGCTTGATG
>CP135544.1:5811401-5836401 GCA_032402905.1 Khaya senegalensis | reverse complement strand
TGGAGTTAGCGTGTGGGATGTGCCAAAACTGACGTAAGAGTGTAATGAGGGTGAAAGTGATGGTGTTTGGAAACATGGGACAACTAATCCATGTGTGCTGCTGCAGCACTTCTCTTCTCTCCCTACAAATAATCAAATTTCTCGACAACTTATTTGTATGTAACGCTTAAGTATATACTTTCTAATTCCTCTTTCAATTGTTTTGACCAACCCATTTTCTAATTAACCCTACCCAAGTCTCCCATGCGCATTAATAAAGAAATAAAAATACCATTATATATTTCAACGTATCCCTTACAAGACTTTCTTAAAGAATCTTTAAAAGAGGATAGATATTGCGGCAAGATAGAGAACAAAAAATAGAGAACCTCCGCCCTCGTAATGTAATGTTATGCAACGTATATAAACAACATGCCATTTGGAAGTTGACTGATTATACAAAAGAATTCTATACCGACTCATTTTTCTAAGCAAGAAACTAAGAAGAATACATGGACCCGCTCGGCTCAAGTAATGCACTACTTTGCTTGAGATATCACCCAAGATAAAAGTGCTGGCTCGCGAACGAGCTAATTATTGCTTCAGGATTTGGAAGCAAAGACAGGCCTGATGGAGATGGAGGGAACTACTGTCTAGCTACCACTGACTCGGAGAAAAACTTTTAAAACTGTCGGCATTGATGCCAGCTGCCTACGTGCTCTCCATCTCCCTCAGCAACATGACCCTCCATTGCATATTTATATGTTAATTTATTCACATAGCTAGCAGTTAATTAGTGCGCACGTCCATGTAGACTTACGATGAAACTGGTCTCGTCAATGCTGCAGCAACATTTTGTGGTGCTACCGTAGCTCTACTCTGCTCTGCTCCCTATTGCTACATGTACCTAAGCCTTAATTTGTTTACTCTCTTGCTCTTGTTTTGTGTTCTCCTCCTGCGTTTTATCACTCATAGAATAGCCAAGGAAATGGGATCGAGTTTAAATATGATTGGAACGATAGGATTAAAAACTTGGATGATTTGTGTGTGTATATATATATATATATATATATAATAAAGTAGAAGTAATAAAGAGGAGGAGAGATTGGGGAGGAGGTTACACCTTGGAACTTGAAGAGAAGAAAAGTCCAAAAGCTAAATAAAAAAATTACTTAATTGAAAGCCGGATGATTGATTAGATCATATATCACAAGGTGATGGTAATTAATTAATATATATATATATATATATATGAAATTGCCTATAATACAGTGAATTATACCATTATAATCTTTTCTTTTTAACTTTTATATTAATTATTATAAATTCATATTTGTATTTAAAATGCCGTTTATTACATATTTTAAATTTTAAATTTATATATTTTAAAATTTTATTTATATTTTAAGTATTATTTATTATTTATTTTAAATTTTTTATGAAATATTTTAAATTTTATATTATATTTATAAATTTTGTACTAATGAATGTGTGACATATCATAGCAGTCTCCTATATCTAATTAAATACAAAGGATAAATGAATAAAAATGAAACCACTGCATAGAGATATACATCCAAATTCCATACACCCTCATTCAATCAAAAGGGAAAAGGCAAAGGCAAAGGCAAAGGCAAAAGCATCGGCGTTCTAGATCAGCCCGCCCCACCCACTCAAGGCCTTTTGAATCTGACGGCTCAGCGGGCTCATCCTGTGCTATTACTGCTCATGTCACTCTCATCATGTCAGCTGCTGGGTCACAATAACCAACCAAATTAATTACCTAGATCTTTTAGATTTTATCTAATCACATCATTAAATTAGTTAAAAGCAAATGATTCTATCGTAACCATTACCAGCAAGATCTTAACAGAAACACCTCCATTTGTTCAAGGTGATGATAAAGCCAGCCATTAATCAGATACATAACAAAAGTAACTCACTTTCAAACTTAAAAAGTGTCAAAAACCCTAATGCATGGCTCCATTAAAACCAGGGAAGCACTTTGTTTTCCCGTTCCGTTTTCAGGGTTTCTACTGTTTAACCTTTTCCAATTACGGAAGATTCTTTGGTGTGAGAGAGAGAATTTGGACTGTAAAAAAGGAACAATGACAGTGACAATACAGACAAAAAAAGAGCGTAGGTATGGTGGGGGCTTCTGTTCTGACCCCTTGTTTTCCATTTCCATGCTTTTTGGCAGCCTTTTTAATTTTTATTTGTATGTACATTTCATTTCAAATTTTCTTCTGTTATGCAAATCCACACAAAGTCATGTTAACAAAACCATGTCTCCTGCCTTAATTATCTGTCACATTGACGTGGGCCCTTCACCTAACATTTTCCGTTTGCCCAATCGGCCCCCAATTTCCTTTTATATTCCATCATTGGATTAATTGAACCACTCTAATTAGCAATATGTCTCCAAGTAAATTGCAAAAACCCAAAATCAGCCTAAGATTAATGAATATGAAGAATCATTAAATATCCCATTATAGGATAATCCAAAACAAACGGACCATGCAAACCTCAGTCATTACGTATTTGAACTTGTTTCGCATACAACTGTCAGGTTTGGTTGGGCCTGGTCCAGGAATGAAAAGAGCACAGAATTCTTAATTGAGCCTAGATATGTAGCCCACTAACACATTATGCTTTGGTAATAATGAAAGGTTGGGTCCAGACGAATCAGACGGCTGGGCCTGACTAAACGTTGAATTTCTCTCGTGCATTTAGTAGCAGGTACATCGGTCTCGCTGCCACGCAGGTAACATTAATTTGAACAACCAGTCAGCCAGTGGCTACTGAGATTTTCGGTCTAAAGCGCTTGAGAAGGTCAAGATCTGACACTCATTTAAGACGCAGAAGCAAAGTCTTGGTGAGTCTAATCAATATGCCCACTTAATGCATGGGTCCTGTTAACTTCTTAGTAAAGTGAACCAACTACTAACGTAGATGATTATGAAAGAACAACATTGATATTTACCAAATTGCAAATGGTGGGGTGTAAACTACTTTCAATTTGAGTCCATTATCTATCTTTGAATTTACATTTTCCATGTGACAGAAATGCAAAAGGATAATATACACTAATTATTAATGATGTGAAACAATTGAATGGCGACGTGCGTTACAAACCACATAAGAAGAAATCATGCAGAGTTAGCTATCCATAGCAAACCAAAGACTCCAGTAATTGTAATTACATCTGTCTTAAAAAATTACTGCATAAAAGCAATTAATTGACATAAACTACCTTGAAGAAGCATGCTGATTGTACTTTGGAAAATTTTTCAAAATAGTTACTTTTAATTTTTAATTTTTTAAATTAGCCTTTTTTTTAATAATTTCTTTATCATAAAAGCTAAAAAACATGCAAATAAACTAAAATGTTTCTGAAACCGGAAAAAAAAAACAAAACAAAAAAAAAAAACTTAGCTATCTTCTTATTTTGTATGTTAAACAAGTCAAAATATAATTTTTTTGGACAAAATTGGCCCCATAACCAAACACTTAAACAATTTTTCTTCTTTCTTCTTCCTTATTTCTTTGTTTTTATTAAAAAAAAACACTTTCAAAAACTTTCTTGTGATTGACATAACTCATAATTCGGGGACTTTTAAGTTGAAATTATCATCTTAAGTGAGGTTAGTTTAGATTAAACTTGTTAAATGTAGATTTAAATTATTATTGTAGAATATTCTTGCTAGAAATAATGATAAAGGTGTCCAAAAAAAATGAATTTTGTTCGAAGAATGTTATGCAATGTTGTTTGAATGAGTATTGTTATATGCTTTTGTTTTGTTGAATTGCATTGTGTTTAAATTTTGTTGGTCGGAGTTTAAAATTTTATTTGTTGAAAAACTTTTGAAATTTATCAAAAATTATAGAAAATAGGAGAAATTGGACAAAAATGGGAGAATGGTGTGCTAAGTGAGAGAGGTGAGGACGAGTACAAAAAATTGGGATAGAAGAGTGGCATTCGGCCAGTATGACTTTCGATCACCACAACATTGACCAACAGTAGAAAGTTCGTGATAGAAAGTGTTTTTTGGTCACCACTGTTGGTGGCCCAAAAAGATCCAAAATGTATGTTCTGGACTTATTTGTTATATATATATATATATATATATATATTTTTTAAATTTATAATCTATAAAATATTTGTAATTTATTTAAAATATATTGTCAAACTTAAAAATTTATGTATTTTGGTTCATTATTGTTAATGATTTTGAAATTAAATCTAGAAAAAAAAATTAATGATAATGCCTCTTCCAAGAAAAGTCACTTTTCGTCACTACTTTTTAATGGTTGAAAGTTACCACTTTGGATCACCAAAATAGTGATTAAAAGTAGACTTTCAATGGTATTGTTGGTGATAGAAAAAGGTCTAAAATTTATGTTTTTAACATATTTGTTATAATTTTAAAAATTTTATAACATGTAAAATAATTAAAATTTATTTAAAATATATTGTCAAAATTTAAAATTTTTGCATTTTAGTTTATTATTATTGATAATTTTGGTCACCAATTGTGGTGACCAAAAGTGACTTTTCACTTTTGAATCATTGGATTTTGATGATTGAAATGGCACTTTTTTTACTTTCAATCATCATATTATATATATATATATATATATTCTTAAATTATTTTCGCGTTTTCAAATTTTTTCAATAAATTTCTGACAACAATATTTCCAAACATAATAAATTAAATCAAACTCAAATAAAATTTAAATTAATAACATCCTGAACATACTACATTGATACAACTTTAACAAAATGTAATCTTATAACATTTTTTTTAGTAAAATTTCAATTTTTCAGCCAACTAGTACTTTTTTTTGAAAAAATAATATTAAAATAATAATCAAAATATATGTGCAATAAGTTAAAATAAAACTCATCTAAGTAAAATAATATCCTCAATTTATAATTTCCTCCCTTCGCCAAAAATTAGAAAACTGAAAAATACTTATAAAATGAAGAAGAAAAAAAAGAATGAATGAAAGAGGAAAGAAAAGTTGTTTTGTTTTTGGCTACATAGTTATTTTAATACATTAGCATGATTTTTGGTTTGTTTGGTATAAGAATCATAAAAAAAATTAGTTTAATAAATCAAAATTAAGATTGATTATTTTAAAAAATTTTCAAAATATAACAACTTTTCTTTTCTCACTTACTCATTCTATTTCTCTTCTTTATTTTTTAAATATTTTTTGACCACCTTATTTTTGGTAAAAAGAGAAAGTTATATATCTATGATATTAAAGTTGTCACTAATACTTTAATTTAAACGAATTTTATTTTAACCCATTACATATATATTTTGATTATTATTGAAGTGTTATTTTACCAAAAAAAATTATTTACTAGTTAAAAAAAATTGATATTTTGTTTGAAAAAATATTATATTTTGCATTTTATTGGTGTTGGATAAATGTTATATGTTGAACATATTGATTTGAATTTTATTGGAATTTGATTTGATTTATTGTTTTGAAGGTTTGCTAGAATTTTTTATCAAAAATTTGTTAGAAGAGACCAAAAATGTGTAAACAATGTAATAATGTAAATATATATATATATATATATGGTGACTAGAAAATGGAGGAGTGCTACTTTCGATTACCAATATCAGTGACTGAAAAGTAAAAAGTCACTTTTAGTCACTACTTTGGTCATTGAAATCATCAACATTAATAGGCTAAAATATAAAAATTATAAAGTTTAAAAGTATATTTTATATAAACCCTAAATGTTTTACAAATTATAAAATTTTAAAAATTTTCAAAAATATAACAAATAGGTTCAAAATATTCATTATATACCTTTTTCAGTCACTAATAGTGGTAATCGAAAGTGACCACTTTCTTTATGATCGAAACCTACTTTGGATCACCAAAGTAATGATCGAAAGCCATTCTTCCACCCTCCCATTTTTCCCAAATTTGTTGTACTCTTTCTTATACCTTTTCCCATTTAGTACACTATTCTCTCATTCTTGTCCAATTTTTATAATTTCTAATAAATTTCAATAATTTTTTGGCAAATAAATACTCAAACTTTGACCAACAAAATTTGAATATAATCAAAACAAAATCATACATAATGCAATTTTACAATACAAAAATATGTAATAACACTCACGTAAACAACATCAAATAACATTATTCAAGCAAAATTCTTTTTTTGTACTACAATAATCATTATTTATGGCAAAAATATTCTACAAAAATAATTTGAATCAACATTTAACCTATTAAAACTAAACTAACTTCACTTAATATGATAATTTCAACTTGAATGTCTTTGATCTATGAGTTATATTGATCGTTAAAATGTTTGTTAGAAGTGTCTTTCAATGAAAAAAAATGAAGAAGGATATAAGAAGAAAACTTATTTAAATGTTTGACTATTAAGGTAATTCTATCCGAAAGAATTATTTTTTTTTAGCTTGTTCGGTAAATAAAATAAGAAGATGGCTATTTTAATAAAATAAAAATTAAAAGAAAACTATTTTAAAGAAATATCTTTGTACATTTTGTGAATAGATTTACTAAAGCAAAGTCCGAAATTTCTTTCTGTTCTTCGTAATAATAAAATACGACTACAGTTTTATCTCATTTCTTTGTGGAAATCTCTTCTAACAAAACATCATTGAATTGATATGAACCACATATGGCTTTCCTGTCTTGTTCGGACAAGTCTTATAATAACAAAATGTAGCCTAAATAATGCAAACAAGGGAATCAATAATGATAGGTGAAGAAGGATCTTTCTAGAGATAGCTCCATCGTTGCATTAAAGGTTTCGAAATATAACTAAGTCTACATGACATTGATAATATGAACAATGTAGCTTGAATAATATGAGGGATCAATATAAGAAGATAACCATCACACACTCACAATTTAAACTTGTGATATCCCACATTGTTTGGGTGAGGTATTAGGACAAAATATATAAGTGCTCTGATCCCTCAACTAATAGAACGTATTTTGGACTTGGGGTTGGTTTGTCTAGTGCTTAGGTGCCAAGAAGAAAACTGTGCAGATCGTTGAGCTTTAAAGCAGACAATATTTTGACTAGTGAGTTGAGTTATCACATATGATATCGTAGCTAGATCCCCAACCAAAAGTGTGGCAAGGAGGATACTGGGTCCCAAATGAAGTAAATTGTGATATTCCATATCGTTTGAGTGAGATTTGGAGATAGCCTAGATAAGTGCTTTGACTCCTTACCTAGCAGAACGCGTTTTGAATTCAAGGTTTGGATTCAAGGTTTGTCTAGCGCTTGAGTGCTAGGAACAAAACCTTACAATCCATTGGGTTCCAAAGTAAACAATATCTTGACTAGTGAGTTGGATCATCATATATGATATAATAACCAGATCTCCAACCGAAAGTATGCTAACGAAAACGTTAGGGCCCAAGAGGGTGGATTGTGATATACCACATCGTTTGAGTGAGGTTTGGGAACAATATATAAGTGTTTTGACCCATTAATTAGCAGGACATGTTTTGAATTCGGGGGTTTGTCTAGAACTTAGGTGTCAGGAATAAAACCATAAGGACAGTTGGACTCCAAAGCGAACAATATCTTAACTAATGGATCGGATCATCACATATAATATCAGAGCTAAATTCCCAACTGGAAGTGTGCTAATGAGGATATTACGCCCCAAAGAAGGTGGATTGTGATATCTCATATCACTTGAGTAAAGTTTGAGAAAAGTTTATATAAGTGCTCTGATCCTCTAACTAGTAGAACTTGTTTTAGACTCAGGAGCTTATCTAGCATCTGGGTGCCAAGAATAAAATTGTGCGAACCGTTGAATTCCAAAGCGAATAATATCTTGATTAGTAAGCCTCGATTGCTAAAGAAGATTATGAAATCTCTATTGGCAATAGGGGTGGAAGAATTTAAGGCACCGCCAACTTCTTTCGCAACCAAAGATAACAGTTCTAAACACCACAAACATAAAGTAGGAATTGTTTTTCTATCTCTTACGAAATTAACAAAGAAACATGTGAACTGACCGGGGCATCCCCTGCTGCCGCAAGAATGTTTTTTTGCCTAGTGTAGCACTAATGTGATGCCTAATGTGAAGAGGGAAGGATGAAAGCCGTTGCTTAAAAAGAATTCACTAAGAACCAGAGAGATCGTTCGTAGGTATGTTTTATTGTCAATGTCAGGCATAACGAAGTGCATACTGCATATTTTGATCACAATTCCAGCCTCCACTTGCACAAATATAGACATAAATCATCCCAATTTAAACTACACAGCAATGAGATTATAAATCAACTAAAAAATCCAACATATATGGCACAGCAAATACAAATTAGAAACACTTACAATGTCATATATGAACTGCAAAATCAAAGCGACATAATAATAATGTGTTGCCAGTTGATGGATTCCATATGCATCGTCCCAACTCACCCAATTTGGAAACCCTCAAAATCTAGACCTCTCCACTTCTACCATTATGCTATGGTAAATTAAAGTTAAGTGAAAATGCCAGACTTTAACATAGAAATTGGAAAGATTAGGCAACAGAAAGCATACCTTTCTGGAATCCATCATCTTACAACAGATCATGTTATGGCTCGCCCCAATTAATTGGACAAATTGATTACCAGAAAGCTTGAAAACGGCATGATTTAGAACGAAACAATTGGTTTCTCTTCCATTTTCTTCTCCAATTTCTCGTCCAAGCCAACCAATAACTTGGACCCATCATACTCTCTTGTATATTCTGACCTCCTTCCGAACTCAAACACGTATCCTTTATTGTTCGAACGAACCACCCGGGGACTTTGCAGCATATCCACTGACCTCGACTTGTTCAGTCTCATCACTGGCATTTTCACTGCCACTCCAGGCCTTCTCTTCACCAATGCAAACTGATCGCGTCCCACTTTTATCTCACTAACTGAACCAACTGATTTTGATCTCATCACACGATCAACAACTGTACCCGTAGTTTTTACATTGCTCCCATACTCTACACCCGAAACACTGGATACTCGCCTACTCCACCTACTTCCAACTCTGCTTACTCTGTTGCTGCTAGTCTTAGCAACCTCTTGATCACTTCCATCAAAAACTTCACGTTTTAGTTCAACAACCTGTTGTAATTTGTCCTCACAACTCACGCGCCGTTGAAAGTTACTCCAAATCCGGGGCGAGTGCACGCGCTTTCTCACCGCTTTTAGATACTCAACTACTTCCGAAATCTCGGGCCGTTTCTCAACCGAAGATCTAACGCAACGTACCGCAAGAACCGCGAGTTGCCGGATAACGGCTGGGTCGGCTGGAGGCCCTATCCTGCTGTCACAGATTCCGGCGAATTTCTCGTGCTTAATCATCGGCACGGCCCAATCAACGACCGACGGCGGACTATAATTCAAATCGATAGCGTTCCTGCCGCTGATTATTTCTAGAAGTAGAATACCGAAACTGAACATGTCACTCTTGGTGCTGAGATCCCCCGGCGCAAGATAGCCAGGGTCGAGGTAACCCAACGTCCCCGCCGGTGGCGTGCACTTTATTTTAACGTCCTCCACATGTCCTCTTAAAGCGAGACCGAAATCACTCAATCTCGCATTATAATTCACGTCTATCAAAATATTTGAGGATTTAATATCTCTGTGAATCACCGGTGGGTTCGATGAGTGCAACGTTTGGATTGCCTTCGCTATTTGTAACGCGAACCGAACCCGCATGGTCCAACCGGGCGGTCTGGAGGCAGAGTGAAGTAAATCGTACAAGGATCCGTTTGGCATGTACTCAACGACGAGTAGTTTATTCTGTTTTGAATCAACACAGAAACCTATCAGATTGACCAGCCTGGGGTTTTGCACTCTAGAGAGAATTTCAATCTCGTTCTCCGCTGGGCTGGTAGTACAGTTTTTACGGTTTATAGAAGGCTTGTGGAAAAATGTTGTCTTCTTAACGGCGGCGATGAGTTTTCCATCTTCGAGAACAGCTTTGTAGACGCTGCCATGGCTGCCTTTGCCGAGAAAACTGTCAGCAGAGAAACAATTTGTAGCAGTAACTAGCTCGTAGTAAGAAAATTCTCTGATCTTGATAGCGGGTTTGTTTCTCCTCTCTTTCTTCTTCTTTCTAAGATCCCAGTTGTAAGGATCGCAAGTGGCGATTGCACATTCTGCATTGCAAGAAAGATAACCCATGGTTCTGAACAAAAAAAATATTCAACAAATAATCCGGTGAGTTCAATTCATTATCGTATAGCTCTTGCAATACAAGTGTTTGTAATATAGAAAATGAAAAACAGAGAAAATAGAGGGAGTCAAACAGAGGTCGTTCCTGTAAAGGTGGTGGTGGGAAACGAGAGAGGCAAAAGCCAAGCCATTACTGTGAAAAAAAGTAAAAGGTCTGTGGATTGGTGGGGGTGTCTAAACTCGGAAGTCGTGCGAGAAAATTGTTTTACAGCTTTGATTGGAAGGATTTTCAAGAAAAGGGGCAGTGGTTAGTAATATTTTAATAGCATATACATGCAAACGCATGCAACTTTGAGAGGAATTTCTCGGGCGTTGGTTTTAAAGACGTGGGGTAGATGGGTCCATGAATCTATGACCTGATCTGTAACTTTCACTTTCTTTCAATCACTCCTCTCTCTTTTTCTTTTTAAATAAAATAAATAAATCAATAAAATTAAGAAATCTGAATTTAGTATAATATGTGAATTATTATTAAGGCGACGTTGGGTGATTTAGAAGCATCGATCTGATCAGCGTCTAGCTATTTGAATATTCTACTCCATTTTGTCTCTGTCAAACTTTAAAAAAGATGCAATCCCTTCACTTTCTTCTTGGCATCACGCAGAAGTTAAATAGATGTTTAACGGATGCTAATTGATAATTATGAGCCTCTTTTGATGGGTGAGATTAGGACATTCATGTTTTATTTTTATTCATTTTAATCCTAATTACCGACTTAGTTAATTATAGGATAATCATATTTAAAAGGGTTTGTTGATAAGATAAATACAGGACTATGGTGTTTGGGTTGGGTGGACCAGAGTGATTCGTCAAATACCTGGAGCTAAATAACCACTTTCAGGTATTCCCTATCTATTATTATGACCTCCTTCCTATTAAGAATTACAATAGTAGCTATGATTACTAGTCAGTCCCCTCCCCATTTGCAATTCTGAATTTGGAACCTGAATAAATCTCAGGTGAATCATAGATTATAGGTTGAGGGGGCAGACAACACAATGAACATAATGCAAGTTGATTTGGACTCTTCTTTATAGAAAAAAGTAAATCAGGATTTGATCTCCGATGGAGTCTGCCATTTGTCATTGTCTGGAGTAGCCAAATCCGAGATCACAACCCTAGAGCCAGCAATCTAATCAAAGCGCTGCAATCATGCAAACGTCAAGCTAAACTACAATTAGATGGCGTCTTTCCTCAAAGAAAGAGTAGCGTGAGGAGGAGGCAGCATCAGCATCTCGTCAGCTTTCACGGCACTCCAAAGTCCAATTCCTAAGGTAATTAATTAATCTCCATCTTTCCCCTTGTTTGGTTACTTTTGGGATTTGGGCTCCTTCCTTTTCCACATTTGACTCCAAATTCGCCGCACCCACAGTAACTTTGACTTTTTACATTTAATTCTCAAGTCGAATTGATTACAACTTACAAGAATACACGCGATGTCGTCCAGCAAATTATTAAAAAAGACATGGTAAATGTTGTTTTGATTTTGATTGTCGAAGAAATTGAAGAGGTACGGGGATGGGTAGAGTTGGGGGTATCGATGATCAATCTACTCCATCACCTACTTTCACAAGAATGGGATATGCGAGCATGATTTGCACTCTTTCAAAATTGCATTGGATCCCATCATCATTTATGACTTCTCACAACCCCCCACCCCACCACCCCCTCCAACAAATGAAGTGCCCTTATAATTCAAACAATTCGGTACTGCTAGATGATGTTCCTAATAATGTGGGCAAGTAAAGAAATCATCGGGTGAGTGAGGGTCATATCATGTTAGATATTATAAGCCAAGAAAGTCAGTCATCTTAGGATTCTTATTCATTATAGGTGGATGATGGACGGAAATAATGATGCATTTACACGTTCATGCAGCAAATAAAGGTAAGGAATTGGGAGATGGGAGAAATGATAAGATAAAATAAGGCAGATGATTTCACGCATGTGATGTGCATTCATTCTTTTAGTTTCAAGTGATGGGAGAAATGAATAACTTACGAGGGAGATTGTACAAGACAAAGTTACGCCCATCATTCCGTTCTGCTTGCTTGGCATCATCATCATCATCATCATCATCATCATCATCATCTAAAAGGGTTCTAATGGAGTGGCCTTGCTCCTGCAATGCTAATGGAAGAAAGGAAGGAAAAATTAATTAATTCTACAACAAGAATGGTGGCCACTAACCATCATTGATTAAACTCACAAGGTACCGTTAGAACTTTCCTTATAAATAATTCCAACTCCCCAACAAGACCGCAGGCTGAGGCTCATTCACACGTGAGCACTGTTTTCATTTTTCATTTCTCTCAGGTTTAAGAAGGGGAATTTTTTTATTATATAATACTAATGATTAAGAACATTGAAATCAAAATGTAATCTCTCCCAAATCCTCTTTGAACTCTTTTTTTTAAACAAAAAAAATTAATTACTTCACTTAAATATATTAAACTTAAACAAAAAAAAAAAAAATCATAACACTCCATTTAATTTTAAAAATAACTCTAATTTTCTAGTTATTCATTAAACTATGGTGTTCTTAATTTTTTTTAATTATTTAATTTGTTTCTTTGCATTGTTTTTCAAAATCTATGTCAAATGCATTTTTACCGCTTACAAATTCTTAGTTAAAATGCATTTTCTCTTTATTTTTATTTTTTAAGCTTCTTGCACTTCTTTTTCCACAAATCAAAAGAAAAGAAAATCATAAATATTGCAAGTTAAAAGTTGGTAATATAATACTTTGTACCTATACTACAATAGTTATTTAACAAAAATTAAATGTGTATTATAAATAATTGTGAGAATTTGAGCTATCGTGTCGTATTTATGTCGTGTTAAATAAAAATTAATTTAAGTTTAACTTGTTTAATAATTATATTAAAAATTAAATTTTTTTTATCTAATATAATTATTAAATAATTAAATAAATTGTAATCATGTTATTCATTTAACATATTTTTTATTTATATATTGTAATATATTTATATAATACTTATGGTATTATATATTCAAATAATATATATATATACACACCCACACACACAATGCATACACATGATATGGCATAGGATAAAAATTATGTTCGTTTTTCGAAAAATTCAATAACACTTAAATATCATATAACATTCTTTCAAAATTTTTCGGGAATATCTCCCTTCAATTATCTCTTAGTAGGATTTCACATATTACTTAACACTGAATGAGCCAATGTCATCCGTCGATGACATACCGTATATGGGGTAAGCACAAATGAGGCATATAATTTTTTAAAAATAATAAATACTCATACCCGAAGGTAAGAGTCACGCATTCACCCTGATCATCGGTGAGTCCTCCCACATGCACAAATATTTCTTCACAAGAATGTGAAGACCACTATACCCAGGGGCACCCCTTAAGTCTCTTTCATATCATACGGAACAATGAACAATAACAATAATATCAAACCTGAAAGAATTGCCACAATAAACAATAAAGGCTTTATATAACTTATAATTGCCTACTAAGAAAGTAATAAAATTCGATATCTTAGCACATAAAACTTAACTTTTATAAACATTTTCCTTACAAAAACGCTTTCTTATTACTTTAAATATAATGCACATGTCCATACTTAAATGCCAATGCACGTGACATAAAAATAATCACAATAATACGATCATAAACAATTATAATACAATAACACATATATTCATAAATAATCACATAAATATATAACCATATCAAAACAATATTTTCGTAAGAATTTATAATTGAAAAATATTCTTGAAAATACATTCAAACATATACATATGTTTATTATGATTCTATTTTAAAAAGTTTAGTATACTTACCTTTCGAAAATCACAATAAAATTTAACTTGAACTTTTCAACCTATAATAAAAATTAGCATTCATGAGATTTCTATACACTACCACAAAATACATATAATCTCATTAGACCTCAAATTTCTCATAAAATTAAGCATTTTCATTTTCTAAACTTAATCAATTATCTTGACAGTATTATACTATATGCTGAGTAACCATCGATCATTTATTTTTAGAAAATACAATACATTCCCTAATATCATAAAATTTTGTAAAGATAATGAAGACATATAAACAGTAAGTTATTAAAATTTTTGAGTCTAAATTCGCATTTTAGCTATTCGAAATATATTTTATTTTCAAAACATCAAATTCTACCAAACAGAGATCGATAGTAAGTTATTTTCATTCAAAATTTTGTAACAAATCATAAATATAGAATTTCATTTTGAAATTTTAGTATATTAAACTAGACATAATAAGAAATCAGTATATAAATTTTATAATTTTTCACAATATTTTGGTTAACTAAAATAATTCCGTCATTCAGTTTTTCTACAAAAACGCACAATTTTCTAAATCATGGAGTTAGATTCGGAAAATCATTAAAAATTGAAAACATAATAATTTTTGATCAAACAAAATTTATAATAACCCCAAAGATATATAGTTTATTTACTTAAAACAGTTTTAACAAATTCAAAATATATAATTTTATAAAATTCATGAATTGAGCCACTATCATAATGCTATCTCTGCAGAAATTTTATTTTCTCTTAACTATCTCTCCATAAATAAAAATTTATTGACTTCACAATTATGAAATTTAACCGTAACATCATAATTTGATTATAAATTTCAATCATTATATTCTATAAAATTTAATAACAAAATTATTTATTGCTAATAATAAATTATTAATCCAAAAATCCAAATAAGAAAAAGAAAACTTATTATTTCTTTTTTACCTTTTTCCTTTTCTTTGTCTTTTACTCTTGCCTTATTTTTTTTCTCCTAAATACGTTAAAAATCTAAACACAAATAAACCCTTCTATTTATATTAGAATAATTTATCAATTCAGTCCTTAATTTAACTCTTTTTATCTATTTAACCCCAAATTTATAATTTATTCTTAAAATATTCAATTATTTCTTATATAAGACATATACATCCCTAAAAGCATAACTTATTATCTATTTATAAATATATAATATAAATTAAAGGAAACTAGGGTATTACAACTCTCTTCACCTTATAAAAATTTCGTCCTCGAAATTTATACATACCTTAATTATCAAACAATTGAGGATATTTTTCTCACATTTCCTCTTTTCGTTCCCAAATTATTTTCTCTATCAAATGATTTCGCCATAAAACTTTTATCAAAGAAATCTTTCTAGCACGCAACACTTGTTCTTTACGGTCTAAAACTTTAATTGTAAATATACTACCATAAAAACACTTACGGTACTCTTTAATGGTAAGTGGTCTAAGTATTGCCATAATACAATATTTATCTCAGTATACTTGCAATTAAGACGCATGTGACGTTCGTCTTCTTGTTTTGACAGCACATCTATGAATACATCGGTGCTCAATAGAAGATATTGTGTCCTCGGATGTATCACAGGATTAGACGATCACCTTATCTCACCTATATGTATATACATTGCATCATGAATTCATTATTATAACGTAATCTTACTAAACTTTGATTATTCAATAATGTGTTATTATGGCTTAAGAATTAGAGGTCGAATTTGTTTGAGATTAATGCACTGTTCGGATATTATGGCTTACGAATTTGCTTTGTCAGACTATGGATAACGATTGAGTTTATGTATTTACTTGCAAGTGCATCAAATAATTGAGGTTGGGTCAATGATATGATTTTGTTTTGAGCATGAAACATTCTTTAAGGTAAATATCACGCTTGATATATACAATGGACGATTATGTTAATATTATTTATTTTGATTTATATGAAAATTTGGCATATTACTATTGTGATACCAAATGTAATAAAAGATTTTGATCTCTTTCATTAATAATTGATTGATTTCAATTTTTTATAAAACAAAAAAAAAAGTACACCTAGTAATAAATTATTCGATCATACCTGTATAAAAGTAAATATATATATAATATTTATAAAAATTAAATTAATTAAAAATTTACATACTTTTAGGATTATTTATGCATAATGCTCATTTGATAAATATTAAAAAAATTAAAGAAATAAAATAAAAAATACAGGAATTTATATGTGCGATTTTTAAAACCTACAAAAAATCGAATAAGAGAAAATTGGTTTAGAAACTTAGTACATGTATTTGTGTAATGAATTTCTTCTTAATCATTTTGTGTTTATATGTTTGAAGAGTAAATGGTCATGCAAGGGCAAAAGTGTTAAAAACAAATAAATAAATAAAAATAATTATTTTAATCAAATTAAAGTGAAGGTGATTATTTTGCACCAAAGGATCCAAAACAAAGGTTAATAAAGTAGAAACTGTAATTAGAGCAAGGGAGTCTAAACAAGGCCCACTTCAATTCGGCCCAAGAGAGACTCCGTCACTCAAAAATGGCTTACCAAATTTCAAGTTTTAGTATTTTCATTTCCCTTTATTATTATTGCATCATTAAACAACTTCCTAGTTGTACTGTAACAAATAATGATGTCTAACCGTACAATTACAAATGGGTCTATTTACTCCAACTCTGAACTGTGGGACTGGGACTGACCATTTTGACACCTAACTCACCTCAAAAATGCTACTACTAATCATAATAACCATCTCATTAACCACATCACTAATTGTACTACTTAATATAATACTAATTCAAACGGTACGTTAATGAAATTAAAAAAATTGAGCGCCTGCAAGACTCCACACCCCATTTATTATTCGATTTCCAGACGTCATTTCGAGGACTCCAGCTATAATTTCAAACCCATTCAACCACTTAAGATACGGGTCAAGTCATTAGCCCACGGAACACGATATGTACAGTACAGTATAGTCCAGAGGAAAAGCAAAAGGCATATATGGCTTATGATATCTAGACACATAAACGTATACAGCTTATTGCTTTGCCCAGTCAACTTATTCTGTTAATTAATTGATTGCTCTTCTAATATTATTATACAACGTGAAAGGTTTAGTTAACCAGAAATCGCTTTTCTGCTCTTTCTGAAAGAATATCGAACATCTCCTCAATTAAATCATTAACTTTTTAGCAATATTCTGGCAGCAAAACAATTTGGGAATCTGAGATATTTCAATCTGATTGGGAAACGTAAGAATTGGCCTAATTTCACTAACCTAGCAAGCATATATAGAGATGGATCCTGGCATGCGGCATCCTGCAGGCTTCTAACTTACCCGGTGAATTCTGCCGAGTTCAAGAAACTTTTCACAGTTAATAAAAGGAGGCAAAAACTGAAAAGGTTATTGTCGATTACATACATGAATAATAATATTAATGATAATTCTACAACATTGAAGGATGATCATTTAACATATATTCATGAATGGTGGAAAACAATGCATTGCTTTAAATAACCATGATCGCAAATTCTGATAATCATTATTGGATTAGCTTCATTCATATATTTCCAGATTATTGAGACAGTATTTCATATGGAATATTATCGGGAAAGGAAAGGAGAGTCAATTCAAGACTAACTCCATTAACCCTAATTCCACATCTGGGTCAGGTTTCCATAACGTTTTATTAACCTGCAGACTGTATATATAGTCTCTGTAAATATATTTGTTTTGGGGACCGAAAACCCTCAAGAAAACAAAACTAACAAAGCATCTCTGTGCATGTATGCAGATAGATATCCATAGGCATAGGCATATCTGAGTCATTTAGCTTGAGACCTCATCCAAAAGCTTATACCGTCTTACCTTAATTCTAAAAACTGGTTTTCTGATCACTCCATTCGTTGTGTCTTCTGACTTGGTTCGTCTAAGCTTCTCCGCTAAAGCTCCATTTGTTATGATCCTTTTTCTGGTCGACGGCGATCTCTCCGGTGATTTTTGTTTCTTAATGGGTTTGTTGAGTTGTAACTGCAAATTGCCGCTTCTCTGGCCTTTCTCACCTCCACGACCGCTGTTCTTGCTCCTGCTACTGCTATCTCCCTCGCTGTTGGTTTTGTTTGACGATGAAGAATTTGATGAATTTTGAGACTTTTCTTTGTCATCCTTTTGGCTCAGGCACCAATTGCAGACTTGGTATGATTCAGATTTCGGATACAGATTGCTACAGTATCTGAAAATTTCAGCCAAAAAAACCACAAGCATCCCATCTCACCCCAATCAATTTATAAAAAACGAATTAATAACACAGAAAATTAAAACACAAGAGGAAAAAATTACCTGTGTTGGGATCGGAATTGGCAAATTTTGCACTGGAAAAGCTCATTAGACAGACCAAAATCTCCACACATGCAACACTCAGGGCTGCTTGATGGTGCAATATTAGCAGCTTCTTTAATATTGTTATCATATTGTTTCATTTCATTTGAATGAAAGAGAGAGAGAGAGAGAGAGAGAGAGAGAGAGAGAGAGAGAGAGAGAGAGAGAGCTGGGTATGATAATGGGCAGTACTCTGATGGCCACACAAACCACAAAAATATAATAGGTCTTTAAAATTAATTTTTTTTTTAGGTTATTGCATACAATAATATTAATGTGGATTTCATTTTCGTTGTCGCGTGTGTGAATAGACAACATATTATAATCTTATATGGTTTTGTTGCCCATAAAGGAATTGATAATTGAGGTCAGTTCGGGTGGGCCGATAACTAAACTGTTTAAACAATAAATAAAAGAGTAAATCATCGGAGAATGGTAGATGAAAGAAAATACATCAAATATGGAAAATTTTATCATAAAATGGGCCAGATATGACACATATGGGAGATTCGATATACAAGCTAAAATTGAAAACATAAGATTGCTTGACACATCACGCAAGGAATCTTAATCAATGGGAAGATTGTGATATTGAGTTAGAATGGGTGGTGTATTCGTAATTGGTTATCCACCAAATACATGAAAATCAAAATCAATTCAATGGAGGAGAGCATGGCGTGGTGTGGCATGTGAAGAATGGCTTTTCAGGAATGGACATTAGCTTACTACCATCGATGGTGGCAAGTGAATGATGGATTTGGCTTGGAGATTACATGTAATATTGGGGACAAACTTTCATGTTATTAATAGGTCTTTAGATTACTACCATGCATTGAGGGTGACTTTTCTTTTGCCAGAAAGGAAAGCATATTACCCCCATGCTGTACCTACACAATCATGGGTCAACCTCAGATATATTCGTATATTACATATGCTTATCCCATTTTTTTTACTTTTTTTTTTCCTTGTTTATTTATACAGCGGCTAAAATATTCAACTATCCTGGAGGAGGTAATAAGATATTGATTTAACATGATAGACAGCCATATAGAATTCCTCCAGTTTCTGAAGCTGTGAATTGCTTTTTATTGCTTATATGCTATGCTAACGTGTAAAAGGAGGAATTTCTAGGCAATTCTGCTTTGTATATTAGAAAGGGAAAAAGTCACAATCCATCAGTTCTGTTAAACAACCAGTCGTGAACGCTAATCGTTACGGGTTTCAAATGAAGTATTCTTACAAAAATTGACAGATACCGACCTTAACATAACGCCGTTGATTCTCTCCCGTACTAATTAGCTCGGGCCAAAACTCCGGCAGATTTAACACGCCGTGCACGTTTGGCGTGGGGCTTTGATAGTAATAACATTTATCATTTAACCTCTTTGTTCGTTCAATGCAATGCCATCACGATCACCATCAATCTTTTCAACAGGACCACGCGGATTTAACAGTGCATCACCATCACCATCAATCTAACAACGTTCGTTCGATACAATGCCAGGGACACATGGCATGGTCCCCTCGGATAAATGTACTCGTCCGTTTCCGCGTATAACAACTCCGCTTGCACGAATTCATGTGTATACAGTAAGATATATGGCACGTGAAGCATAATTTGCCAGTGCGATTGATAAGCCTCCGGAAAATGACTTGTCAATTATTATCAAGCTCACATAACATAACGGAGTCTCATAACCCCAGAAAATTTATTTTCTATTTAAAGAAGAATTGTATAAACTTTAGCTTCTGCGGACCAGTACTTCTTCAGGCCCAAAGACAGCGAATAGGCATTCAAGCCATCCTTTAACCTCTTTGTCGTTGGCATCAGCCAACCCACAACACCAAGACTTCAAGCAAAGTATTGTAACTTGTGTACTAGGCAGAGCCAAATCCTGCCCCACTGTTTTGCAGAGGAATGTAGCCCCTCCCCAGCTAATTAGTGATAATGGTAGACTCAATTGTTTCCAGATAAAATACCTGGATCATTCTAGATTTCTTAATATAATCAATGAATGCAGGCCACAAGAAAGCCATCTGTTGAGATACCAAAGCTTAGTGCAAGTACTTCCACAAATTAAAATGTGCAATTTTGGCCGACACTATCTCTTGTCCAAATGGATCACTACTATTACTATTTTTTTTTTAATGTAACAAGGCCATTCCATCTGACCAACATTTCTAGTCAGAATCGAAAGGTGATTTGCTCAGCGATTTTCTACTCGCATATAATATTCGCAAGGTTATCGTCACTGGACAAGAAAAGAACATCAACCAGTAGAGCTGATGGATGCCTGGGAATGCCTTGAGATTAAAAGAATCCGATCATCGTGAAATTGCAGAAGGAAGGATCAGATTTTTCAACAATACATTGGCAAATCAAATGCTTAAAATCACCCAGAAGAAAGAGGGACAAATTAAAACAAATTAAATTCAAAAGAAAAAAAGTAAAAATACCAGAAAACCCAACAAGAAGCTTTACAGTAAATTAGGGGGGCTGATGCTGTGCTTTATTCAATTTACAACTTATTTTGGGGGAACCCAAAGACTTTTTACATGGTCAACCAACATCCTACAGCCAAGATTACTTATTTGCAATACCTCCTTTCCCAGCTTTCTCATAGTCAACAATTAAAAGCTTCACTTGTGATTTGTGAGGTGAGACCTGTAATCGGACAAAACATAAAAATATTCTTAGAAACAGAGATTGTTCACGGATCTTGACTTGTCTAGAAGCAGCTACCAGTCAAGGGTGCTAACGTATCAACAGACATTGTGTGTATCAAAATTCATTTTCCTCATCAGACCAACAGCGGTAGTCTTTCATTAACAACTATGGCGCTAAATACAGCTCTTCAGCCAAGAAATGATAATACGCCAAATTTGTTACAAAATAATCAACAACCTGGAGTTTTCAGTATTTGCGAAGGAGCATGCTCTAGCTGAGGTTTCATCTTATGCTGAACTAGAACACATCATTAATCTCTCAAGTTTCTTCTAATTAATGAACTACAAAGGATATGTTTCTTTAGTATAATTCAGCTTTGTTTCAAGTTCCAATATGTGCTCAAACCACACGGTCTTCTGACGGTTCCAAGCAAATAGTCATACTCTAAAATATGCGTGCTGGAAAGTTGTTGTATAATAAATGCCAAAGAGGAATCTGAAATTTGAAACCGCATTTGATGTAATACAGGTCAAAATGGAATATGAACTCTGGCGCAATATATGAATGCATGTCAACATGGTCAAGATGAAGATATCATTTTATATTACACTGGTTCATATGTTAATGCGGTAAGAAATAGAAAAAAACTGCCCCAAAAAAAGCCAAAAAATAAAAAAGACAATTAGAGGGCACTTGTTCAAGAGGTGTGTTATAAAGGAAAACAAATTTGCTCTTGAAAAAATGCATTGTACGGCATCAATTATGCAAGGTGTGTACGTGAGAGAGTTGCATGATTGAGCCTACTAACACGGGATGCTAATTTTCAGTAGTGCCTACGTAGTGCTTAACTAGTTTCAAACTTGCAATACTAACTAAACAAATCTTATTTATTGCACATATGCTTATGAGAAAGCGTTAAAAGGCTAAGGAAAATAAGTGTAGCAACAAAATAAGAAACACACCAAAGAGAGCTTTGTAAAAGAATAAACTATGTAAGAGAGAATAACTACACAACACTTAAAACTCTTTGGTACAAGATTTTGGTGGATGGCAATTGAGCATGATGCTTAGAACACAAATAAAAACTCCTATTTATAGTAGTGAGAGCTTGAGATTAGGGCTCCTAGAAACTCTATGTAAGTGGTACAACTTACGATGTTGTGCAAGTTGAGTTATTATTCACGTCACTTATGTGCATTATTTATGCAAGTTGTGCAAGTTAAGCAAGTGGCTAAACAAGTTGTACATGTGGCTAGAAAAGTTTAACTTCTAAATGTTAGGCTTAAACTTGCATATTTTGGACTCTCTCAAGTCTAGCTTTGGGCTTTAAACCCATGAACCACGACATCAAAATATGTAAAATTTGACGCGGTTTGTAGACTTGAAAACACTTAAATATGTCAATGTAAGCATCAATGAGGTAAGCTATAAAGTTTCATTAATTGTAGTGCTAACTAATGCTTGATTGCAGAGTCTTACAAAAAAAATAAAGCTTAGAGCACATAAAAGAGTTAGGGTGGGTAAAGGTTGTCAATCAACCTTTTTGGTTTATTCTTGAAATTGCTCGAAATGTGTCTATTCAAATTGAGTTATGACACAACAAAATTGACTTAAATATCATGCCAATAAATGACTTCCAATTAGTGTTGGGCAATGAATTCATCAATTAGACACTACCCATTACCTTCACCAACAAGAAGTACATAAAATTCAATAATGTAAAGGAATTTCACAAGGTGCCCATCAAGCAAAGACACGTTGAAGCTAATAAGGTGTTATCTGCACCTTGACCATGCCAAGGAATGGAGTACAAAGCCTTTGAGAGTTTTACGACGTGATGCCTTTAAAACTACTAAAGAAAACTTCTACCAACACATAAGGTGAACCATGAGAACAAACTCGAACCTGGCACTAAACCACCAGTGATGGTCCCTACGACTTGGCTCCACATGAGTTCATGGAACTCTAAAAGAAACTAAAGTAGTTGTTAGATGCTAGATTCATAAGGCTTTCAAAAACTTCATTCAATGCACTAGTTTTATTCTAGCACAAGTATGATAGAAACCTACGCATGTGCATTGATTATCGAACACTGAAAAAGGTGACGATCAAGAACTGTTATCCCATTCTTTATATGAACAGTGTTTGAGGTGATAATTTTTAAAACAACTTGTTTAACCGATATAAATTCGATACAAATTTATAAATTCGAGTTAATATAAATTAACACAATTATTTAAAATTTTTAACACATAAACTTTATAAGATGATTAACTATTTAAGTAATTATAATGTATTAATTTATTTATAATTTAATAAACTTATATCATATTTTTAATATTTTTTAAATAATTTAATTATATTTATAACATTTTAAAAGGTATATAATTATATTTAGAATAAAATTAATTAATATTTATGTATATAGTATCATAAATATTATAAAAATATATTGAATTATATTAAAAAAAATATTAAATAAGTAACACGATTAAAACTCCTTTAATCGTTTATTAATTATGTCAGAGTATGAATTTTAATTCTTGACATAATTATCAAATAGATCATGTTTGGATTTACCTTTATTTGACATAGTATAATTATAACTAGACACAAATATCACATAATAATACGATTTGTCATACTTAAACAATCTATTTGATTGACTTGAAAATGTTAGATAATTCTATAACCTCAATATGAGATCCAATTATTGACAAATGTGCATAGTTAAGAGAGATGAGTCGAAAACAATATACCTGATTAGATATAGGTTGTATAAGTTCCTTGCCATGTCATTCTATCTCACAAATATTTTGCATCGTCATGAACAAAATCTTCCATTCGTTTCTTAAAAAATTCATGGTAGCATATTTGAATGATAATTTGATTTACAGCGAAAGTCTTAAGGAGCTTATACTTCAAACGTTATGAAAAAACTAGTTGTACGTAAAAAAAAATGATCACTCAATTAGCATAAGGTGATTTTTTGGATCACAAGAGATCTGAAGGATGAATATACATATAGATATGATCAAGGTACGCACTATCAAAGAATAACAATCACCTACCTTAATGACAGAGTTAAGATTGTTTCTTGGTCAAATTAATTGTTACTGCACTTAATTCAAGGGTATTTCGCTTAAGCAGTACTCTTAATTAATTTGCTTAAGAAGAAGGAAACATGGGAGTAGTTGCCTGCATATCAATAAGCCTTCAAGGATTTGAAGCGAGCCATGATGGAAGAACCAGTTCTCTCGCTGCCTAACTACTTCAAAACGTTTGAGGTGCATACTAATGCGTCATACTTTACTATTAAAGGTGCGCTTATTCAAAATGAACACCTTATTACCTATGAAAGTTGCAAGTTAAAGGATAAGAAGTAAAAGTATCACATACATGACAAAGAAATGACAACGATCATTCATTGCTTACTAGTGTGGCAACATTATTTGCTTGGTAGGTAGTTTGTGATCAAGATTAACAATATGGCAATGAGTTACTTTTAGAATTAGAAGAAACTCGGTCCCAAACAAGTACAATGGTAAGACTTATTGGCGAAATTTGATTATATCATGGAGTACAAACTCGATCAAGCAAATATTATGGCTAATGCATTAAGTCACAAAATAGAGTTTAATCTACTCGAATGCGACATCATAAAGTGCATAAAGGAAAGCTTGTGCAATAATTAATAGGTTAAATGTCTAATAGAGGTTGCCAAAGAAAGCGATTTGGGGAGTGTAATGCTATTCTTTAACACTATTGGCAATTGAATTTGCAGGAGTTGATGTGAGAATGCTACAATTCTAAGTGGACATGTCATCCAAGAACTTATAGCACAACAACCTTACT
>CP135544.1:5790996-5810901 GCA_032402905.1 Khaya senegalensis | reverse complement strand
CTAAATTATTAATACAAATAATTTTAACTAAATTTCACCATTGAGAAGAATAACCCAAGCTTCTCTATCTTTATCACAAAGACCATAAAACACATTAAGTGTAGTATTATCACGTGTAATAAGAGTGGTAGTTCGAAGTCGCTCCATTATTGTAAGGCCATTAATTTTTCTCAATTTATCACCAAATTCCACTTGTTTGTCACTAATGTCTTGTCCGATAGCTCGACTTAAGCGATTAGATGAATTTTCATTTCCTCCATAATGAGTGCAACTGTTTCTTTCATTGCTTCTCCCAACACTTCAAAATTTTCAGTTTTTTTTTTCCTTTTTCTTGACGAGCTATTTGAAGTTGTTGGATGTATTTGTTGAGCATACGAAAACGATGTATTATCATCTAAATCATCTCCCACATTCTCAATGTTAATATTTTCTCCTTCGATATCATTGGTTCCGCCCGTTCTCTCAATTTCCTCCACAACATCTACAGGATTCTTAACATATTTTCCAATTGCATGGTTTTTNACTTAAAGTTTAACCATAAAATAAGTTCAAAATGAAAAACTAAATTATTAATACAAATAATTTTAACTAACTTTTACCATTGAGAAGAAGTCTAACCCAAGCTTTTCTATCTTCATCACAAAGACCATAAAACACATTAAGCGTAGCATTATCACGTGTAATAAGAGTGGTAGTTCGAAGTCGCTCCATCATTGTAAGGCCATTAATTTTTCTCAACTCATCACCAAGTCCTACTTGTTTGTCACTAATGTCTTGTCCAATAGCTTGACTTAAGCGATTAGATGAATTTTTCATTTCCTCCACAATGAGTGCAACTGCTTCTTTCATTGCTTCTCCCAACACTTCAGAATTTTCAATTTTTTTCCTTTTTCCTGACGAGCTATTTGAAGTTGTTGGATGCATTTGTTGAGCATGCAAAAACGATGTATTATCATCTAAATCATCTCCCACATTCTTAATGTTAATATTTTCTCCTTCGATATCATTGGTTCCGCCCGTTCTCTCAATTTCCTCCACAACATCTGCAGGAGTCTCAACATATTTTCCAGTTGCATGGTCTTTACCATAAATCATGCACAAATCTTCATAATATGAAAATGCCTTATATTTGTAATTGATTGCCTCTCTATGACTCTGTAAAGTAAAATTCAGTGGAATCATTATCATGATAATGTTGAATTAATTTTGCAAGAAGATACTAATCATAAATAACTAAAAATAAATATAAAAATTTGATTAAATACCTGTAAATAAGTATCCCATACTGGCTTTTCTGCAGTCACAATTTTTTTTTCTGAATTCCAACCAAAGCCGTTACAATTTGGTCCAGTCAACATTTCATGTATAATTCGAAAATGCGTCTTTAAAGTCTTTATACGAGAATCAATATGTGGCGTGGCCTTTAGACCGCATCCAGGCAATTTTGCTTCCAATGAACTTTCAACATACTTTAAATAACCAACTCTAAAATTATTGTCAGCATAATATCTCCCTTCATGATACAATTCTACTAATGTCTCCACAAGTTTGATATCTTCATCCTCGGTCCAAAATCTTTTTTCATGCTTTGAACTTTGTGATTCCATAATGAATAATTGTTCTAACAATTACAAAAATAACAATGTTATAAAATAAAAAAGTGAATAAATATAAAAAATGCATTCAACACATATTACACAAATATGTATATAACAACTTTACATCATAAAGTCAGTCAAAATATCATTAAGAAAACTAAACCTGGTAGTCTAATGCAGGAATTTCTCGTACAACATTCCGTTCAATGCTTTCTGGACAGCATCCCAGTTCTCAACTTGTGAACTCTGTGTATGGCAGTCTTAGAAATTCTTGAACTTCTCTGAGTTTCTATACAATGAAATTAGGAAATCATCACTAGATTGATTTCTCCATTGTAGACTATAATTTTCAAAAGGCAACGAACTAATTCTGTAGCTTGTGCAGGTCTTTTCACAACATTACATTGCACTTTCATAAGGCTACACATTTCTACAAACAACATAGAAATGAGTTTCTTTGTAATAGTGCAGGTGAGAATCAGAAATGATACACAACTCTCATGTCATTATCATTACACATAATTAGTTTTATATTATTTTGTTATTATTTTATTATAATTAGTGAAATTGCACATATTAAATAAACCCACACAGCAAAAGGAAAGATCTCTATGCTCTGCATGTAATAATAAAAATGTATACAATTGTTATACTATCTCTAAAATTATGAAATCATTGGTCGACACAAATATTATTGATCAGAAAACAACACGATCACACCAAGACTATAGTTCTCCACTCAATATCGACCAAGAACATAATCTATTTCAATTTGAAATTAACAATGCTGCACTACCTTCCGAAATCAAACCACAACTATCCAATTTTTGTGTTTCACATAGAGTGTTGAAGAGATGTGACAATCTACTGTGAATTAAAAAGAATTAAATATTATTAAAAAATTAAATAAATTTTTACTAAAAATTAACATAATCAAGTTTTACTTTTAAAATACAATACTTAATTCAAAACAAAACCTCCAACAATCAACTGCAACTATTAATGTTGATGGATGTGACATAAAGCTAAAACAATAAATAATGCGTGTGTGAAGACAAAGTTGCAGTGAAAAGTGTTAGAAATTATGATTTATTTTAATATATATATATATATATATATATATGTATATAGATTTTGTTTGCAGAATAAGAAATTGTTAATATTTTGAACCGATGGATAGACAAGAGTTAAATCTGTGTTTATGGCTTGGTTGATGATTTGAAGTCAGTTGGGGAGAAAACGAGAGGGTATATTTTTCATTGCTTCACTATGTAATTCAACAATGGCTGGATTCATGAGAAAATAAAATTAGATCAGTGTAAGAAGAAGATGGTAAACTGGTAGTAATAACTGGAATACGAATATGTGATGATGGTTAAACCTGCAATCTAGTTAAAATGACAGCCTCAGTGATTTTTACGCTATGGCAAATGATCATTTTCACTAGAACACTTAGCATGCGCATTACAACACTGCAATAATATTACTGCATCAATGTGAAAAAAAAATAAAAAATAAAAAAATTTATCATGAAAAGTGAACCAGTAATTCACTATAGCACGTTAGGTATGAGTAATGCAAAATACCATAAATGCATAAGAATATTATCATATCATATCATATCATACCATAAGAATATTTTGCATATAATCCATTCTCTTCATATTTTTCAAACATACAAGTCGAGAATAAAATATAACAAATGCACTTCATTAAATTTTTCAAAAAATATAACATTGCCAAATTTTTTCAAATTGCATGCCTACTTGCCTTCCATTCGTTATACATATTTTGTGCTAAATTTGTCCTCCATGCACTCCATTCATCAGAAGTTTCTATATTCGTTATATAACTACTACCACTATATGGTTCGATCTTATTTACAACATTAATTGCTTCCTCATAAGGATCATATGACATCTCTTTTCTAATAAAATTATGTAACAAGTAACATGCCATAATAATTCGATTTTGGATCTTAATAGGATAAAATGAAGGACTTCTAAGAATTGCCCATCGACTTTTAAGTAAACCAAAACATCTGTCAATAACATTCTTAGCAACCGAATGTTTCATGTTAAAAAGCTCTTGTGGGCTAGTTGGTTGGTGGTTTTCTCTCTAATCATTAAGGTGATAACGTTGTCCATGATAAGGAGCAAGAAATCCCCGACAATTAGCATACCCAACATCCACGAGATAATAGAAACCTATATAATTAATAAAATTTCAGATTATAGTTAATAAATAATTTGTTTAATAATATATTTATTATTAGTATCTAACTTACCATTAGGGATATTCAAACCATTTCTTCTACGTAAAGCCTCACGAAGGACTCTACTATCAGCTGCTGAACCTTCCCAACCAGTTAACACATAAATAAAATGCATGTCTTGGGAGCATACTCCTAAAACGTTTGTGGCAATCTCTTCCTTTCGATTCCGATACCTAGGTTTATCTGCGGCAGAGACTCTTACCTTAATATATGTTCCATCTAATGCTCCCAAGCAATTCTATAATCAATGCAAAAGAAAAAATTTTTTATTAGTAATTATTATATAAAATGACATTTCATACATATATAATAAATATAATTAATATATGTACCTTAAACCATTTCCATCTTTCATCAGTAGAGTTTTCTGGAACGGGCTCGGGTTATTTCAATAACTTTTTATGTAAACGTATGATGGAATGCAAAACATTATTAAAGTACTTACTAACTGTCTCCCCTGACCTCATGAATCGAAACTTAATAACTCTATTTTTAACATGATGTGCTATTATATGTAAAAACATAACTACTTGTTCATCTATTAACAAATGTTTCGATGCTTTTAACCCTCCAAATGTTTCAAGCGTTATGCATAAAGTTCTAAAAGCACTCCTATCCATTCTAAGCTGGGCTATGCAAGTGGCATCACTTTCATAAGCTAATCGATGAACAATTTGCCTATTTGTAAAAAAGTCAAGTATATGTGATTCTCCTGCTAATGACTTATTTTTCTTCTGTTCTATTAAAAGTGATTGTATGAATTTCAAGAAACAATCAACTATTTGTATGGTATGCAACCAATGCGTAAAAAGAGAAACCAATTTCTTCTTTCTCAAATTTTCGCTTTCTGCTGAACTTAAGTCATCCATCACTGCACAACAAATTATCCATAATTTAATTTCTAAAATTTGCAGATATAGTATTCAATACATTAAAATTTGCAGATATAGTATTCAATACATAACTTAATTTCTAAAATTTGCATATATGGTACGTCTCTTCACTGCAATCTATATAATTAAAAACAAAACTAAGTCATAGCATTTTTTATTGGCATTAATTAATTAATTGTTTGTGGTTATAATATATGGAGATGAAAAATCAAGTGATGCAAAATCAAGTGCTTCTATAGTAGTTTAAATTCAATCAAATACAAGCAAGCAATTCTGTTATGTTATGTGGGTAATCATCCAATCAAATCATATATATATATATATATATATATTTACTTAAATTGGGATAGTGTGTGTATTACCATGTCTTCTTCGGTGTGTATAGCAGGGCATAAATTTCCTTTGCGAAAAATAGAGTTTCACCTTTATGTTTGTGGAATCCTTGAAACAAATTGAGTTGAGAGAGAGAGAGAGGTAATCTGTTTTCATTATTTGCATTATTCATCTGAATTCTCATTATTCATTTCTTGTTATCAAAAACATATTATTTTTTATTAATTAATCCTTTATTTATTTCTTGTCTTTGTTGGAGCTGTAGCCAAAGCAGAGCAAACAAATTGGTTTAGTAATTTATTGCTTTTCGGATCATTGACAAGATTTCCTCTACTTCATAACTTTTCTGGGCATTCATAATTGCTGATCCTTTTTATTATTATCATCATTATTGTATTCTCTTATTACTACTTTGTGTGATTTTTTTTTCTTTTTTTTGTTTAGCCCATTTGGTGCCATTTATGTAATTAAATTAAATGTTAATGTATATATTTGTAGATTTGATTATAGAAAAAGTTGATGCATAAACTAAATCAATTGTGTTACATTTTGTGTTACAAAGTGCTTTGGAGATTTATTGAGGAAGAGATAAAAATTATCTTTACTCTATTAGAAAAGAAAATAATCATAATAATAAATAATTCATCACTTCGTTTGAATTAATTTTCGCCCTATTTTAATCTCAATTATTGCCTATGTAGTAGTTTGAAGAATTACCTAGCTTAAAGAAGCCCAGTTCAAAGACCCCACCTGCAGAGACAATAGTTTGATCACCAGATACAGATTTGTTTGCAGAAATGGTGTCAGGAGCTGTAAACAAAAAATGAGATATAAGAGAGAAGCACAGAATAAAGAGAACAAAAATCATGAACCATGGATTGTTCTTGATATCCATGGCTGCAAAAAGTTATGGGTAAACCATTATTATTGGAATTTTGAACAAAATTATAGTGAATAAGCTCATAAGAGGACAATTGGAATTATGGAGAAACAGAAGTGGGCTCTTATTTAATATTGTTTAGTGGGGAAAAAGGAAGTGGGTTCACGCTAGCAAATCATTTGGCCAATAAAGGAATGCCTACTGAATTTGGTTAACGAAAAAGACACTCAAAGTGCCTTTTCAAAAGATTTCAGAGCTATTGCATGGTCAAGTGCTGAGTCCATTCAATAAAGTTTTGACGAAGTTGTTGAACTAATGATACAATCTAACAACACTTGCAGTTTCCTCTACAATTCTTCATACTTCTTGTTATTCATTTGAAACTAGATAGTTAGACAATCAGAATCTTTTAAGTTTTACTTATACAAGAAACAAGCTTTTAGCTTCGCTAGACAACCAATACAACTCTTTTTGCGTCTAATAATTTATGTTGTTGTTATTGTAAGTTCTTCCAAGACCTTATTCTAACTGGGGTAGTTTGGCAATTGAATGCCAAAACTATTTCTATTACGCTCTAGTTTCTGGTCCATGGAAGTCACCAACGGCTAACACTATTTCATCATCGACTTATGTCATAAAATGGATGATCAGTACCTAACCCTAACCCCATTTGATTTTCACAAGCCTTATTTCAACTAATTGCTCAACCATCGGAAAACAAAATTGACAACAGACATCGGACATAGTAGAAATCTGCAGCCCTAAAAATAATTTCTTATTACCCTGAAATCGTAACAGTAATAAAACATAGTCGGATATTTGACAAATTTTCATTTACCACAGAGCATACACATCAATTTTTCAATTAAATATAACAAATCAAAGATTATCCATTAAATCAAAATTATAAATTGGAAATACCATCATAGCAGACAAAGAAAAGAAACACAAAATATTAGTAAATATTTACCTTTCTCAACGAAATCAAATTCGAGATAAAGTAAAATCTGATGATGAATAGCTTCGCTTTTATTCGAAAATGAAAAAAACTAAAAAAGAGTAAACCATGGATGAGAGGAAGAGAAAGCACGATGAGAGAGGAGAGGCAGCATCGAACAAGAGTAAAGGAAGGTAGGGTTTTCACGTTTAAATTGTACAAGGGTAAAATTGTAAATAAAATATTTAATAAGGATAAATTTGTAAACTCATTAATTTTTAACTTACGGAATCCAGTTTCCTCACTTGAATTGAAGGAATACGAATTCCTGAAAGTTGAGGAAAGATGATTCCTTAAGAATCCTCTTTCCACTCTTTTTTAATAAAAACAAACAAAGGAATATAAATTCCCCTGTTCTTTCCTTTCCTTTCCTTTTTCTTTTCTTAAAAACAAACATAGCCTTAAAGTGGGTCCTTAGTGGAAAACAAGACTAAGAGTAGTCTTGACAAGTGTCCATGCATGTAAGAAATGAGAAGATTTTAGATAATAAAGTGGACAAATGACAATAAAAAAAATTAGAGTCATTGGCCATTTCTTTTAAGTTGACTTTGGACCATGCAAAGGAAAAACTTAGCCAGCACTTGAAACTATTGAATACAAAATTACGAAAAGGAGACTAGGAGGTGAGGAAGGCTGCAATTTCAATTTATCTTTGTTAAAGTCAATTTGTAAACTTGTTTTACTTAGTTTTATCTTATGCATAAAGTTTTCCTATATATACATATATGATTACACTTATTATTGTATAATAAAAATATTATAAATATTTTAATTTTGTTTTAAATTGTTTAAAATAGATTTCTAAGTGTAGTAATAAATGCAAATTTGATATAGTGTAATTTCATTAATAATTGTTATTAAATATTTTATAAAAAAATTTTGTTTATTGTAATTGGAGGTATATATTGAAGTTTATTGAATATTATAAATAATTATTATGATTATTAATACAATAATAGAAGAAAAATGGAGACAAAAACATGCACAGAGTTTTCAAATAGGGTTAGTATCTAGAATAGTATTTACTTTTGAATACCTGAAAAAACAGTGAATAGCAAATGAAATAATAAAACAAGTAAAAAACTATAATTATTGTAAAAGATTTATCATCCCAGTGATATTCTAGAATGTGGTAGTTTTGTAATGGGGGATAGTTCTAGGAATAATCTAAAAATGGGAAGGTTGAGAATATTGAAATGCTTCAATTAGTATATCCATTTTTGCTCCTTCAGGATAGCCTGTAGAGTAACTTGCAGGAATGGATGCTATCTGAAGATTCAGAAAACCATTCATACATCTTTGGTATTCAAAATACTCATACAGGATTTGGGCTAACCTCTAGTACATCGACTCAATAAATTTTTTGATTTGGGCCGGTTTGTTAGATTAGAAGAACATTTATAAAAATTTGTAATTATTTAAGATTTAATTGTTGTCTTTGGCCATAAATAGGTTTGAATTAATATTTAAAAATATATTATGTCATGGTATAAATTACAAACGATTTGGGTATTCTGTAAATTAAAAATGAGTCAGAATAATATTAATTTTATATTGGGCCATATCTAAAGCTCACCAAAGACTTGCGGCATTTTATAAATTAGTAATAATTTAGGGGCTTCAATGGTATTATCCAGTTATAAATAAATTATTAATTTAATTTATTTTATTTTATTTTTATTTTGTAGTTATTATTATTATTTTTCATAATATTATTAATGACAAGATCATTATTATAATTTATTTTATTATTCTTAAGATTATGCCTAATTTTTTTAATTATAAATTGTAAAAATTGTTGTAAATAGAGAATTAGATTGTTATCATTTAGGAGGTGATTTTAAGGAAAGAATAAATAAACAAAGGAACAAAGCGGTTGACTATTTGAAATTTGAGATAAGTGTTTATATGTAATTGAAATGATTTTATTTTATTTTTAAAATAAAAAGTGAGGTGTTAAATTTATTAAAGATTAAAGTATATGCATATCATTTTTTCAAATTATTTCTATGTGTTGATTTAACAAATTATTTGCTAAATTAAGATTAATATTTTTTTTTTTTGAATGTTTTTTGTACAAGTTCAATAGTAAAAATTCAATACATGTGTTGTACTTTAATATTATATGTTTGAAAATATTTGTTTGAAATAGATGGAAATATTTTTGTTATGAAATGTTTGAAATGCTATTATTTTGATAAATTGGCCAATTGGTCAAATTAATAAGTATGGATATGTGAGGGCCATGATAAATTAAACATCGGTGACTTTGAATTTGATTTTTATTCTACAGTGCAAATTTATAAATAGAAAATTAAGTTGAGCAACTTTCACTAAAAATAATACCCCTAAAGTACATGTGATTATTTAATTAAAATTATTTATAGTACTTATTATGTTTCGTCTTGTTTGAAAATTAATTGTTAAATTTTTTATAATAGTATTCTTTAAGACGTTATTGGAAATTACAAAATACCTTGTAATTTTATTCATCTTTTAAAATTTTTATTACACATAAACAACTAACATTAGCTCATCCCCATTTTTTATGTTCGAATATTACTGGAGACAATAGTTAAAGTAGTCTGAAGATTTTCCAATTAAAGAAGATCTTGATATATTTTTTTATGAGTAAATTGAAACAATAACTTGTATAAATTTTAAATTAGTATATAAATATTTAGGTAATAAATGTCAATTATTACATTTGATGTTGGGAGGTAGTTGGTAAAATTAGATACTTTAAGAAGTATTAAAATTTTATTTACAAGTTTTAATTATAGAAAAATATTCATTTTATAAAATGAATTTTTATTAAAATTTTTAAAAACAGTTTAAAGGTGTTACAACATCTTTGAGATTCTTTTGTTGCAATGTAAGGGTGATCCTATTCTTAAAATATTGATTGAGCAAGTTGGTGAATGCATACCAAATGATTTTGCAAAATTGTTTAACATATACAAGGTTTCTTTCATTTCTTGCTTTGCTTTATCTCTATAGTAATCTTTCGTTTTTGGGTAAAGATACTTCATGATAGAACTTCTATTAACTAATGAATTTTTAGCTTTTTCATTATCTTTAGGTTCTCATTTTTATTTGATTTTAGAATCAAAATGACCTGAATAAAGTTTGCAAACCTTGCACTTAGACACACTCCAATATCATCAATGACAATGTTCACATGGAACCATGCTTGAGTGAAAATGTTGCAAATATTGACTAAAGGGTTATTGATTCTCCTTCTGACTGTGGCGTCTGTGGAGAAAAAAGGTCATGGCAATTTAGTCAAATTCTTGATATTAGTGATCTTTCCATAAGTTAGTACTTTTTGATTATTCAATTAATATACTATGTTCTACTTATTTAAAGATTGACTACCGTATAATGGTTATTTCGTTACAACTAATTTTTTTTAAAGTTTTGTATTATTATTATAAGTTTTTTGTTTGTGTTATAAGTATTATTTATTATATATTTTAAATTTTATGTTAACATATTTTAAATTTTTTGTTTATGTTTCTAATACTATTTGTTATTTATTTTATTTATTTTAAAATTTTATGAAGTGTTTTAAAATTTACATTGTGGTTGTGAGTTTTATGTCAATAGATGTATGGTATAACAACTATACCATAGTCATTTTCCTTATTTAGTTCCTATAAATATTCACCTGCTTATGTGTGAAAGATATCTTTACGTTAAACTTTATCAAATTTAATTAATTTTTGCTAATTAATTAAGTCAAGTAATTACAATGCAAAAAAATAAAGAAGGCCACAAAATTTTACTATGGTTCAAATTTTTAAATCTTATATTCACGATACCACACTCAAAAAACAATGATCTACTAGAAAAAAATTAATTACAAGTACTAATTGACTTAAATAAAATAAAAACGTCTTGTCATATTTATTGCCATAGTTTTTACTTTTCTTAGATGGCTTTGTTCAGTAAGATCCTCCTGCTGCAATGCATTGAGCTCTCCATCTTTTGTATCATTTCTCATATAAAAATTTAGTTAATCACTTGTACCATACTTTAGGAGCTTATTTTAACCTATACAATACTTCTTAAATTTGAAAACATAATTAAAAAATTTAAGGTGTACAAAACCTTTAGGTTGTTTTACATAAATTTCTTCATTTAATAAATCATTCAAAAATACACATTTTATGTCCATTTGAAATAATGTGAAGTCTAATCACCAGAGTAATCTAATCGATTCTAACCTAGCCACTAGAATAAATTAAAATTAACTCTTTCAATTTGTTTGTATGTTTGAACAACTAACCTAATTTTATTTCTCACTATATTACCAAATTTTTTAATTTTAATCTTGAAAATTCATTTGGTTCTAATAATGTTTGTATGCTTAGGTTTAGCTACTAATATCCACACATTATTTCTCATAAATTATTCTAACTCTTCTTACATAGCATTTACTTAAAATTCATATAACAAACCTTACTTTACATTTTTAGGTTCAATTAAGGAAGTGTAATAAATATATTTAATAATGTTTACATACCTCCCTTCTTGTTACCGTATTTTTCCCGATATTACCTATAATCAAGTTACATGAGTGATTTTTCTTCACTTTAGATGATAGTTCTCTTTTCAACTAATCAGTGAGAGTATGATTTAATTTAAAATCAAGATCTATTTCAACCCGTTGTGACATGTCTGTTACAACAATGACTTCTGTTTTTGTTGCAAATTCAAATAGACAACTTTTTTAAATTTCTCATCGCCTTTTTGTTTACTTTAAAGTTTTTTTTTTTATGTTCCTCAGTAATTTCAATTACTTTTTCTTTTCATGAATAATCTGCAAAATCTTTAAAATCGTTAATAACTACATTTGTAAATTTCATAATAGTTTGAATCCTCATGTTATACATATGATATACTTGACTATTATGTGAATATTTAAGAAAAATACCTTCATCGCTTTTAAAATTAAACTTATATTGCTGCTTTCTATCATTTAAAATATAACACATGCTCCCAAAAATATAAAAAAGACTTAAATTTGGCTTCTTACTATTTTAAATTTTATAAGGAGTCTTACTTGTGCCTAAATGTAAATACACTCGGTTAATGGTATAGCATACAATATTTATTGCTTTAGCTCACAATCTCTTAGTTAGTTTCTTTGTATTCAATATAACATGAGTTATTTCTTGCAAAGTCCTATTTTTCCTTTCTATAACACTATTTTGTTCAAGAGTTTTAAGTGTAAAAAATTCATGTGAAATTTTATATTTATCATAATCACTTACCATGATTACTTTTTATTCTTATTATTTTTTTAATTTTGTGATCTTTTTTATTTTTTAATTTAATACATAAATTTTTAATACATTAAAAGTATCTAATTTTTCTCGAATAAAATTAACCTAAGTATATTTAGAAAAATCATCTATACATACAAAGATATATTTCTTACTTCCTATGCTCTCAACCTGAATCAAATTAATAAGATTCATAAGCAGTAATTTAAGTACTTTTGTTGTGAAAGTATGTTGCATCACTTTATGTTGCAACAAGTTATTTTTCAAACTGACATAAACTACATATTTTAGATTCCTTTTTATTGAGTTTTGAAATCCCATGCATAACACCTATATTCATAATGTTAATTAGTTTTTTATAATTCAAATAACAAAGCTTTTGATGCTATATTTCTATGTCATTGCAATCAATTTTATGACATGTGAGTAGATGTGATAAAGTATAACACTTATTAGATAATCTAATTCTAAAAGACAATTGTCAAATTTATTAAGTACTTGCACTTGTTATTTGTAAATTTCACAAAAAAATTAACATAATAAATTTGACTAATGCTAATCAAATTTATTTTTAAGTTCTCAACATGAAATATATTTTTCAGTTTTAAGAATTCTTTTACATCAAGTGTGCTTTTTCTAATGAATTGCTTTGTGGCACCATCTCTGAATGTTACATGTTCCTTGAAATACATTTTATAATCTATCAAGCTCTCATGATTTCCTATCATAAGTTTAGAGCATTTATTTTCAAAATACCAAGTATCAGTAGTAGCACATGCTTTCAATAAAGTATAGGTAACCAAAAAGTTAAATTTTAATTTCTTTATCTATATTTTCTAATCTTAAAAGTAGTTTTAAATTTAAATATCAAGTTAGTTTTTAAAAATTTCTGAAACCTAAAGCAATTTAGTTGAATAAGATCTCTCAAGTTGCAGTGATGACAAATAAGAATAAATTTTGTTATTTTACCTTTGAATTTACAATAGTGACTTGGAAATTTACTTCTATTCATATTGGAATATCTAAATTCAGTAGGTGCAACTTTCACAAATATAGTTTTAAAACATGATGATTTTGTTTTAGTATATTTAAGTCCTTGATGATCATTATCTTGTTTATCCAAAGTCAAAATATGCTTAAATTTTGACATACTTGAATTCAACATTTTCAAGAGTTTCTGAGTGTAATTAAGTTTATATTCCACGTTATTGATTCTTTTATCTTTCTCAACGATAATCATCTTCATTGAGTTCACAATTCTTTTTTGCTTTAAATTGTTATTTCAAAAGACTACTTGTTTGTTTCTTCAAAGAATTAATTTGATTGCACACTTCTACCAATTTGTCAAACATTAATTTATAAGAAATTTATATTGTATCCATATTTAACTTATTTTTTGTATCACTTTCATCAGAATTAGTTTCATTGAGACCAACTTCTAAGTCAGTTGGTTTTTATATTTCATTACAACAAACATTTGCTCTTTATTATGATAAAACTATATTCTTGCACCTTTTTTATTTTTTTTTAGAATGTGAGTGTATATTAAAAGCAATGTAATTATTTACATTTTATGAATTTTCTTTCTCTGATTCATCATCACTCTAGGTAATGTTCATGGCTTTTGACTTTTTCTTGAGAATGTTAGCACATTTAGCTCAAGCATCTAAAGCTTTTACATTCCTTATATTGAATACTATGTCTTTTATTAGTATCAAAAAAATTTTTGAAAAACTTACTTTTTAGAAAAAATTTAGATGTCTATTTTTTTTTTTTTTGGTTCCATTCTCTTTAGAATTTATTGAAGTTTTTAGTAAGAAGTGCGATAGTTTTAAAATCTTCAATCTCTACATTTACTTCATCTTTAAAGTCCTTTACTTTAGCCTTACAAGCTAAGCTTTTCTTATTCCTTTATTGTTTTAAATTCATCTTAAACGTTCTCAATAATCCCATTAATTCTTTAACCTTTATTGAATTAATGTCCTTATTTTCTTCAATTGACACTACCATTGTTTAAAACTTAACAGGAAGTGAGCGCAAAATTTTTTTTAAAAGTTTGGCTCTTGAGTATCCTTCACCTAAGGCAGAAGATTCATTAACAATATCATTCAATCTAGAATTAAACCTAACAAGTAATTTATCATCTTCCATTCTTACATTTTCAAGTCTAGAAGTAAGTATTAAAATTTAGAATATTTTACCACTAAAGTTTTCTCATTGGTAACTTGAAGGATACCTTATGCTTTCTTTGCAAATTCATAGATTAAGCTTAAATTGATTCAGATCTATTATATTAAAGATTGCATTTAGCATTTTTGAATTATAATTCACTAAGGTATCTTCTGTGCTTGTCTAAGTGTATTCAAGTTTAGGAACTGTGTTATTGTTAGCACCAATCATAGTAAGATAGATTCACCCATGAGTTACTGCCTATCAAGCCTTTTCATCTATGGATTTGATTAATGCCCCCATTTTTGCCTTCCAATATGAGTAATTTATGCCATCAAAAAATGGTGGTCGTAATATAGATTCTCATTCTCTTTAAGCGTCCATATTAGAACTAAAAATAAATTAAAACAAATCTCACCAAATAATTAATAATTTGCTTTAATTCCCATTGAAAGATTTATTTACATTAAACTTTACCAAATTTAATCAATTTTTGCTAATTAATCACAATACAAAAAAAAATAATAAAGATGTGATTCAAATTTTTCAATTCTATATTCATAAAGTCACAAATAGAGAAAAATAATTTACTAAAAAAATAATAATTATAAACATCTATGGACTTAAACAAAATAAAGACTCAATCTTTCTTTTTTTTTATAGTTTTAAATCTTTTAGATGGCTTTATTCATGGAGATCCCCTTATCTTAATGCATCAAACTTTCTTTAACTTAATTTAATATGATTCCCTTACTAATCGCCATTAAGCTTTATTCAATAAATACAGACTTTTGTCTTGACAATATTTGAAAACTTTCTCTCTTTCTAAGTTTATGAAACTAGATATTATAAATTCATAATATCCACCAAATTATTTTTCTTTTTAACTCACAACAATAACGTAAAACAATTTGAAAAATACAAGAGAAAGAAACAAGAAAAATATGTGACAATTCTTTTTTGATTTGGAGTTTAATACTCTTTTTGGGCTACTGCATAAAATAAAATAACAAATATGCATATAGGATAAGTCTAATTGTAGTTGTATGTGAAATTATTTTTTAAATCAAATAGGAATGCATCTTTTTAAATAAAAAGAACTATTTCTTAAATAGATTCTATTTAGTTAATTAATTTTTTTCTTTTATTTTAAAAATACATCCCAAAATAAGTTTTCTAAATAAGTATAAATAATCACATTATCTAATAAGATTAAGAAAACTAAAACTTCTATAATTGTGAAAATAACAAAAATGTGGAATGAACAATGCGTATGATGAATAGTAATTGAAGTAACTAACATGGCATCTTACAACAAGATTAAATGCTGTTACAAGATAGGCAACACAATTTTTCAAAAAATGCTAACAATACTAAACTTAACAATGCCGATACAAAGATTAGTTTATTAACATTTCCGCACTAAAGAAAATTATCCTAAAATAAAGAATAAAAAAAAAAGAAAAACTCTAAAGCAATAAACTATTTGCTGAAAGTCTAAGATACAAAAAATTAAGAAAGGTTACAACACGTCAAGCTACCAAAATATAAACAATGGCTTGCATATTTTAGTAAGCTTGTGAGTGACAACAAACTAACAAACTAAAAACAATATTCCATCTTTCTCATAGATCTTCTATGCCTTACAGTTATTTTGGACTTTGTTTAACCTAGAATCTTGTATCTAATATCTGCCACTTTTGAAATAAAAAAAATTTAAAATTTTATCCAGATTTCTCTTTGCACTAAATCATAGTGATTTTAATCTTTTATTTTCACTAGATCTCTATTGTATTGAATGTCATATAACCATGTTCTGATTTTAAACCCTAAAGTTTTGTGAGACAATTAATTTTTGTAGCCAATGCACACTTCTTGTAAGTAACATGGCTCTACATTTATAGCCAAGTTAATTCTCTATTATTGCTCATTGTGAAAGTAATCGTTCTTAGTTAACCAAAAAGTGAAAAATAAAGGCTTTGCATATAGTTAAAACAACCTATGTTCTTACACTATTAAATTAGATCATGGGCTTAGGCCGGGCTGAGCTTTACTATTTATGCCCAGCCCATTTGACATCTCTTGTACATACTACTTATATTTTCTTCTTATTGAAAGATACAAACTCTAAATGTAAATTTTTAACCATTTATAAATTTAAAAATTTTAACATAAAATTTGAGTTGTCCAAAGGAAAATGAAATTAATTTTTCGCTGGCAAGTTTTTTCTTATTTTTTATTTAATAAATTAAAAAAATTTGTAAGAGTAAAATTTTAGGAATCTCTTCATACTTAAAAGAAAATTAAAGAAATATTAATTATGAAATTAATTTTGTTAGTAAATGAAACTATCGTAAATTTAATTTAGTTAATAGTGAATTTACAAGATAATTCTTTTTTATTCTTTTTTAATCTTCTTTGAGATTACATAAGTTGTAATATTTTGTCTTTTTATTTTTTATTTTTTTATTTTTTATCTTACAATTCCTCCATTTAAACCATTCCTTAATAAAAAAAAAAAGTAAAAACAAAACAATTCTTTTTTTTTTTAATGTTATTTTCTAATGCTAAGGATGATTGTAAATATATTGAAATATTGTCTTGTAATGCATCAGTCTACTACCCTCCTATGTAAACATGACTATACAATTTAACTAACTCTTGTAGGCTGTTATTATTCTGATTACTTTGATCATTGATACAAAGGTGAAGCATATGGAAAGTGAGATCGCAATTAGAAACAATGAGCAAAATCATCACAAAAACAGCAAGACCATTAAGGTATTTCTTCTAGTACTAAACTGCATATTAATGTCAGTTGGTCATGTAGGTAGTCCATTTCTTATAAGGCTCTATTACTTGTATAAAGGAAAAAGGAAATGGCTCAGTACTTGGTTACTTACTGCTAGATTCTTTATCTTGATTATCCTAATTGCCATTTTTTATAAATGAGCTTAGTCTAAAGCTCAAAATAACATACTACTTGTAACACCATGGCTTTTAGATGCTAGTGCTTTCTTGAGAATTATGTTTGGTCTTAATAGCTAGATCTATTCTTTTGGTTTATTTTATCTTCCAATCTAAGTTTCTTCTCTTCTTAGTTTAACTCAGCTAGCCTTCATTGCAATATTTGCATTTTTTGTTGTCAAGCATAAGTTCACTCATTCCTTAATTAATGTTGTGGTTTAGATGACTATTAGATCAATGATTCTAGGCATTCACATGGATGGAGATCATTTTCTAGGTGAATTTGATGGAAAGTATATATTGGGATTCTTCATGACTATTACAGCTGTTATGCTTCATGGATTTATAATGCTAGCACTAAAATACACTCACATAAAAAAACAGGCTTGGCCATCACTTTTAACCATGCCATGCAAGTTTAGCTTCTAATTTTCATGTTCATTACTATTTTTGCACAGTTTCAATACTCATTAACAAAGACTTTTAGGTAAACCATGATTGATGACTGAATTTTCACTTTGTAGCATTTGATGAAGTGCATATAGCCTAATTTTGAAAACAATTGGTTAGAATTTTTTAAGTTAGCTCATTTGTGTACAAAAATAGGTGTCCAGTATTTTTTAGAGGTGTTAAGCTAGTTCGATACTCAATTGATGCTTGAAGTGGATATTCAAAGTGATTTTAAGGCTATGTACTTGACTAGTGCTTAATAGATGCTCAAGTAAACAAGATAGCTTGAAGTTAGAGAACTGGCGCTTGACATGTGTTCAAGAAGTAGCTTACTTTACTCAATTGGCATTAAAGTAATCTTTTTTTAGAAGCCTGGCACTTGACAAGTGCCCAATCAAGACTTAAGCAGTTTCCATGAAGTCTTCGATACTCAATCATCATTCAACCTCCCTTCGAGCGATTAATTTGTAGAGGCTTAGCGCTCAACCACCACTTGACAACCACTCTAGCGGCCAACTTACCTAGGAACATCTCTCAATCTTCGCTCAACATTCACTCGAGCACCCCTACATAAATATAAAATTTCAAGTCGCGTTTTTAGGGTTTGTGACAATTATTTTTGTGTCTTCTTTGTTTCTTTAACTAGAGATTTGTCAATTGAAATGCTAATAACATGCTTAAAAATAAATTATGTATTTATTGAAATATTTTTACAAACATATGGTGGACCAAGAGTATACATATAACATATTTACATAAAATAACAAATTTTAGATGAGTTTTTGCTACTTACTTGATAAAGGATGATGAAAAATTTTCAATTGTATAAAGCTTAATTTATCCATAAATTGGTAAAATTCATATATATATACTTGAAATTCACACCTTTTTATTTTTGTTCTTACTTTTTAATTAAAAGTACATATATGATATGAATAAAATGGTTATTATCACATAATTTTTATTTTATGTATTTAAGTTTTTGAACTTAAATGCAAATATTTGACTAACTTTTAATCAAAGTGCAATTAAGTATATATACATGGGCCAATATGTAATTATCTCATAATTACACATTTTTATTTAGATCATTTAATAATTAATATTATCAATTTAACTATATGATTTACAATAATTATATTTTTATACAAATTCAAGAAAATTTTTTTAAACATTTTAAAAAATTCATAAATATATATAACGATTATATATATATATATATATATTGATTTAACTATTATCTCAAAAGTACTAACCTTACTACTAATAATATTTTTCTTTCCCAAATATTTTTCATTACTTTTGATTATTAGTGTAATCATGTGAGTTTAATGTAAAATAGTTATGAACTTATTCTGAATTTTTTAAATTTATCGAACTATTTGATTGTTCAATAACTATAGTTAACATTTAAAAATGTGTATAGTCCTTAATCTACAATGAAATCAAACTTCATCAATCCCCATCTCAATTGTATGTATCGTATAGGTAAAATTATTCTGTCATTTAATCTTTATCGATTGAGAGTCCATGGTATGTTAAAACCTTTTACTAATAATAATACGAATTATCGATTTATATAGGAGTGAGTATTTATAAGTTCGGTTCGATTCGGTTCCGGTTCTAAATAGAATCGGAACATATCCTAAATAAAATCGATTCCTAAAATTTAGAACCGAAACCTACCATATTTAATAAGGTATCCTATTTTTCGATTCCAATTCTAATTCAATTTCGGTTTAGTTCTGATTCTAAAACATGATACCCTATTTATTAATTATTTTTTAATAATATTTTTAACAAATTTTATATTGTAAAACTATTAACAATTGTTTAAGTATAATATTATTAATATTCACTTAAAGCATAAATTTAATTCGATAAAAAAAATTTAAAAAATAAAATCAATAATATTAAAGTATATAAATAATAAAATACATGAACAAAAATTTAAATGAAAAAAAATAAAAAAATAAATTACTAAAGAAAATTAATATACAATAAATTATTTAGAAAATATTGTACTATTACTCAACTTAATATTACATATTA
>CP135544.1:5749085-5776083 GCA_032402905.1 Khaya senegalensis | reverse complement strand
ATAAATATATTTATAATTTATTTATTTTTTATAATTAAAATTATAATTTATTTATTTTTATTTAATTTTTTTATTTTTAAATTTAGTTATGTTAGATATTAATATATATTTTTAATTAATTTAAAATAAGTATTATTAATATATTATTATATTATTTTTTAAAAAATAATTTATATTAAACTTATAAAATTTTAAGACATTGTGGTTGCACAAATATATTTCTCATATGTTATTTTGGCAATCGTTTTTGTTTCAAAAGTCAATCTATATGTAACGGTTTTCATTCTATTTATTACAAGAGCATAGTATGTATGTGCATTCAACAGTGGTTAATAGCAAAATTTCTACACGCCATGTTTAGCATCACTATTTTTTTTCTCCTTTTATATTAGGAAATCTTCATTGTTTTACATGAGTTTGAAACTTTCAAAAAAATAAAGAAGTTACATAATAGGCAAAGGAACTCAAAAAAACATCGTAATACATTGTGGTTGGACACAGTTGGCCAAAGGCGGAACGAAAAACGACGTCTCCGTCTCTCATGAATACAGAGAGAGTTTTATAACATTGGGTAGTTGAAGCACGTATCTTATAGGAGTCAATTACAACCACCAAAATAAACAACGATTTTGACCTTGTTCGGAACATTAAAATATATCCAACTTGTTTTTAGCCGATTTCAGCAAACTCTTTTGTCTTCGCATCAAGGAGCGCTCGATGGAAAATGAATTATTTGAAACTAATTTTAGGTTCACTAAGTTACCGGAGATATTTCATATGGGTTGATAATTTTTTAATGGTAAAAATAGAATATTTCTTAAATTCAATGAGAAACAAACTAAAAGTTATGAGGACTGAGGATATTGGAGAAGGGAAGGGTCACCCAAAAAGGAAAATGGCCTACCTCGCTTTCTTTGGATAATATTCATAGCATCATGGATGACGTACTAGGAGAACCAAAGGCATAATCTGCACCCTTGGATGTTATTAAAAAATAATAATAGAAGTTAGTGAAAACAATTTGCGAAAACAGCCAAGCCACTGGCAGGAAATAAAAATCATGCTCTACCCATATCTATATGTCCCCACTTGACAAGAATCGGTCAAAAAGATTCTTGCGACTCCATAGGGGTCCCATTCCCACATCGCCTACACCTACGATATTAATAATGGGCCATTGGATTTCAATTCCTTGTCCCAAACAGAAAGCGATTCATGCGCCTATCAGAAAATTTTACAACAAAATTGCAACGGTACTTTCGAGAAACAGGGTCAAAAATCACGGCTAGGAACTAACGATGAAATCCAAAAAATAAAGAAAAATTGACAGTGAGCAGCTGTGAAGACCAATCATAAACGAACATACAAATGATGTCAATGTGATTTCATCAAGGGAAACATTAATCCCATGCAATGGCAGAAACAAGTAGTTAACAAGCCCAATGTAGTTATAAGATTCAATATCTTCACGAGATTAAAATAAAAAAAAAAAATCATTCACAAGCACAGAATTAAAGAAAAATGAAAAAAAAAAAAAAAAAACCTTAGTACATCCACCATTCAATAACTGAGGCAAGAATGCCTAAAGATTCAAGAACAGGGAAACTAGCAACAAACATCTTCTCCCATCAAAAACACAGAGGAGAAGTTCAATCCCAACTAAATTCTCACTGTTGTTCGCTTTCAGGCTTGGGTGCTGCTTCTTTAATCTCGTCCGCTCCATCGTCCTAATCCAAAACCAGAAATTGTTCAATATGAATATCATTTGTATAATACATACAAAACTGAGAGAAATTATATATTGGAGAAGGATTGAAATAAGACCTGCATGTCAGAGGTCCACAAAGTAAGGTTATCACGAAGGAGTTGCATGATCAAAGTGCTATCCTTGTATGACTCCTCACCCAGGGTATCCAACTCAGCAATGGCCTCATCAAAAGCCTGGTAATTGCAACAGCAAAGCAAAGACAGCAAGTGATTCATATAATAACCAAAAGCTATCGATTAGAAAAGGGCAAGCCGTGCTTCTCAAGTGCTTTGTCCAGGACATGAGCTTATTTTTAGTGAAAATATCAATTTTCACAAACAGTTCAAGAACTATGGGAGCATTCATTGACAATCCAGAAAAGGCAAACACAACTTTCCCTTGTTTTGAAGTAAATTTGAGGATTGATCTGAAAATTGCTAGGAAAATTCTGGAACAAAAAATTATAACTGTGCCACCATGTAACTCAAACAGGTCGCGAGCTTCTTCCAAATTACAAGACTAGGTTATCTGAGTTATGCAACCACCAATTAAATAATGCAAAACCATGAATGTATGGGTCTCAATTCAGGTTCCCTAACCTGTTTGGCCAGACTGCAAGCGCGATCAGGAGAATTAAGAATCTCGTAGTAAAATACGGAGAAGTTTAGAGCCAATCCTAGCCGGATGGGATGAGTAGGAGCCAGCTCTGCATTTGCAATATCCTGCGCCGAACAACACAAATATATCACAAGAAGTTAAATCTCCAAAAGTTACACTCTCCTCAAAGCATAATTAAATTCCATACTAAAATTAGAGCAACTAACAGCTACGAAGTAGTTAGTACTTCAAAATATGACCAACATGCATAAGGGAATAATACTAACCTACAAAATTAGTCAGACAATCAACATAAACTTAATATAAATTACTAACACACATCTTAGAGCAATTTAAGCGGTAAATCTAACAGATTAACTACAAAAAACTAAGAAATAGATCATTACCTGAGCGGATTTGTAAGCAGTGAGAGTACTCTCAGCTGCCTCCTTGCGCTCAGCTCCGGTCTTGAACTCAGCCAAGTACCTGTGATAATCTCCCTTCATCTTCAAATAGAAAACCTTGGAGTCGCCAGCAGAAGCCGAAGGAATGAGCCGAGAGTCGAGCAGCTTCAAGATCCCATCGCAGATCGAGGAAAGCTCGTTTTCGATCTTGGAACGGTAATCTCGGATCATAGAGACGTGGTCCTCGTTGCCACGGCTCTCCTCCTTCTGTTCGATGGAGGATATGATACGCCAGGAGGCTCGGCGCGCACCGATCACGTTCTTGTAAGCGACGGAGAGGAGGTTACGCTCCTCAACGGAAAGCTCTTCGCTGTTCTCGACAGAGGCAGAGACTTTCTCCATGAACTCAACCATCTCCTCGTAGCGCTCGGCTTGCTCAGCCAGCTTGGCCATGTAAACGTTCTCCTCGCGTGGCGACGGTGTGACTGCAGCAGCCATTGTCGTTTAAGGTTATCGCGGTGTCCGTTTGAGGAAAAGAAAATAGAAAGAGCAGGAACAGATCTGGGAAGAGAGATAGGAGTTTGTTTTGAAATGATGGGAGAGTGGAGGACGGGATTAATTTTGGGGTGGGGAGTGGGGAGGCGATGATTGCGTTGGGGAAGGGAGAGAAACGGGAAGATGGAATTGGGGCCGTTGGATTTTGGAGAGTGATGGCCAGGCAAAAGGACTAAAAGCAAGCTGGCAAACACAGGGATTTTGATTGAGCACAAGGAAAAAGCGAGGAAAAAGGTGGTCTTTCTTTGTTTTTATTATTTTGTTTTAGTTTGAATTTTGAAAGTATAAACCCCAGTCGGGTCATTTAAGATTCGTTGGGCTTCCACTTGTACCCGGACCTGTCTCCTAATTTTGTTTAAATACATCTGAGTCCTTGAATTTTAATCAAATAAAATAAAAGCCCACTTCGAATTTTGATTATAAGTAAACATATAATCGTTCGCATTTCATAATTATGTCCTTACATTGGTTATTTAGAAAACAAACAGCACTAATAAAATAATAGGATTGACAAAAATCTCTTTGGTACAATACTCAATTGAATCGGGACCAATTTTGGTCCGATCAAAAAATAAAGTGCATTTCATCTATATTTTAGTTAGAAAAAAAAAAATTAATCAATTGAAATAATTACAAAAATTAAAACTAAATAACTAACAAAAAAAATTTGATTTAGGCTGAAAAAAAGAAGAAAATCCACCAAACAATATTCGGCCCAATATATATATATATATATATATATATATATATATATTTTTCTTATATCATAAACTCTAAACTTATCTCTATTCTATTTTTATTTGTCTATCTTTGCCCTTTTGTCGATTTCGCCATTCACCTTATTTTAGCATAGATAGCAATGAAGGCTGTAGGTGCTGTAGATACTAGCCATGAAGAAATATTTGAGCTTGTACGGATGGAACACAATACGAGTATGTCTTAAATTTTTCCCTTGTCAAAACACTATATTGATTATCCTTGGAGGCTCAAAGTTGTAATTCACGTTGTGTGCCATGAAATTCATGTCCGGTTTGGCTCTCATTTTCCATGGCTTTTTTTTGAGCATATAAAATTGATATGGATGTTGCTTCTTAATTTTAGTTGCTTTGGTACATGAAAATTGTAGATATGGGTGGAAGATGGCTAATGCGACGTTTAACTGCCTACTTATATAGAATAAAAGACAAGGACTCATTTGTATTACTTTGTCCCTACTTGAGACGAATGAATGGTACTTGATGACTAGAAACAGTAAGCTTGACTACAATAATATCTATTTTTGTGCCTAACTTCACAGCTCTCCGGCCATGCACGTGACTCGTGCCACCAAGAATTAGTGTCTGTCTGTCTCAACTTGGGATAAAAAAAATTCTAAGCGTGAAACCCGCGAGTGGGTGCTTACAAATCATGCACTAACGCTAGGCTTGTGCTTGCAGTTATTTATTTATTTATTCTGGGTAAATTTTGTTTTATGGTTATGGTTTTAATCCCACTAATTGCATCAAAGGGACTTGGAACGGCAATGTTAAATCTCATGTATTAATGCTAATGCTATTGCCAATGCAATACAGCCTGGAATTCAAAAATCAATATTCTTTGTCCAAATGCGGACTCAATGGTCATATCAAAGGTGATAAGATAAATAGATCAACACAGAAACGTTGAATTTGTTTAATAGACAAGTGGCAAGTTTAACACATGGTTTTATAAAATTAAGCATTCTATTCTGTCTGCACAAATTGGACCAATTCTAGCAAAATGCTTTGGCCGAATATGCATCAATAAGACAACATATTTTTGCCACCAAACAAGACTTTATTTCCCTAAATACGACATTGGAAGTTGATGTGGTTTGAGACTTATCTACTTAACTCCATACTACCGTGTCTTTGAACATTGGCTACTCCATGATTTTGATGTTTTGACCAAATTTTTAAAATATAATCTATATTAATATATATTAATATATATGATATAGAAATTTATTTTATAAAATTTAAAAATTAGAAAGTGATAAGAATTAAAAGTTTATAAAAATTTATTAATCAAAAGTTAATTTTTATACTTAATTCATTTTCTTTTCTCAACTTTTTCTTGTCTCTTTCTCACAAAATTTCCTCATCTTTTTAATTCTTGTTTTATTTTTCTTTCTATTCTTTTTATTTTTACTTCGGGCTTCTACCTCTTCTCTTCGCGGCACTCTTTTTACTTTTATTTTTGATAAACTAAATTATGATAATATAATTAAGTGTGTTGAGCTTGATTTTTTAAAAGTAAAAAATAAATAAAATTTAAAATTTTGTAAACAATAATAAATTAATAATTAAAAATAAAATAAATTTACTTATATCATAAAATAGGGTGGTTAGAATTAAACTTACAAAAAAAAGTGTTTAACTAATTTTTTTTAAATTGAGTATTATTGCTTAAAGAGTATATTAGAAAGTAAAATAAATAAATAAATAAATAACAACAGCAACAACAATACATTAGGGTTTTAATTTTGCGCTGAATTTTGACATCCAGTTAACAGCCTCTATGGATTGTTTCAGAGTCTCACTGTCTCCCTAAAAAGTACACTTTAATTTCTATCACTTCATAAAGGTTTATACAATTTATTGATTCTGATATGTACCATAAAAACAAATTTATTTGTAGACCAACAATAATAACAAACCACTCTTTGTGATTGGAATATTTAGCTCGAAATCACTATTTATAGTCAAGTGCAATTAGTATCGGGTGTAAAAATTTCCTACCTTAAAAACTATGATTGTGAGTTTGTTTTCTCTTGAGAGCACAATCTGAAAGCAACACATTTTCATAATTCAAATGGGATTCTTGACTTGGTGAACTTCAATTCTTACGAATGATTCTGATATTTCCTTGGGCGGTTTAGGGCTTTCAGTGGTAGCCTTTTTGGAAGTAGCTAATTTGAAAATTTTTATCAATCCTCCTAATTTTTAAAGAAAAGGGTTGAAATTTTTGTAGCCATATATACCAAGCAGCTGCTTAATTCCTGAAGTTCTATGTGCTATTACTGTAAACTTAACTTTTTATATTTTTGCACTAACCAGCAATCCTGTCTATATAAGAACATTTAGGTTTCGAAGTAAACCATCGTTGTTGAAATAAAATAAAAACTCCATGTTTAATTGCTTGTTATTATGTTACCTAATCACTATTTAGTGGATTGAGATTCAAGTGCTATTGTGAAGTCAAAAATTATCTAAGGTCCGTCATCGTAAAAAATATCTAAGATGCTTCTGCCACGTCTGATGTTGGAATACAACACTTAACCTTAGTTTCAGTAATCCCTAATTAACCCAATTTGTGGGTACATACAGTTAGTTCCCTCGGGATTCTCCTGTGAACAGAAATTCCAGTTTCATTAATTACTATAGAAGCCCACTGTAAGTTGAAAGTCAAGTCTAGCCCCTAGGTTTTATTGACTCAGTATTTGCACAAGTTGTTCTCTCTCCATATATACTGATCACTGTAAAGGTTGATAAAATTATACGGCAAATTAAGAACAATGGAGTGTTCGATGGAGAGAACCAAAATACAAGTGTTGTTTGATGCTTGTAATGATATCTTTGCACAAAAGGAGCTTCCAAGTTTCCGACAAATTCAATCTCTGAAGAACATCCTAGGTACCAGGCTTGATTTCTTTGGTTATTACATATCTTATCTCTTAATTCTGTTTATTTATATTAGAGTTAATTATTAATAACTTATAAAATTAAATTAAAAAAAAAAAACAGATACATTTGAGGCTGTTGATGTTGGCATCGATGAATTTAGCTTCCATGGATCTCCGAATTTATTTACCAAGGAAATCAAGGGACTGATTTGTGGGCAAACAGTCTCTGAAATAACTTATATTCACATCCATGAGTGTGACAATTTCTCTGTAAGTATTTGTCTTTTTTGTCCACATAATTGTTCAAAGTTGCACATATAGATACTTGCCTCAATTGTTATCATCTTTTGGATAGGGGGAGATACCCATCTCACTCATCTGATATTTTTTTGGATTATCTTCAGAGAAGTCTGAAATGAGTTTCTGAGATGTGCGCTTATCTATCTTACGAGCAGATAGGTGTATTTTGCTTCCCAGCTGGAGGGATATTTCCCCTTCATGATCACCCGGAGATGACGGTTCTAAGCAAACTCCTCTATGGATCTCTTAATATCAAAGCTTACGATTGGATCAAAGTGGAGAAATCCATGTGCGGAATAAGTAAGGATTCTAGTCAGAGTTGTTAAAAGAAAAAAAAATCTCCATACTTTCTCCTAATTCGTGTGATTATTGGATGGTGTTAAAACGACAAGTGCAGATGGTGTAGCAGGCACGGTAATAGACGGGGTCTTCAATGCACCATGCGAATCCTCAGTCCTGTTTCCAAGAAGTGGCGGAAACATTCATTCCTTTACAGCCTTGACTCCTTGTGCTATCCTGGATGTACTTTCTCCGCCATATTCTGAAGAGCTTGGAAGACCTTCTACTTATTTCTGGGATTTCCCAATTCCGTCTCTTCCTGGTAAATTATGATCTATAATCAATACAATAGTTTCCATTGGAAGACCTCTCATTGTTAATCTTTTGGCTCAGGTTATGCGGTCCTTGGGGAAAGAGAACTGCCAGAAGATCTTGTTGTTACTGGAGCACCATACCTTGGACCTCCCATTGATACTGGAAGTGACCGTTGCTGAGAAAATGCAGTTAAATCTTTGAAATTCCAGTACATTATACATGACTCGTGCTCAGCCATAAGATTCGTAGTCGTAGTCGTGTAAAACGAAAAACCAAACTTTGTCTAATGATAATGAATTGGGCATACAGTGGGCTGAAATGTTTAGCATTTCTCAGCAGCAAGTTTATGAAGTGTGTACATAACAATGCAAAGTAAAATAGAGGTTGATATGTGAAATAGAATAAGAGTGAAAATTACGTTACGTATGAACTTGCGGCCAATTTGGTAGAATGGGACGTGTGTTTCGGTTGTATGATGAAACAGGGATTCCAGTGGGCCATTGGCATTATTATGATAAATGGCAGTTTTCGTTTCATTTGGTGGACTTTGCCGTGCCAAATGTAAATCGTTCCGGGCATTTAGGCTGTGTGACTGCCTCAATTCCGTTGACCCAACCCACAATTTCTTTTTTCTTTTTCTTTTTTTAACCAGCATCAACGACCATAATTATAATATTATTTAGTTCCCAACTGCTAATCGATTCAATCTTAATTTTGGAAAATTGATTGATCAATAAACTCTAGACACGATTCTAATTTGTTAATAGTCGTTCCATGTCAAATAATCAGAATCATAAAATGCTAACATCATTCATATTTGGTGAAGCCTCTCAACTCTTCCTAGGGATTTGAAATAGACCTAATATTTCAATGGCAGGGATGGTTGGTTGATGATTCTCACAAGTGGTAGCTCCATGACGTGGTCCACTTTACCCTAATACATGGCCTACGAAACAATGAGTAGTTGCTATCTATATCTTTTCTCCGGTGTATCTTTCCGCCCAATTTGGCATGTAGCCGTAGCATACAGTTTTCTGCAAAATAGTGTAGCCCAATCTTTTTCTTCTTCGGGCGTGAGATATTAAGAATTTTCTGTAACTTTCGCACCGTCTGACATTTCCCTAACTTCTGTTTTGCACATCGAAAGTTCAATCTTTGCCATTCTTTACACGTGTGAAATCTTTATCTCTTCCTATGTTGTAACCGCAGTCAAAAAAAAAAAAAAAAAAACACACCTTCGTCTTTCTACCGCGCTATCCAAGTCTTCAAGACTTTATGCTGATGGTGAGGATTGTAACTTATAAGCCACAACTACCTCTTGCCTAAACCTCTGTAACTTAGAGTTTCAGGAATATATTTTTAGCGGTTGCTGTTGTTATCAAGCTTGCAAAGAAGAGAAACATAGGAGAAATTCTCAGACAAGAGGAGTAGAGAAATTGGAGGCCCCAGAAAGACAGTTGGATATTGCTTTGCTGAAAAACCATGGACAGGTATGAAATTGTGAAAGATATTGGATCTGGGAATTTTGGGGTGGCCAAGCTGGTTAGAGACAAGTTGACAAAAGAGCTTTTTGCTGTTAAGTTCATTGAGAGAGGTCTAAAGGTGTGCCCCGTTTCCTTCACCTTTTCAATTTCCTGCTTTTGTTTAATTTCTTTTTCCTTTTTCGTTCTGTATTGTTTTGGGAAATTCAAATTCAATGTTTTTTCTTATCTGTGTTACCATTTTCTTTCATCTGGATGTTCTGTTTTTGGTTGATTGGAGTATTTTGCTGGTCTTGCAGATTGATGAACATGTGCAAAGGGAAATCATGAACCACAGATCACTGAAGCATCCTAATATTGTTAGATTCAAAGAGGTCTGAACATAACTTTGTCTATATTTCTATAAATGCTAATTTTCCTTCGGTGGTGTTTGGATGGTTCATGCAATTGCAGCCAATATATTGTTTGCCTCCACAAAGATAGGTCCTTTTTGAGGTTTTCAGTATTATATTTGTGGATTACTTACCTTCATGCTTCCTGAATAGGCCAGCCTGAATAGATTTTCACATTTGGTGTTGGAAAGAAAATGAAAACCTACGTACTGGGGTTGGGGAGGGGCAAGCTCAGATCACTTGTACCGTGTAGACCTCTATGCTGAAATTAGGATGAGCTATAGTAAATTTAAGTGCTTTTCTCAGTCTCTATTAGTTTCGTGTAGACCTCTATGCTGAAATTAGGATGATCATGGTAAATTTTAGTGGTTTTCTCAATCTCTATTTGTTTCAAATGACAAAATAGTAATTACTCTGTGCATTGCATTTCTGGAAAGACGTTTCTATATATGATTTTGAAGTTTTTCCTTGCAGGTCCTGCTGACCCCTACTCATCTAGCCATAGTCATGGAATATGCTGCAGGAGGGGAACTGTTTGAGAGGATATGCAATGCTGGCAGATTTAGTGAGGATGAGGTGAAGTAAAAGCAGAACAATTCATGTGAATTGTTTCCTTCATAGAATATTTAGCTTTCTGGATTTTCCACTGAATGAAAATCATTCTAATTTTGTATTATGTCGCCCTCGAAAAGAGTGCGTTTGGTTATACATTTGTCAAGATTATATTATTTTCCAGAGTTCAATTCATACAGTTTCTCTTATTTGCTTTTGCATCAGGCAAGGTTTTTCTTCCAGCAACTGATATCAGGAGTCAGTTACTGCCATTCTATGGTACTAATTTTGCTCCTTCTTTATAAAGTTTTCTTTCTTTCTTTAGTATTGCAGTGTCTGACTAAAGAGATCTACGTGTTGCAGCAAATTTGCCATAGAGATCTCAAGCTTGAAAATACACTCTTGGATGGCAGCACTGCTCCACATGTTAAGATTTGTGATTTTGGGTACTCAAAGGTAATTAATTTACTGATGCTAAAGAACCACATCAAGATTGATAATCTTTATTCACTAATTGTTCTTGTCTTGTACTGTAGTCATCTGTGTTTCATTCTCAACCAAAATCCAAAGTAGGAACCCCAGCATACATTGCACCCGAAGTGCTTTCTAAAAAGGAATATGATGGGAAGGTAAAAGTCTTTTCTTTCTTTTCTTTGTTTTATTAAAATTCGTGAAAAAAGTTTCAATGTCTAACCGTCAAGAACTATAGATTGCAGATGTTTGGTCTTGTGGTGTCACCTTATATGTGATGCTAGTTGGGGCATATCCCTTTGAAGATCCTGAAGATCCGAGAAACTTCAGAAAGACCATTGGTGTTAGTATTTACATAAACTGTTCATTGGTTCTTTTGGGTTCTACTTTGATTTTGTTTGGAGTTTTACTAATATCTTACTGTTTATGGCAGCGAATACTCAGTGTTCACTACTCATTTCCAGATTATGTACGAGTTTCCATGGAGTGCAAGCATCTGCTTTCACGGATATTTGTGGCAAGCCCAGAAAAGGTAATTTAGCTTCTGTGAAACTGAAAATGTTTTAAATTCAGAATATTCCCCTGCTTAATAGTTACAATTTGTATGGGGAAGGATTGGAGGGGGTTAAGCAGTGTCTTACTAGTTGTATGAAAATATTGTAATTTTTTCTCTCCAATATGTTAATTTTACTCCTCCATAAATTGGGAGCCAGGATGTGAAATATAGATGTGTCTTTTGATTAGACTGAGTAAGTGTGGGTTGTTAATAGTTCGATTCTGGTTTAGTATAAACCATATTAGTTGCTTCATTTGTTGAAATGTATGCAGTTATGTTAAATTTGTTCTGCTTGTTTCTGCTTGTCCCTTTGCAGAGAATAACTATTCCAGAGATCAAAAGCCACCCATGGTTCTTAAGAAACTTGCCCATAGAGCTGACAGAAGGAGGAAGCTGGCAGAGCAATGATGTAAATAATCCATCCCAAAGCCTTGAAGAAGTGGTGTCTATAATACATGAAGCTAGGAAACCTATTGAGTCCTCCAGAATTGAGGGGCGTTTACTTGGAAGTAGCATGGATCTTGATGACTTAGATGACACAGATCTTGAAGATACCGAGACAAGTGGCGATTTCGTGTGCCCATTGTGATCAAATAATATAAATAATGAGGTATTGTTTTCATAATCAGAAGCGTCAGATTTTGTTAGGTGAATATGATTAAGAAATCGCATTTGCGTAATCCTTGTCACAACATATGGCATCTGTATGATCTCTGTGTATCACCTGTGTTGTAATTTAGAAATTAATATGTGATCATTTTGTCAAACTACGAGTATCTCCTGTTGGAAAATGCACACCTTTGAGTGACGAGAGATATATAATATGATTATGGAGTCTTTCAAAATGTGCCGACGGGTATGGTATTGTTCAGACACCACCACAGACACTTCCAGAACCAGTTTACTTTTTCTTTTTCAACAGTATGCTCATACTACTTGTTTATTTAACATCATTATTGGTCTTCTACCAAGAAGAAATATTCCAACCCTGCTCAATTATTTTATTGTAAGAACACTAGCTATGCTGGCGACAGCTTGAAGGAGGATTCTGCTCTATTTTAGAGTTAGAAGAATGAGAATATTAGGAATTCCATAAATATTACACGTATGAATGAGCAACGTTCTTTGATGTCAGAGGATTTTTCTAATGATTCTTCAAGACAAGGAACATAAAAATGGCTTCTGAGAGATTTTACTTTCTGATACTCGGTAATTTCTGGGAGAGCAAACTATACTTGCAGTCAGGCAAGAGCCATACATCCAAGAAAGCTAAAATGTCCTAGCCATAAATTAAGCAGAAGTTTTCTTACGAGTCTTTAATGAAAATTAACTACTGTTGAATTTAGAATAAAAGTTCAAATACCCAAAGATAATTCCTTTGACCAGAATGCTCAGGCTATTTGTTCTCATTTTGATCATTCCCTGGAGTCAAGCTGCAGGTTCTTTTCATTAGCCGAAAGAATGAGCCTTGTTTTCGGCTCAACCCACATTTGTGGCCATAAGTTGAGCTCCACCAGCCAATCCGTAATGACCTAAGCCCGCAAACAAAAATCTTATGGGTGTCCATCGAAATGCTTGTCGCTTTCGGTCAAAAGTATCCATAGCCAATTTGAAAATCTGGGCTGGTGGGTCATTTTTGACAAAATTATAATCTTGGGACAGCAAAGAACATCACTAGCAAGTTTTGTTTATAACCAAACCACAATAATATGGACTTAAATCTTGTTTTCTGTCTACATCTCATCTCCACTTTCTCTCTTTCAATATTATATTTGTGAAAGCAAAGCGTAAAACATACTATCAAATTGCCAGTGGGGCGTAAAGCTGTTTTGCCTTTGTAGCACAGTGAACGAAGAAGTGACTTTGTCACATGTTAATGAACCCTGGAGAGATAAACCAAGTACATTGCATGCGGTAGGATAAACTGAATCTGCATTGTGATATTAATTAAATCTAAGATACGCAAGCAAATCTGATATGGGTTTTATTCAGTATTAAACATATGAAGATTTCTCAAAGTCAAATTGTTTCATCATCTTTCTCATTTTTGCTTGCACCCTTCTTATAGCTTAGATTATATTTGCCGTAGAGGTAAGATGCAAATCCCCACAGGCACATCGCCAAGGCCATGCCCTTTTCTGCGGTGAATTTCTCGTGCAAGAATACCACAGCCAAAACTTGTTGAACGGGAACTAGAGGAGGTGAAACAAGACCTCCGAAGAAAGATGTCGAGCAGAGGACTAAACCCATGTTTCCTATCATTAGGAACTGCATCCACTGCTACCAACAAGAGTATAGCATGGTACTTAATTGGCCCGAGCTCAAATTCCCTTTTGATACAGGCTATTGTAATCAAATCTCACATCGGATAAAAATAAGATATTTTTAAAATTTATAAAGGTGAAGTATACATACTTTAATAGACATATTTTTTAAAAAAGAGATAGCAGTCCAACTCGTGATATTATACAAAAAATATTTTATATTCTGTCAATGACACACATAAATAATACAATTTTAAAATATAAAAATAAATTAGATTTTATTGAGTTAATAGTTGAATTGAATTTAGTAAAATAAATATTTGAAAAATATAATTTTGAAATGTAGGGATAAATTAAGTCTTGTTGAGTCAAAATTAAACTAAATTTAGTAGAATAAATACTTGAAAGATTAGTCGGAAGAATTAGGCATATGCAATTTATGAAATAGCACACCGCATAAATTCAATCATCATTCATCACTAACCTGAAATTCGTGGTTGACAATCATGGGTACTGTGCAAAAGAGAGTTGCAAACATAGCAATGAGAAGCTGGACTTGCATGACAAGGTTAAAGGTAATGGCCATGCCTGACTTCAATTGAGCATATTCCAATGCTGGCAATATAAATCCATGAAGCGCGGCAGCACCAATGGTCATGCAGCATTACATACTTTCATGAGAGTCACCACTAGGACGATTTCCATCAGTGTGAAAACCCAGAATTATGGATCCGAAAATCATCAAAACCACTGCATTAATTGAGTAATGAGTGAACTTATGCTTGACTACAATAAATGCGAATATTGCAGTGAAGGCTAGCCGAGTTGAACCAAGAAGAAAAGAAACTGAAACCGGGAGATAAAATAAAGCAAAAGTATAAAGGTAGAGCTCAAGACCCGCGAGAAGTCCCAACAAGGCACTAACAGCGAAAAGCCAAGGTGTCACAAGTAATCTTCTGGTTCGAGCTTGCAAAGAAGAAATGCCAATTGGGAGGATCAATATGGGAAACCCAGCACTGAGTAACCAAGCGTTCAGCCATTTCTGGTGCCTCAGAAGTAATGGACCGCTTACTTGTCCAACAGACAACAATATGCAATTGAGGACTATAAGAAATGCCTTGATATCCTTGCTATTTTCATAGTTATTTTCCCCATTGTTTCCTTGCTATTTACTTGGTTATTTTCCCCATTGTTTCCTTGCTATTTACTTGGTTATTTTCCCCATTGTTTCTTCTTTGCTCTTTTTCCATGTGCTTCAACTTAAGTTTCTCCTCCCTCCTGTATTGCTAGCTGGTTATTGGTTATAAAGAAAGTCATAGCTTTGTAAAAGGTAATCATGGCTATAAAGCAGAGCAAAATACAGTATTATATTTAACTTAGAATATTTAATTATGAATGAGAAAGGCAAAATTATTGGCAAAAGTAGAATCACTATCCACAGAAGAAAAACAGATGAGCTTAGGAGGGCAGTGGAGTAATTCCCAGGCCAATGAGCACTGACACAAGACAAGTCTCCCTCAGTTTTACGATCCCTGGTCATTAGCGTTAGAGAGGCAGTTTTGAATTCTTGTTTGATTCTATTTTTCTTTTTTCTCGAGAGGAAAGGAGAAAGCAGGACAAGTCATATTCAAGACCACATGGAAGGATATTTCAAATCCATTCACTTCTGGGTAGATAAAACTTGTATTGCTACATACTGTTCTTAATTTTGATTGCTGTTATAAACAATAAATAATCCCGGCGTCGTCTTGACAAGCTTATTCTATTGTCATGACTCCGGATTCATCTGCATTCGGTCAACAGAATGCACTTTTAGCCAGCCCTGCGCATTCAAAGGGCTAAAATATCTTAGCCCATCAATCAAAAATGTTTCCTTCTGGGGACAAATTAGCCACAATTTAACTCAAGAATAACAGTTCAATTAACATAATTTTGGTTTTAGCAGTATGCTAATGTTATCGCTCTCGATCAATCTATTCATTTTCATTTGGTCTTTCCCCAAACCAAAGCAATCAGTTTGTACATTATCGAAAGTCTGAGCCCTGTTTCTGGCTCAAGGGCTCAAGGCATATTTGCAGGTTGAGCTGCACCAACCTTCCGTCAGAATGACTTGAGCCCATAAGCAAAACGTTATGACAGTCCTGGTAATACTGGTCTCTTTCAATCAAAAGCTTCCTTAAGCAATTCGACCATCCGGGCCGGTGGGATCGTTTTACGAACAAATTACCACCTTAGGACAGCAAAGAAAATCACTAGCAACCGTAATTATTTTGGCTTAATTTGTTTTCCTTCTCCACACCATCTCCACTTTCTGTCTTCAATTATGATATTTGTGGAGCAAATACATAAACAATAGTATAAAATAGACAGAGAGGCCTAAAGGTATCTTGCAGTTGGCTGCATACAGAACCAAGTGAATGGTCACGTTAACCCTGGAGAGACTAACCAATTATATTGCACACGGTAGGATAACCTTAATCTGCATTGTGATATTAGTTAAATACCAAAAAAAAAAAAAAACAAAAAAAGAAAGCAAATATGACATGGGTTTAATCAACATTAAACATATGAATATTAAACTTAATATGCTCCATTTTTGGCTGCTGGCTTCTTAAAGCTTAGATTATATGAATATTTGTCTTGTATAGCTTAGATTATACAAGACAAGAAAGCAAATATGACATGGGATTATATTCAAATCCCCACAGGCACAAAGCTAAAGCCATGCCCTTTTCGGCATTAAAGCGCTCATGCAAGAGAATCACAGCAAAAACCTATAGTACTGGGACTAGAAGAGATGATACAAGATCTCCCAACAGAGATGTTGAAGAGAAGGTTAAGCCGATACTCCCCATGACTAGAAACTGCATTCCTACTGCCGCCAGCACCAATGTAGTGTTGCATTTGGTTGGCCCAAGGTCAAACTCCCCGCATCTATGGTGTAGCCTATGCAGAGGATACTTTCGTCAGAAATTGTTTAAATAATATTATGCTGAGGGCACACATTAACCATAGAGTTTTGTAATGCTTACGGATGCAAATTAATGAAATTTTGTCTGCAAACGTAATGATTTTAGACGGAGATGTGCAGCGATTTCACTGCAACTCATATCACAAACACCGTAAAAAATGATCATGAAGCTTGAAGGAGTTGTCAGTAGAGGCTGCAAAGGAAGTGATGTGACAGTGGCAGTATATGTTGAAGAGAAATTGCATGGCTAATCTACTATTCCAAGTAGATTTGGCTTTATTGAATCAATAATTGAATAATTTTGTCAGTACAAAAAAATTCTTCAAAGATTATAAAATTACTTTTAAACTCTGGAACATTTGAGAAGAGTTAAAATTATTTATACAGAAAGTTAAAAATTAAAATTAATTAGTTAAAATTTGTTATATTTTAAATAAATTAAAAGTAAATAAGTCTTTTATTAATTAACTTAAATTTACCATAAATAAATCTCAACAATCAATTTAATTATCAATTAAGAAAAAAAATTAATCAAAATTGAACATAACAATTTATTTAAAAAGATAAATTTTATGAACAATTTTTCACATAATAAATCCTTCAAACTATCTAAAAGTCACTTCAAAATTTATTAGATAAAAAAAATTTATAATTAGTAATTTTTATTCTAAGAATTCTTACAATTCTAATAATCAAAACTTTAATTATTTTTTACTTTTTCATAATCACAAACGATATATTCTTTGATGATTGTGACTTTCAAGAATAATCAATTACAATCCACTTAAATGAAGAAAAAATTTGTGATTCTTAAAAGCAAAATAGGTTATAATAGTTATGGATAATTCAAAAAAAGATCTTGTTAGAATATGCATTAAAAGTTATTTATGTTATTGGTTTTATAGTACATTTTGTCTTGTACATACATTATACATTAATAAAAAAAAAATTCTTTATTCACAAATATATATATATATTTGTTTAGTTATGTATATAAATAAATTATATTTATGAATTATCCAGATAATTCATTTAATAGTTAAATAATATTATCAAAACTCTTCCCTACAGAGGTAATATTGACTAAGCAACGATATCACATAATAAGTATATTGAATGTTTTCGGTGAATATCAAGAGATGATATTAGTGCAGGTAATGTGATGACCATATTATTAGGACATTAGTATGGAATAAATAGTTAAAAAATTATTTATTACATGTAATTAATGACTTATCGTGTAATTATATTAGTGTGCAAAGTTGTCCTTTGACTTGAGATATCACTATCGAATATGGTATAAATGCACGTAGTTCATATAGTGTATAAGTATGAGATTAGTCACGTCTTATATGATAAAATCAGTTTAATAACATATTATTTATATTTAAAAATGTGTGATGATTAAGATAGAATTCGTTAATTCGATGTATAGGATCGAAGTTAAAGATCGAAGTTACTACTAACTCGATTCAGATTTAAATTTTTAGACGAACATTAATAAATGGCTGAAAAGGTAAATTTCTTACCAAAATAATTAAATATCACACAAAAGAGTTTATGATGACAAATTCAGTGTATATAGATCGGTGGTTCATATTATTATCGATAAAAAGTTTTAACGTACCATGAACTCTCAATTGATAGGGATTAAATGACAGAAAAACTTTACCCATATGATATGTATAATTAAGATGAGGATTGATGAAGTTTGACTTCAGTATAGATTAATGATTATGGCACATTCCTAAATATTAACCATAGTCATTGAACAATCGAATAATTTGATAAATTTGAAAAGTTCAAAATAAGTTCATAATTATTTTACAGTGAACTCATATGGTCATACGAATAATAAAAGGCAATAAGAAGCATTTAAGAAAGATAAATATTATCAGTAGTAAGGTTAGCATTTTTGAGATAATATTTAAACTAATATATAGATCTATATAATCGTTATATATATTTATAAATTCTTTAAAATATTAATTTTTTTTTTTTTTACATTTATATGAAAATATAATTTATTATAAATTACATACTTAAATTGATAATATTAATTATTAAAAGACCTAAATGAAAATGTGTAATTATGAGATAATTATATATTGACCCCATGTATATATACTTAATTACACTTTGATTAAAAGTTAGTTAAATATTCGTATTTAAATTCAATAGTCAAATATTTGCATTTAAATTCAATGACTTAAATGTATAAAATAAAAATTATGTGATAATGACCATTTTATCCATGCCACCTATGTACTCTTAATTAAAAAGTAAAGACAAAAATGAAAATGTGTGAATTTTTCAAGTATATATACATGAATTTTACCAATTTATGAATGAATTAAGCTTCACACAATTAAAAGTTTTTCATCATCTCTCATCAAGTAAGTAGTAAAAACTCATCTAAAATTTGTCATTTTATGCATATATGTGATATGTGTATTTTTCATCCACTATATGTTTGTAAAATTATTTCAATGAATACATAATTTATTTTTAAGCATGTTATTAGTATTTCAATATAATAGATCTCTACTTAAAGAAACAAAAAAAAAAAAAAAACACAAAAATAATTCCCACAAACCCCAAAAACGCGACTTAAAATTTTATATTTATATATAGGTGCTCAAGTGAATGTTAAGCGGAGATTGAGGGATGTTCATAGGTAAGTTGGTTACTAGAGTGGTCGTTAAGTGGTAATTGAGCGCTAAGCCTCTACAAATTGACTGCTTGAATGGAGGTCGAATGATGATTGAACATCGAAGACTTCATGGAGACTACTTGAGCATTGATCAGGCACTTGTCAAGCACCAGGCTTCTAAAATGAGATTGCTTGAGTGCCAATCGAGTAAAGGAGGTTATTTCTTGAGCGCATGTCAAGCGCAAGTTCTCTAACTTCAAACTATCTTGTTTACTTGAGCATCTATTAAGCACTAATCAAGCACATAGCCTTAAAATCACTTTGAATTTCCACTTCAAGCATCAATTGAGCATCGAACTAGCTTAAGACTTCTAAAAAATACTAGATACCTATTTTTGTACACAAATGAACTAACTTAAAAAATCATGACCGATTGTTTTCAAAATTAGGCTATATGCAATTTATCAAATGCTACAAAGTGAAAATTCAGTCATCAATCATGGTTTACCTAAAAGTCTTTGTTGATGAGTATTGGAACCGTGCAAAAAATAGTAATGAACATGAAAATCAAAAGCTAAACTTGCATGACATGGTTAAAAGTGATGGCTAAGCCTATTTTTCATGTATGTGTATTTTAGTGCTGGCATTATAAATCCATGTAGCAGTTGTAATAGTCATGAAGAATCCCAATAGATACTTTCCATCAAATTCACCTAGAAAATGATCTCCATCCATGTGAACGCCTAGAATCATTGATCTAATGGTCATCAAAACCATAGTATTAATCAAGTAATAAGTGAACTTATGTTTGAGAACAAAAAATGCAAATATTGCAATGAAGGCTAGCTGAGTTAAACTAAAAAGAGAAGAAACATAGATTGGAAGATAAAATAAACCAAAAGAATAGAACTAGCTATCAAGACCAAGCATAATTCCCAAGAAAGCACTAGCATCAAAAAGCCATGGTGTTACAAGTAGTCTGCTATTTTGAGTTTTAGATTAAGTTTGTGCATAAGAAATGTCAATTAGGGTAATCAAGATAAAGAATCTAGCAGTGAGTAACCAAGCACTGAGCCATTTCCTCTTTCCTTTATACAAGTAATAGAGTCTCATAAAAAATAAATTACTTACATGACCAATTGATATTAATATGCAGTTTAGAACTAAAAGAAATACCTTAATAGTCTTGCTATTTTTTTGATGATTTTGCTCATTGTTTCTAATTACAATCTCACTTTCCATATGCTTCACCCTTGTATCAATGATCAAAGTAATCAGAATAATAACAACCCATAAGAGTTAGTTAAATTCTACAATCATGTTTACATAGGAGGGTAGTAGACTAATGTATTACAAAACAATATTTCAATAGACTTACAGTTATCCTTAGCATTAAAAAATAACATTAAAAAAAAAAAAGAATTGTTGTGCTTTTACTTTTTTTTTTTTATGAAGGAATAGTTTAAATGGAGAAAGCAATTGCAAGATAAAAAATAAAAAATAAAAAGACAAAATATTACAACTCATGAATCTCAAAGAAGATTAAAAAAGAATAAAAAATAATTATCTTGTAAATTCACTATTAACTCTATTAAATTTATGAAATTAGTTTCATTTACTAACAAAATTAATCTCATGATTAATATTCCTTTAATTTTCTTTTAAGTATGAAGAGACTTTTAAAATTTTACTCTTACAATTTTTTTTTTAAATTTATTAAATAAAAAATAAGAAAAAACTTGCCATCAAAAAATTAATTTCATTTTTCTTTGGATAACTCAAATTTTATGTTAAAAATTTTAAATTTATAAATAGTTGAAACTTTACATTTAGAGTTTGTATCTTTCAACGAGAAGAAAATATAAGTAGTATATACAAGAGATGTCAAATGGGCAAGGCATAAATAGTAAAGGCTAGCCCGGCCTAAGCCCATGACATAATTCAATAGTGTAATAACATAGGTTGTTTTAACGATATGCAAAGTCTTTATTTTTCTCTTTTTGGTTCACTAAGAATGATTATTTTCACAGTGAGCAATAATAGAGAATCAACTTGACTATAAATGTAGAGCCATATTACTTATAAGAAGTGTGCATTGGCTACAAAAATTAATTGTCTCACAAAACTTTAAGGTTTAGAATTAGAATATGACTATATGACATTCAATACAAGAGAAATCTAATGAAAATAAAAGATTTAAATCACTATGATTTAGTGCAAAGTAAATCTAGAAAAAATTTTAAATTGTTTTCATTTCAAAAGTGGCAGATGTTAGATACAGGATTCTAGGTTAAACAAAGTCCAAAATAACTGCAAGGCATAGAGGATTAATGAGAAAGATGGAATATTGTTTTTAGTTTGTTAGTTTGTTGTCACTTGCAAGCTTACTAAAATATGCAAGCCATTGTTTATATTCTGATAGCTTGACATGTTGTAGTCTTTCTTAATTCTTTGTATCTTAAACTTTTACCAAATAGTTTATTACTTTAGAGTTTTTCTTTTTTATTATTTATTTTAGGATAATTTCCTTTAGTGCGAAAATGTTGATAAATTAAACTTTGCATTGGTATTGTCAAGTTTAGAATTGTTAGTATTTTTTGAAAAATTATGTTACCAATCTTGTTGCAACATTTAATCTTGTTGTAATATGCCATATTAGTTGCTTTAATTACTATTTATCATACGTATTGTTCATTCTATTTTTTTTGTTATTTTTACAATTATAGAATTTTTAGTTTTCCTAATCTTATTAGAGAATGTAATTATTTATACTTATTTAGAAAACATATTTTGGGATGTATTTTAAAAATAAAAGAAAAAAAGATTAATTGATTAAATAGAGTCAATTTAGAAAATAGTTTTTTTTTTTTTATTATTATTTAGAAAGATGCATTCTTATTTGATTTAGAAAACAATTTCACATACAATTAAGGTTAGACTTATACTATATACATATTTGTTATTTTATTTTATATAGTTGCCAAGAAAGAGTATTAAACTCCAAATCAAGAAAGAATTGTTGCATATTTTTCTTGTATTTTTTAAATTGTTTTATGTTATTCTTGTGAGTTAAAAAGAAAAATAATTTGATAGATATTATAAGTGTATAATATCTAGTTTCATAAACTTAAAAAGAAAGAGAGTTTCTAAATATTATCAAGATGAAGACCTATATTTATTGAAGGGAGTTTAATGGCGATTGGTAAGGGAATCTTACTAAATTAAGTTAAAGAAAGTTTGATGCATTAAAATAAGGGATCTCCTTGAACAAGATTATTTAAAAAAATTAAGACTACATCGAAAAATAAAAGAGAGAGTCTTTATTTTATTTAAATCTATTAACGTTTATAATTATTATTTTTTTAGTAGATTATTTTTCTCTATGTGTAACTTCATGAATATAGAATTGAAAATTTTGAATCACGTCTTTATTATTATTATTATTATTTTGTATTGTGATTAATTGACAAAAATTGATTAAATTTGATAAAGTTTAATGTAAACAAATTTTTCAATGGGTATTAAAGCAGGTTATTAATTATTTGGTGAAATTTGTTTAATTTATTTTTTGTGCGAATATGAAAACTCAAAAAGAATGAGAATCTATATTACGACCACCATTTTTTGATGGCATAAACTAATCATATTGGAAGGCAAAGATGGGGGCATTAATCAAATTTATAAATGAGAAGGTTTGACAAGTAGTAACTCATGGGTGAATCCATCTTATTATATTTGGTGCTAACAATAACATAGTCCTAAGTTTAAAGACACATGGACAAGCACAGAAGATACCTTAGCGAATTATAATTCAAAAATGTTAAATGCAATCTTCAATACAATAGATCTGAATCAATTTAAGCTCAATCTATGAATCTGCAAAGAAAGCATAGGGTATCTTTCAAGTTACCAATAAGGAAACTTTAGTGGTAAAACATTCTAAATTTTAAATACTTACTTCTAGATTTGAAAATATAAAAATAAAAGATAATAAATTATTTGTTGAGTTTAATTCTAAATTGAATAATATTGTTAATGAATCTTCTGCCTTAGATCGAGGATACTTAAAAACCAAACTTTTTAAAAAAATTTTGTCCTACTTCCTAATAGGTTTTAAACAAAAGTAGCAGTAATTAAAGAAAGTAAGGACATTGATTCAATAAAAGTTGAAGAATTAATGGGATTGTTGAGAACGTTTAAGATGAATTTAAAACAATGAAAGAATGAGAAAAGCTTAGCTTGTAAGGCTGAAGTAAAAGACTGCAAAGATGAAGTAAATATAGAGATTGAAGATTCTAAAATTATCGCACTTCTTATTAAAAACTTCAATAAATTCTAAGGAGAATGGAACAAAAAAAAAAAAAAAACCATCTAAATTTTTTCTAAAAGATAAGTCTCTCATGAATTTTTTCGATACTAATATAAGACATAATATTCAATACAAGAAATGTGAAAGCTTTAGATACATACAAGCTAAATATGCCAACATTCTTAAGAAGAAGTCAAAAGCCATGAACATTACCTAGAGTGATGATGAATCATAGAAAGAAAGTTCATAAAATGTAAGTAATTACATTGCTTTTAATATACACTCACATTCTAAAAAAAAATAAAAAAGTGCAAGAATATAGTTTTATCACAATAAAAGCAAATGTTTGTTGTAATGAAACATAAAAATGAACTGACTTAAAAGTTGGTCTCGATGAAACTAATTCTGATGAAAATGATGCAAAAAGTAAGTTAGATATGGATAGAATATAGATTTCTTATAAATTGATGTTTGACAAATTGGTAGAAGTGTGCAATTAAATTAATTCTTTAAAGAAACAAGTAAGTAGTCTTTTGAAATAACAATTTAAAGCAAAAAAGAATGGTGAACTCAATGGAGATGATTATTGTTGAGAAAGATAAAAGAATCAGTGAGGTGAAATATAAACTTAATTACACTCAGAAACTATTGAAAATGCCAAATTCAAGTATGTCAAAACTTAATCATATTTTGACTTTGGATAAACATGATAATGATCATCAAAGACTTAAATATACTAAAATAAAGTCATTATGTTCTAAAACTATATTTGTGAAAGTTACATCTACTGAATTTAGACATTCCAGTATTAATAAAAGTATGTTTCCAAGTCATTCTAATAAATTCAAAGGTAAAATGAAAAAATTTGTTCTTATATGTCATCACTGCAACTTGAAAGATCTTATTAAACTAAAATGCTTTAGGTTTTAGAAATTTTTAAAAAATAACTTGACATTTAAATTTAAAATTACTTCTAAGATTAGAAAATATGGATAAAGAAATTAAAAGTTAACTTTTTGGTTAGCTATACTTTATTGAAAACATGTACTATTGATGCTTGGTATTTTGAAAATAAATGCTCTAAACTTATGATAAGAAATCGTGAGAACTTGATAGATTATAAAATGCATTTCAAGGGACATGTAACATTCAAAGATAGTGCCACAAAGCAATTCATTGGAAAAAAGGACACTTGATGTAAAAGAATTCCCAAAACTAAAAAATGTGTTTCATGTTGGCATTAATCAAATTTATTATGTTAATTTTTTTGTAAAACTTACACATAACAAGTGTCAAGTACTTCATAAATTTGACAATTATGTTTTAGAATTGAGTTATCTAATAAGTGTTATACTTTGTCACATCTACTCATATGTCACAAAATTAATTGCAATGACATAGAAATATGGCATCAAAAGCTTTGTTTTTTGAATTATAAAAATTTGACTAAGATTATGAATATAGGTGATATGCATGGGATTTTAAAACTCAATAAAAAGGAATCTAAAATATTTGGTCCATGTCAATTTGAAAAATAACTCGTTGTAATATAAAGTAGTGCAACACACTTTCACAACAAAGGTACTTCAATTATTGTATATAGATCTTGTGAATTCGGTTCAAGTTGAGAACATAGGAAGTAAGAAATATATCTTTGTATGTATAAATAATTTTTCTAAATATACTTATGTTCATTTTATTTGAGAAAAATTAGATACTTTTAATATATTTAAAAATTTATGTATTAAATTAAAAAATAAGAAGGATCACAAATTTAAAAAAAAAAAAATAGTAAGGATAAAAAGTTATCATGGTAAATGATTATAATAAATATAAAATTTCATATGAATTTTTTGCACTTAAAACTCTTGAGCAAAATGGTGTTATAGAAAGAAAAAATATGACTTTGTAAGAAATAATTTGTATTATATTGAATATAAAGAAATCAACCAAGAGATTGTGAGCTAAAGTAATAAACATTGCATGCTATACCATTAACCAAGTGTACTTATGTCTAGGTACAAGTAAGACTCTTTATAAAATTTGGAATGGTAAGAAGCCAAATTTAAGTTATTTTTATATTTTTGGGAGCATGTGTTATATTTTAAATGATAAAAAGTAGCAATGTAAGTTTAATTTTAAAAGCGATGAAAGTATTTTTATTAAATATTCATATAATAGTCAAGTATATCGTATGTATAATATGAGAATTCAAATTATTATAAAATTTACAAATATAGTTATTGATGATTTTAAACATTTTACAGATTATTCATGAGAGGAAAAAGTAACTGAAATTATTGAGGAAAATCAAGAAAAACTTTAAAGTAAACAAAAAGATGATAAGAAATATAAAAAAAATTATCTATTTGAATTTACAACAGACACAGAAGTCCTTATTGTAAAAGACATGTCACAATAGGTTAAAATAGATCCTGATTCTGAATTAAATCATACTCTCACTAATTAGTTGAGAAAAGAACCATCATTTAGAGTGAAAAAAAAATTACTCATATGACTTGATTATACGTAATGTCGAGGAAAGTATGGTAACAAGAAGGGAGGTATGTAAACATTATCAAATATGTTTGTTACACTTCCTTAATTGAACCTAAAAATGTAAAGGTTTGTTAAATGAATCTTAAGTAAATGCTATGTAAGAAGAGTTAGGATAATTTATGAAAAATGATGTGTGGATCTTAGTATCTATACCTGAGCATACTAACGTTATTAGAACCAAATGAATTTTTAAGATTAAAATTAATAAATTTAGTAATGTAGTGAGAAATAAAATTAGGTTAGTTGCTCAAACATACAAACAAATTAAAAGGATTAATTTTAATTTACTCTAATGGCTAGGTTAGAATTAATAGGTTATTCTAGTGGTTAAACTTCACATTATTTCAAATGGATGTAAAAAGTGTATTTTTGAATGGTTTGTTAAATGAAAAAATTTATGTAAAATAACCTAAAGGCTTTGTAAACTTTAAGTTTTCTAATTATGTTTTCAAATTTAAAAAGCATTGTATGGGTTAAAATAAGCTCTTAGAGCATGGTGCGAGAGATTAACCAAATTTTTATGTCAGAAAGGATACAAAAGATGGTGAGCTCAATGCATTAAGGCTTGACGATCTTACTGAACAAGGCTATTTAAGAAGAGTCAAGACTATAATAACAAATATGAAACGATGTTTTTATTTTGTTTAAATTTATTAGTGTTTATAATTATTATTTTTTTAGTAGATTATTTTTCTCTTAGTATAGTCTTGTGAATGTAAAATTTAAAAATTCGAACCATATTAAAATTTTGTGATCTTCTTTATTTTTCTACATGGTGATTACTTGGCTTAATTAATTAGCAAAAATTAATTAAAATTTGGTAAAATTTAATGTAAAGATATCTTTCACGCATAAACAGGTGAATATTTATAAAAACTAAATAAGGGAAATAACTATGGTATAGTCGTTATACTATACATCCAATGACATAAAACTCGTAACTGCAACGC